>CM071928.1:52203073-52611652 GCA_016081115.2 Rehmannia glutinosa
AAGGAGAGCTGCACCAAGGTGAAGAGGATGTTGCTCCCAGACCAGTCATGGTTGAAAAACCAAGAGAATGGACAAATGATGACAAAAAAGATATAACCTGGACAATGTGGCCAAGGACATTCTTTACAAAACCTTGGACAAAGCCATGTTCAATAAAGTCAAATCATGCAAAACGGCTAAAAAATCAGGACAAGCTAACATTGATTTGTGAAGGCTCAGAGCAAATCAACGAAAATAAATTATCAGTGGCTGTACAGAAATTTGAAAATTTCAAAATGATCACAGGAGAGACCCTGGATCAACTGGATGCTCGGTTTACAAAAATTACCAACAAGCTATCTGCACTTAGAAAGAATATACACAGAAGGAAATGTGTATGAAGATTCTAAGAAGTCTCCCAACTGAGTGGGATATGAAAGTCATGGCCATGAGACACTCCATGGACCTATCCAAGACATCCAACCATGAGCTATTCTCGGATCTCAAATCCTACGAATTTGAGCCGAGAAGAAAAGACCAGGAAGAGAATTTGTACCCAAAACAAAGACTCTAATTGTTAAGGATGGCAAGAGAGCCGAGGTCAAAGAAGTCATTGACCAAGAGGAAATAGCCCGATGGTTAAAAGGTTTAACAAGTTCTTCAATAAAACTACAAGAGAGGCAAGGCGAATCCTCCGAAGACACTCGGCTCCCTCCAAGTCAAGGGAAGATAGGCCAACCAAGAGAAACAGAGCATCAAAAGTTGAATATCAAAGGGTGACAATCCAAGAATGGAAAGAGGCCGATCAAAAGGTTGAAAATTTATCTTTGGAACCGTAGGCAAACAGGTCACTATGCCATTGATTGCCCATATCCTGTAGTCAACAAATGCATGAATGAAGAAGAAAGAAAGGTCTTGAGAGAAAGAAGACAAGAAAAGAAAAAAGGAAATGTTGGCTGCGAGAGGCTGCCGAGACACCCAAGTTAAGAGACACAATTGATTGAGTAGTGAAGTGACTACTCAAGTGACTCGAAGAAGAAGCCTTGATCTGTTTGATGGCCAAGAACAAGACCAACCTGACCAAGAAGATGAGGTACACTCTAACTCATCACACTCGGTTTCTAGTGATAGTGATCGTGACACACACACTTCATCACCCGCTGATCTTTATGATTCATTAGGCAACATGATGAAAGATTTTGAACACATTAAATCCTCACACACACTACTAAATGAGGAAAACAGACCTACTCAAAGCCAAAACTCACAGATGACTAAGGAGCTGAGTACTCTAAGTCAAATAGCTGATGAGAATGAAAGTTTAAAGACTGAAAATGCTAAGCTAATAGCAGAAATAGCTGCTATAGAAAAGAGGGAAAATGACCTCAAAAATGTAATTGCCTCATTCACTAAGGCATCTAAATCATTGGATGATCTTATTATGAGTCAAAGAGAATGTGGAGACAAGACATGCTTAGGATTTAATTCCTCTATGCTATGTCAAGCTCCAAAAGTGATTTTGGAAAAAGGATCTTCTAGCAATGAAGTATCTCAAAAATCCAAAACTCCAAAGGGTGCACACACATTTATCCCAAAGCACAATTACAAACAAACTGGCGTTGGTTATAAAGGAAAAGGAAAATAGCCAGTTGAGTGTGCTGAGAGGACAGCTGAAAAGAAATCCAGCCGAGTTCCTCAGCAAACTCCAAACAGGAAATACTCTGTAAAGAAGAAACAAAGCTACCAAAAACCCCAGAAGTTCTATAAAAGAAACACATATGAAGGGAATGGCAGAAAATACCCAAGCCAAGCTGATTGGAATAATGTGAACTATCAGCAAAGACCTGTGGAATATAAGCCAAAATGGCAAAGGCCTAGAACTCAAAGAAAGGCCATTCCAAAGGTATAAGAGTCATCATCACACACACATATGCACCTAGGCACTACACTCAGAGATATCACAACTACCCAAAGAAGGCAATTGCTAAAACACATATACAGGCATACAGACAAAAGAGACAGCTATATGAACCTAGAATCCCCAAACAATTTGCCAAAATTAATTATGATTATGGCACTGATAGATGGCAACCCCTTAGAGTCAAACCATTTGGCTATAGGTTGGTTGGATCATCTTACAATACTAACCTCTCAGGACCCAGACAAGTATGGGTACCTAAAACTTAATTTCCTTGTTTGCAGGTTCAAGGAACAGCTGAGTACAAAGGAACCTGGTACATGGATAGTGGTTGTTCCAGACATATGACAGGAAACAAGAAAAATCTGTCAAAATTCAAGGAAGTCAAAGGAGCAAAAGTCATATTTGGAGGAAATGAAGCTCCAGGAGAAATAAGAGGCATTGGATCCATCAAGAAAAATGGATTAAAAATCACAGATGTTGCATATGTTGAAGGACTCAACTTCAACTTGCTAAGCATCAGCCAACTCTGTGACAAGGGTTATAATGTTGGATTCAACATGGGTATATGCCAAATCAAGGATACTGAATCAAATGAAGTTGTGTTGCAAGGATACAGACAAAAGAACATGTATGTCGTGGATTGGTGAACTGCAACACCCAGCACCTGTCTATTAGCAAAGAGCACAACTGAATCAAGTTGGATGTGGCACAAGAAGCTGAGTCACCTGAATTTCAAAACGATTAACAAGCTTGCCAGAAGCAATCTTGTGGAAGGACTTCCAAACTCAATATACAAGAAGGAGAGTATATGTGATGCATGTCAGAAGGGAAAACAAATCAAATCATCATTCAAAGAAAAGACATGTCCATCTTCAACAAGAATATTGCATCTGCTACATATGGATCTATTTGGTCCAGTTGAACCAGCTAGCATAAGTGGGAAGAAATACACCTTGGTGGTAGTAAATGACTACTCAAGATATACATGGACAATATTCATGTGTAAGAAGAAAGAAACTCTCTGAAACTACCACAAATGATGAAGATGATTCAAAATGAGAAGAGCCAAACCATTATCAAAATAAGATCGACGAGAGGAACTAAGTTTGTCAATGGTATAATAACTCAATATTGTATAGAAAATGGTATTGGTCATGAATTATGCAGTAGCAAGGACTCCACAATGAATGGAGTTGCGAAAGAAGGAATAGAACTCTCAAAGAAGCGAAGAAAGACCATGTTAGTTGAAGCGGGGCTACCTAAAAGATTTTGGGTCAAGCAATAAACACAACATGTTACACTCAAAATAGATGCATGATAAACAGACGGTGACAAAGACTCCTATGAGATTTGGACGGGAGAAAACCAAATGTTGCATATTTTAGAATATTTGGATGTAAATGCTTCATCCATAACAATGGCAAAGATAATTTGAAGGCTTTTGATGCTAAAGTTGATGAAGGTATCTTCTTGGGATACTCAAGTGAAAGCAAAGCCTCAGAGTACTCAACAAGAGGACTATGGTTACAGAGGAATACATTCATGTGGTGTTTGATGAGCCAAATGTAAATGGAGAAGACATTGAAGAGTCGGTGATAAGTTTGAATCAACCAACCATGCGAAGAGTCCCTATCTTTGGCCGCCGGAATTATAAACCCGGATGAAGATGAGATAGCCGAGTTTCAAAAACATCTGGAAAATCTGCAGCTAAGTGATGACAAGAGAGTTGATCAAAGCAACATAGTTTGCAAGACGATCAATCCACTAACTTACTCCAACTTGATGTAAGATGGCCGAGAGACCATCCACCAGAACTAGTCATTGGAGATATAAGATAAGTGTCAAAACAAGATCCAGAACTCAACAAGAAGCTATGTTCACATGCTTTATCTCACAAATAGAGCCTAAAGATGTGTCACAAGCATTGGATGACACACATTGGATTCAAGCTATGCAAGAAGTCAGTTTGAAAGAAATAAAGTATGGGAATTAGTTCAAAGACCCACCCATCAAAATGTTATTGGCACTAAATGGGTGTTCAGAAACAAGATGAACGAGGAAGGTTCTGTGGTAAGAAACAAAGCAAGATTAGTAGCCAAAGGTTTTTGCCAAGAAGAAGTGATAGATTTTGATGAAACATTTGCCCCTGTAGCAAGATTGGAAGCTATAAGGATATTTCTTGCCTATGCAGCTCACAAGAAATTTATTGTATATTAGATGGATGTAAAGAGTGCATTCCTTAATGGTTTATTGGAAGAAGAAGTGTATGTTGAACAACCTCCAGGATTTGAGCAGAAGACTCTTGGAGATAAGGTATACAAACTCAAGAAAGCTCTATATGGATTGAAACAGGCACCCAGAGAATGGTATGATACTTTGTCACAATTCCTGACTAAGAACGGATTCACAAAAGGCAAAGTGGATAGAACACTCTTCAGAATTCAAGATGCGAAGAGTATATTGCTTGTTCAAATATATGTGGATGACATTATTTTTGGATCCACAAACAAAGAGCTCTGTGATAAATTTTCAAACCTCATGCAAAGCAAATTCGAAATGAGCATGATGGGAGAGCTGACATTCTTCCTTGGACTCCAAGTGAAACAGCTGAAGGATGGAACCTTCATAAGTCAAACAAAATACACCAGAGATTTAATGAAGAAATTTGGTATGGAAGAGAAGTCTTCGTGAAAATACCAATGAATACATCGATCAAAATGGATATGGATGCGGATGGCGGGCACAGAGATCAAACAAGATCTGAGCACTCATTGGTTCATTGCTCTATCTCACGGAAGCGGGCGGACATCACCTTTGTTGTAGGTGTATGCGCAAGATTTCAATCGCCCCACAAGAAAGCCACATGATCGCAGCCAAAGAGAATCTTGAGATATTTGAAAGGAAGCCAAGAAGTTGTCTTATGGTATCCAAAGGAAGGTGGATTCAAGCTAATTGGCTATTCGGACTCGACTATCTTTGGATGTAGAGTTGACAGAAGAGCACCTCGAGGCACATGTCAAATGCTTGGAAACAAAGGCTAATTTCTGGTTTAGCAAAAAGCAAAATTCAATAGCCACCTCTACAAATGAAGCGAGAATACATAGGCTGCGGGCATTTGTTGTGCCAAGTCCTATGGATAAGGCAAAGAAATGAGAGACTATGAAGTTGAAGAAAAGGAAATTCCAATCATGTGTGATAACACACAAGTGCAATTGCAATCACTCAAAATCCCGTGTTGCACTCAAGAACAAAGCATATCGATGTCGAGATATCACTTCATAAGAGATCATGTTGAAAAGAAGGACATCACCTTGGAATATATTTCAACTAATAAACAGTTGGTGACATATTCACAAAACCATTATGTGAGTCAAGATTTGAAGAACTCAAACATGAGTTAGGGTTAATTGAGGTGGTGACACTCGGAAGACTCAAAGAAAAGAAATGAAACACGAAAAGGGAAAAAGAGTGAACTCTCAAATCGGCTAAGTGAATCACCATATCGGAAAAGACAATTTGTACATCGAGTTAGTCAGGCAAATGAGTCACTAGGACAAGCTGTGAGAAGAAGAGTTAAATCGGCTAAGGGATAAGTTTCGAGTCATTTATCGCAAAGGGACAAAAACGCAATCGTTTTACTAAGCGGGAATGTTTTTAAGAATGACGTCGACATAATTATGACGTGTACAGCAAAAGCGCACACCAAGCTTATGATTGGATATAAATGCTTTGCCGCATTAAATACGAGACATTAAATGCTAATCGGCGTGCAAAATCTAAGCCGTTGATTTCGATCACATTTCAAAAACAACCCGCACGTCCTTTCAGTAACCATACTTAAACCATTTTCGTCCGTTTCTCTCACACATTACCAAAAACTGTTCACTTCTCTCTCTTAGAAGCAAAGGCAAAAACTCTCTCAAAAACCCTATCAATCTCCAAATCACTTTCTAAGTTTCATTCGGTGAAATACTGAAAAATGGCATCCACTCATGATTTTGTCAAGCTAGGAAAGCAAATCCACACCGGGTCTATTGTGGATTTCGAGGGTATGGTCAAACAGGGGTCTGATGACGCCCTCATAAAGAAGATCGCTAAAAAGCTCGAAACGACTGGGCTAAAACCATTTCTGATGATGGACTTTCCGATGACCTATGTGGAAGAGGTCGCACAGTTCTACGTGAATGCTGAGATTCATGATGAGGGGATCAAATCCTCTGTTCACGGGAAAGAGTTCATCATCACCGCCAAGGATTTGGCGTAACACCGCTCATTACCGCGGAAGGAGCACCGAAATCAATGAAGTCGATGTTGACTTGGCTGCGCTTGGAAGGAAATAGCCAAGACCGACTATCTTGAAAAGATAGTCTACACAACTAACAAGAGGTCACCAAAGGAGGACTACCACAAATTGTTGGACATCGTTGCCAAATGCATAGACATCAAATTTGGCGGCTTTGACCAACTCGTCCAAAGCGAAATTGATCGTAATGGCCGCGATCATTGAAGAAAAGAAAGTGAAGTGGTAAGCCGAGTTTGTCTCACGGACTACTGCGAAATGTAGGAACAAATCCTTCAAGGAGAATGGAGCATGTTAGGAATTTTATTGTTTAGATTTTGATGAATGCCATGTAAAACTTAGAATAGAAAGTTGGCTCCCCAATTCTTGCTTTGAAATGTATTGTAACAATTAGAGTGCCAAGCCGTTTGAGTTAAGTCGCCTACGCTCCAACTTGCAAGAAGACAATCAAGGCTTGAAGGAAAACTCTGTTTGTGAGACAATGAGTACAACAAATGAAGAAAGACAGAACTCGATTGAAGAAGCGGTGAGATGCACGGTGAGTGGAACATCGATCAAGTCAACTCAAGAGAAGCCAAGTCTCAAAAATCAAGTGACGGAAAGAGTCATCCATGATTGGAAGTCGACTCTAAGTCACCAGGGAAAGCGAGGAAATGCGGTCAAGTCGAGATAATCGAAAAAGAACCGTTGCACGTAAATCAAGAGATTTACTTAAACAAGTAATATCTCCATACTACCTTTCTTGGAGTGCTCGGTCCCGAAGCGTGCAAAGAAATGAACCAATGGGAAGCACTACACCGTGTCGAACTCGAAAAGGTGATAAAACATTTCATACGAGGAAATGGCAATTCCAAGAAGTGCAAACCAACGATCGCAAAGTGATTTTCAAAAAATGAGCCTATCTCTTCAACGGGCAAATTTTTGAAAGTTCACTATAAAAGGCCGAGGAGTTTGATTGAGAAAAAAAAAGAGATGATGCGTGGATGACACACACGTGAAATATACAAGCTTATCAAAATTGAAATATTCTCAATCCTCAAGCCTACATCTCGAAGAACATCAATCCAACACTTACCTGTGAAGGAAAGAGAACTTCAATCGATTGAAGAGGAAACTATCGAAAACAAAGGGGTCTACATTCCAAGAAGGATTGTAGAAAGGTTCAAGGTGAACCAAGTCTTAAGCGTTTGGAGGGCTTCGTGATCAAATCCAAAGTGCTTGAGCAAGTGAGTCAGAGTAGCAAAGCGCAAAATTTGCCTGTGAAGAAGCCGAGTCGTCGAGAAGCCACCGAGTGATCAAGGCGTCTCAGGCCGAGTCCCAAAGGATCAAGTCGGCCGTTGTGATCAAGACTTGTATCGGATCGTACCACTTTGTAACCGATCATTACTTAGTGGATTCCTCCAGAGTTGGAGAAGAGAGGAGTAGAAGAATTACCCCATCTTCGAACCTCTATAAAAACTTTCTTGTGTCATTTACTTTCTGACATTTAAATATCTGCACTTTTAATTGCTTATATCTGTGATAAATTTGCTATCCATCGATAATCTATAAGTACTAAATCAAGTCAGAAAAACTTGCTTAAACAAACTTAAGGGTGTTAAGTCTTCCGCGAAAAAACAAAACCACAAATGAGTCAAATTATAGCCAACAAACCGAGTTACTCTACTAATGTACGGCTCAAATTTGTGTTAAGAGATTGACTCTCTTGAGTGACTAATTCGATTTGTCCATCAAGACACAACAGAACTCTGTAGATTTAAAAAGCCTAAATCGAAAATTTGGTAAGGTTTATTCAACCCCCCTTCTAAACCTTACACTTACACCCCTTGGGACCTACAAGTGGTATCGGAGCGGTTGGTTCATTGAACCCTCCGCACCGGTTCTTGAACTAGATCTCCAAACTTTTCAAAAGTCCGCTTTAGTACTTAATCTTTCAAAACTCTTTTCTATCATTAAAAGTTATCATCATGGAAGCAAATCTAACACGCATTCCTATGTTCACTATTGAAGAATTTGATGATTGGAAAATTCGTATGCGAGGCTCATCTATCAAAGATTACATGATGAGATGTGGATAGTGATAAAAGATGGGCCTCTGCAAATATTAAAGGTGAACACAAAATTGTCACGAAGAGTTGCGGTGAAGGGGAAGAAGATCACGAAGACCTGGACACCATGGTTGAAAAACCAAGAACTGAGTGGACAAATGATGACAAAAAAAGATACAACCTGGACAATGTAGCCAAGGATATTCTCTACAAAACCTTGGACAAAGCCATGTTCAATAAGGTGAAATCTTGCAAAACAAATAAGGAAATCTGGACAAACCGACATTGATTTGTGAAGGCTCGAGCAAATCAAAGAAAACAAACTTTCGTGTGGCTGTACAAAAATTTGAGAACTTCAAAATGATCTCGGGAGAAAACCTGGATCAACTGGATGCTCGATTCTGAGAAATCACAAATGAGTCATCTACACTTGGAAAGGAATATACACGAAGGAAATGTGTATGAAGATCCTGAAAAGTCTTCGGTGAATGGGAGATGAAGGTCATGGCACCGAGACATTCCATGGACCTATCAAAGACATCCAACCATGAGTTATTCTCGGACCTCAAAGCCTATGAGTTTGAGTGAGAAGGAAAGACCGAGGAAGAGACAATTTGTACCCAAAACAATTGCTCTAGTTGTCAAAGATGGAAGGAGAGTCAAGTCAAAGAGGCAATTGACTCGGAAGAAATAGCCCTAATGGTTAAAAGATTTAACAAGTTCTTTAACAAGAACTACAAGAGAGGAAAGGGTGAATCCTCCGAAGACACTCGGCTCCTCCAAATCAAGGGATGATAGGCCAACCAAGAGGACAGATCATCAACAAGTTGAGTATCAAAGGGTGACAACTCAAGAATAGAAAGAGCCGAGCAAAAGGTGAATATCTATGTTGGAATTGTAGACAACCAGGTCACTATGCCATTGGATTGCTCATATCCTCGTAGTCAACAAGACAAACGAAGAAGAAAGAAAGGTCTTGAGAGAAAGAAGACAAGAGAAGAAAAAGGCAATGATGGTCGCAGAGATCGCCGAGACAACCAAGTCAAGAGAGACAGTGACTCGAGAGCAATGAAGCCGACTACTCAAGTGACTCGAAGAAGAAGCCTTGATCCGCTTAATGGCCAAAGAACAAGATCAAGAAGATGAGGTACAATCTAACTCAACAAGCTCGGACACTAGTGATAGTGACCGTGACACACACACTTCATCACCCACTTGATCTTTATGATTCATTAGGCAAAATGATGAAAGATTTTGAGCACATTAAAACCTCACACACACTATTGAATGAGGAAAACCGCCTACTCAAAAGTCAAAACTCAAAAGTGACTAAGGAGCCGAGTACTCTAAGTCAAATAGTGATGAGAATAAGAGTTTAAAGGCCGAAAATGCTAAATTAATAGCGAGAAATTGCTTTGCTATAGAAAAGAGGGAGAATGACCTCAAAATGTTATTGCCTCATTCACTAAGGCATCTAAATCATTGGATGATCTTATTATGAGTCAAAGAGAATGTGGAGACAAGACAGAGCTTAGGATTTAATTCCTTTGTGCCATGTCAAACCTCAAGAGTAATTTTGGAAAAAGGATCTTCAAGTCATGAAGAGTCCGAAAAATCCAAAACTCTAAATGATGCACACACTTTCAATCAAAGCACAATACTAAGCAAACGGCCTTGGTTACAAAGGAAAAGGAAAACCGATTGAGAGTCTTTGAAAGGACAGTGAGAAGAGATTCAAATGAGTCCTCAAAGGACTCCAAACAAAAATACTCTGTAAAGAAGAAGCGAGCTACCAAAAATCCCGAGAAAACTCATAAAAGAAATACATATGATGGGAATGGTAGAAAATATCCAAGCCAAGTATCGGAATAATGTGAACTATCGGCTAGACTTATGGAATACAAGCCCAAATGGCAAAGTCCTAGAACTCAACAAAGGCCATTCCAAAAGCATAAGAGCTTTCATCAACACACATATGCACCTAGGCACTACACTCAAAGACACCACAATTACCCAAGAAAGGCAATTGCTAAAACACATATGCAGGCATACGGACAAAAGAGACAAACAATGAACTAGATTCCCAAGCAATTTGCCAGGATTGATTATGATTATGGCAACGATAGATGGCAACCTCTTAGAGTCAAATCATTTGGCTATAGGTTGGTTGGATCATCTTATAATTCTAACCCCTCAGGACCCGCACAAGAATGGGTACCTAAAACTTAATTTCCTTGATTGCGGGTTCAAGGAACAGTGAGTGCCAAGGAACCTGGTACATGGATAGCGGTACATTCCCGGACATATGACAGAAATAAGAGAAATCAAAAATTCAAGGAAGTCAAAGGAGCCAAAGTCATATTTGGAGGAAATGAAGCTCCCCGGTGAAATAAGAGGCATTGGATCCATCCGAGAGGAATGGTTTAGAAATCACAGATGTTGCATATGTTGAAGGACTAAACTTCAATTTACTAAGCATCACCAACTCTGCGACAAAGGGCTACAATGTTGGATTCAACATGGGAATATGCCAAATCAAAAATGTTGAATCTAATGAAGTTGTCTTTTGCAAGGATGCGATTAAAAAATATGTATGCGATGGATTGGTCAATTTGCAACACCCAAAGACTCTCTTAGCAAAAGCACAATTTGAATCAAGTTGGGTTTGTGGCACAAAAAAGTCGAGTCATCCCGAATTTCAAAACGATTAATAAGCTAGCAAGAAGTCATCTTGTGGAAGGACTTCCAGGACTCGATACAAGAAGGAGAGTATATGTGATGCATGTCGAAGGAAGGAAAACAAATCAAGTCGTCGTTCCAAGAAAAGACTTGCCCATCCTCAACAAGAATATTGCATCCGCCTCATATGGATCTATTTGGCCCAGTGGAACCAAAAAGCATAAGTGGAAAGAAATACACCTTGGTGGTAGTAGATGACTACTCAAGATATACATGGACAATATTCATGTGCAAGAAGAAAGAAACTCTACAAAAGCTACCACAAATTTGATGAAGAGGATACAAAATGAGAAGAGTCAAACCATTATCAAAATAAGATCGGATAGAGGAACCGAGTTTGTCAATGGAATAATAACTCAATCTTGTGTTGAGAATGGTATTGGTCATGAACTATCACCGCAAGGACTCCACAATGAGAATGGAGTTGCGAAAGAAGAAAGCAGAACCCTCAAAGAAGCGGCAAGGACCATGTTAGTCGGGCGGGGTTACCAAAAAGGTTTTGGGTGAAGCAATCAACACGACCGCTACACCCAAAACAAATGATGTATGATAAATAGGCGGTGACAAAGACTCCCTATGAGATCCGGACGGAAGAAAACCAAATGTTGCATATTTCAGGATATTTGGATGTAAATGCTTCATCCACAATAATGGCAAAGATAACCTAAAGGCTTTTGATGCTAAAGTCGATGAGGGTATCTTCTTAGGATACTCAAACAAAGCAAAGCCTCTGAGAATACTCAACAAAAGAACTATGGTTACTGAAGAATCCATTCATGTAGTATTCGATGAGCCAAACATAAATGGAGAAGACATTGAAGAGTCACCGATAAGTTTAAAACATCCAACCTTACGAAGAGTCCCTATCTTTTGAAGGTAGGCGGGGATTATCAATTGAAAGAAGATGAGATAGTCAATCTCAAAAGCGGTGGAAAGTCTGCACTGAGTGATCACGAGAGAGCCGACCACAACAACACAAACAAGTCGATCAATCCACTAACTTACTTCAACCTCGACGTAAGATGGGCCGAGAGACCATCCACGAAACTTGTCATTGGAGACATGAGAGAAGGTGTCAAGACAAGATCGAGAACTCAACAAGAAGCAATGTTCACATGCTTCATCTCGCAGAATAGAGCCCAAAGATGTGTCACAAGCATTGGATGACACACATTGGATTCAAGCTATGCAAGAAGAGTCAATCGGTTGAGAGAAATAAAGTATGGGAATTAGTACAAAGACCCATACATCAAAATGTTATTGGAACCAAATGGGTATTCGAAATAAGATGAACGAGGAAGGTTCTGTGGTAAGAAACAAAGCAAGACTGGTAGCCAAAGGATATTGCCAAGAAGAAGGAATAGATTTTGATGAAACATTTGCTCCTGTAGCAAGATTGGAAGCTATAAGGATGTTTCTTGCCTATGCGACTCACAAAAATTTCATTGTATATCAAATGGATGTAAAAAGTGCATTCTGAATGGTTTATTGGAAGAAGAAGTGTATGTTGAACAACCTCCGGATTTGAGCGAAGACTCTTGGAGACAAAGTGTACAAACTCAAGAAAGCCTGTATGGATTGAAACAGGCACCCCGGCATGGTATGATACCCTGTCACAATTCCTAACTCGAAAATGGATTCACTAAAGGAAAAGTGGATAGAACACTTTTGAATTCAAGACAAGAAGAGTATCTTGCTTGTTCCAATATATGTGGATGACATCATTTTTGGATCCACTAACAAAGAGTCAGTGAAAAATTCTCAAACCTCATGCAAAGTAAATTTGAAATGAGCATGATGGGAGAGCCGACATTTTTCCTTGGACTTCAAGTGAAACACCAAGGATGGAACCTTCATAAGTCAAACAAAATACACCGAGAGATTTAATGAAGAAATTTGGTATGGAGGAGAAGTCTTCGAAAAATACCAATGAACACATCGATCAAAATGGACATGGACGCAGATGGCAAGCCTAGATCAAACAAGATACTGAGCACTTATTGGATCAACGCTTCTATCTCACAAAATAGCGGGCCGGACATCACCTTTCTTTGTAGGTGTATGTGCAAGATTTCAATCTGCTCCAAAAGAGAGCCATATGACTGACTAAGAGAATATTGAGATACTTAAAAGGAAACCAAGAAGTAGGCTATGGTATCCAAAGGAAGGTGGATTCAAGCTAATTGGCTATTCGGACTGGACTATCTTTGGATGCAGAGTGGACAGAAAAGTACTTCGTGCACATGTCAAATGCTTGGAAACAGACTAATTTCTGGTTTAGCAAGAAGCAAAACTCAATAGCCACCTCTACAAATGAGAGGAATACATAGGCTGGGCAAATTTTGTGCCCAAGTCCTATGGATGAGACAACAAAGAAATGAGAGATTATGAAATTGAAGAAAAAGAAATTCCAATCATGTGTGATAACACAAGTGCCATTGCAATCACTCAAAATCTGTGTTGCACTCAAGAACAAAACATATAGATGTCGGATATCATTTCATAAGAGATCATGTTGAAAAGAAGGACATTATCTTGGAATATATCTCAACCGATAAGCAACTAGTGACATCTTCACAAAACCATTATGTGAGTCAAGATTTGAAGAACTCAAACATGAGTTGGGGCTAATTGAGCTAAGTTTGAGACACGAGAAGAAGAGTCAAAGAAACGAAATGGAACAGAAAAGAAGGTGAAAAAGAGTCGAAAACAAAAATTAGCTCAATAAATCACCAGATCGGAAAAGTCGGCTATACCAAGTCGGTGATAGGAGTCACTAAGAGAAATGTGAGAAGCGAGTTAAATCGGCTAAGAGATAAGTCAATAACTTATGAGCAAAGAGACAAAAACGCAAATCGTTTTTGACTAAGCGGGAATGTTTTAAGAGACACGTCGAATAATGATGATGTGTACGACATAAAGCCGCACACCAAGCTTATGATTGGATATAAATGCTTTGCCGCATTAAATACGAGACATGAACGCTCAATATGCGTCGCGAAATCAAGCCGTTGATTTCGATCACGATTCAAAAAACCGTCTGCCGCGTCCTTTCATAAACCATATTTAAACCATTTTTCGTCCGTTTCTCTCTCACACTTCTAAAAACTGTTCAATCTCTCTCTCAAAAAGCAAAGGCAAAAACTCTCAAACCCTATCAAACTTCAAATCTATTTCGAACTTTTCTTGAAATTATTAGAAATGGCACCAAAGTATGACTTTACCAAGTTGGGAAAACAAATCCACACCGGTTCGACCGTGGATTTCGACGGAATGGTGAAGCGGGGTCCGACGACACCCTGGTGAAGAAAATCGCGGAGAAGCTAGAAACGGCGGGATCAAAACGTTTCTAACACTTTGGAGTATCCTATGACCTATGTGGAGGAGGTCGCACAATTCTACGTAAATCTTTGAGATTCACGACGAAGGAATCAAGTCATCCGCTCACGGAAGCAAAGCGGTATCACAAACCAAGGATTTGGTGAATATTGCTCACTACCACAGAGAGGAGCATCCGAGATCAAAGAGGCCGATGTAAACTTGGTGACGCATGGAAAGAAATAGCCAAGTCCGATGTTCTCGACAAAATAATATTCACAAACAAACAAGAGACTCTGAAGGAAGATTATCACAAATTGTTGGACATTGTTGCCAAGTGTATCGACATCAAATTTGGCGGCTTTGACCAACCCAAAGGCAAAATTGATGTGATGGCTGCAATAATCGAAGAAAAGAAGATAAATCAATTTGAGTTTATCTCAAAGCAGACTCTGCAAAACGTGGAAACAAGTCCTTCAAAGAAGATGGGTCATTTGGAGGATCCCCGGGATATGGCCTAGTGATTGGCGGCTATTGGAGGTGAAAGGAGTACCTCTTAGACATGGGAAGGCCTTCCATGTTAACAAGAGGATGTTCGAGCTAATCTCTCTGGTGCTCGAAGCGTGCATACGCCAAGAGAGCGACACCGGTGAGGGGAATCAGTGACCCAAGACACAAACCTCCTCTCCAACTAAGAAGAAAGTCGCCCTGCGCACGCCAAGAAATCTCTTGCCCTGCAAAGAAAGAAAACCAAACATGCTCCCGCCCCGCAGCGAAGTCATCACCCGCCCTGCAGCCAGAGTCACCGCCCTGGCAGCCGTGTCACCCGCCTGCGGCGGGTCGAGAAGGACTCACAAATTCCTTCTTCTCGATCGTCAAAAAGAGGAGATCGACAAACCTAGAGACGGCCACTCCTCGAAACAAACACAAGCACCGCCCCACCGCCCAAGACTCGAGAGGACACCGTCTCCGAACCGTAAATCCCTCGGTACAAACTAAGAGACGAAGAAGACTTGTAAAGCAATCCGAGCGAGAAACCACCGTGTCAGTCGGCTACTCGGCAACCTAGCACAAATACACGAGACTCTTTGGAGAAGTAGAGTCTCCGGATGTAATTGATGAAACACCAAGTCTGCTGAAGGTGATCGTGAGAGGCAACCCGAAGACACAAACAGTAGCTCACAAACAAACTCAAGAAAGAACCAGCCCAAGCAGATAGTGATGTAATGATCCTATCTCCACCTTACCCGACATCCAAAATCGTCTGCGTGAGTGGAGAAAATGGAAGCCGAGCAGGTCAAGGAACAGTTCAACGGCTCGAATTCATAGAAGAAGAAGAGGAATCTACTGAATTTCCTTGGATTATCTCTTTGTACTCCCACTCTAGATGAAGACAACTCGCATGAATATTCGGATCTACAAGGACAAGGAGAGAGAAAAGCAAGTCAAGAAGCGAAAGCACGAGAAAAGGCAAGTATCTCGCCTATCTCCGGCACCACGAACACTTCCATCCTCTCCTTGATGTCTTCTCCGAAAGTGACGAGGAACTGAGAATCTGCTGCCGCTACGAGAAGAATTGCGAATGCAAAGCAAGCATTGCATGAATCAAGAATCCTTCACGAGCAAAGATGATGGAGGGACCAGGAGAGTCCTCCGAACACACCGAAATCGACCCAATGGGAGTGGTTCAAAGAAATAGCCACCGATATTCTTTACCACTTCCCAAATAAACTCGGAAAGAAGGCAATAAGGAATTGGCGATGAAATCGGGATAGTGGGGACCCCAAGTCGAGCCAACCCTATTGAAGGTGTGCCACCACCCCCGGCCCAACGGAACCATCAATCGCAATAGGGGAGTTTGGAGACGAGTAACCCCACTCCAAGTCACTCACCGATGCGCCACGGTGGGAAACTCCCCTCCACCGCAGCAAGGTCGGAGGATCTGCGATGACTCCACAAAGAATGTAGGAGGCGAAGCAAAAGACACTCAAACACAAGAAGAAACGAAGTTGCCACCAACGAAGCTCGGCGATTTGAGACTGCCTCGGTGAGGTGCCAACAGCTCAAGAAGGCTAATGACGCTGATGCAATCGAGGCACGAAGGAATGTACAGGAGTTAACACTGGCGATGAAAGCGCAATCCATGGGGTTGAGACTCCAATGGATGCCATCAGAAGACCCTAAGGCGGTGACACCGACATCGAAAGGGAAGACCAAGCCTCGCAGCGATAGAGAGACTGATTTGGAGGAAATGAAGGCCACGGGAGGTTGAGACTTCCCAGGGTAACACACCAAGTAGAGAACATCCCTCCCGCAACCATCGATCCATCCGGAAGGAGATCAGGCGCACTTCATGATTCCCGGACAACCCCGATGTCACCTTTCTAGGGGATCGGAAGGCGAAGAGAGGAAGCCGAGTCAACTCCCATGACAAACCCAAAAGACTCACGGATGTTCCGGCACGAGCAAGTCGATCCCAAGACTACTCGTCGGACCTTTAATTTTGATGATGAGCCACCAATGGAAATCTCATCATCGTCCGATGACGCTTGATAAGGCCGAGGACCATCTACTCAAAAGGAGAAATCACCGAGACCAACGAAGTCGTTAAGACACCGAGGCTCGCCAAGTTTAGTCCTCTTGCACCACAAAAACCCACCAGGAGACCACCGCTCTGGCTCCTCAAGCTTACTGGATCGATCGATTCAAGAAGAACTTCACGTCCACCGCTTATCATCGAACAAATCCCGGATGGCGGTGATGAATCCTTTGTGGAATCTTTCCCATTCTCACCGGAGATACGAACTCCACGAAGAGTCGAAAAAATGAGCAAGCACGCTACCACAGACCAGCTCTGTTTTTCACTCGAGCACCATTGTTCCAGTACTTGATTTCGATTTGGGACTGTATGGCCATCACCGCAATGTAAGAATCAAAGTGAAATCACGAAAGTGTTCAAGGCACTCTTTGCTTTGAAGTTGAAAAGATGGAGAGGCATCGAGGCCTCCTGGATATGCGCTGGACAACAGAGATGCCAACCTTACAAAATGACTTGAGAGGCATCACAATCAGGATAAGGGAATGGTGGCAAAAGAAGAATCAATGCGTGTGGAGCAGTGAGATACTTGCCAGACAATTATTCAACAAGTCTGCTGGTGTGGAGAGTCAAAATGTTGACGCAAACGAAGGCTGCGGGAACACATTGAACATATGCACGAAGCTCACACCACCGAGATCAAGGCTGCTGCGTGAGCGAAATGCCAATGATATACTGCGTTTGGAAGAACACATGACAAGAAAATTCAGCCTTCTCATGGAGAGATGAAGTCGATTTCAGTGAATCCAACGCTACTCGGTCAATTCCGTGCGAGATACAACGCAAAGAGATTTGAAGCAAAATTCAACCATCGGAAGACTTCGACTTCATGCTCGCAACATGTTCCTTGGGGTTCCTCTATCCTTTGATGATGCCAAAAAGGGGAAGAGGAATACCTTAAAGCGAAGAAAATCAAGGCGAGAAAAAGGAGCGGTGACAAGGAACAACCGAGAAGGGAAAATCAGTGAAATTTTGAAATCAAGAAAGGAAAATCTGCTTTGAGGGGAAGGATCAAAGAATATGACCTTGATGATTGCACAAACCCCCAACAGGGTCCTGTCACACGGTGACATTATAAGCGACAAACTCCCGTGACTCGCCACTCCAACACTCTGCTTGTATCTATGGCCGAGAAGAAAAAGAAATTGAAGCGAGGGATGAAGGAGGTGGAAGGAAGAATGGATGCGGGTGATGAACATTTTGAAAGAACACGGAGGCATTCCATTGACAGAGACACGTATGCCATTTCGATGTCGGGACAGAGCCAAGATCGAGTTGACGAATTCAAAACGCTCGAATCAAAGGTTATTTTGCAAATTTGTCCTTGGCTCAAGCTTGGGATCTGTATCTTGGGAAAAGGGTCTCACACTATGTGAAGAAGGCGGACAGACAGCCAGACAACCGTGATCCTCTGCTGGTCACTCCGTGGGCACTCACCGGAAAGAAGAAGGCCCCAGTGCAAGATATACGCCAGAGTAGAGGAAGAAGCGGCAGTGGAGGAAGAAGCTTGACTGGAGGCCTCTGCCAAGAATATTGAATACGTAGATCCAGGGAAAGAAAGGAGGGATCTCTTGGGCTGGCTTGACCATGTGGCGAACTTGCAAGTGGCCAAAACCAACGCCGAGTATGCAAGAAGGATAGAAGAAGAAAACAAGAGACAAACTCAGCTATGGCGGAGAGACAGGAAAGAATAAGGAGAGATGAAGTGCCAGGAAGGCATATGAGAAGAAAAAAAGGCAAATGATGACGAGAAGAAGAGAAGAAGAGAAGAAGATCTTGATCAAGATGAAAGAAGGAGACAAAAGGAGATGAAGTGTTGCTGTCCAACCCTTCGTGTATTTTATATGTAAATACATACAATGTAAGTCTTCTGTAATAATGCTATAATTTTTTTTTTGACAATTACATACTCTGATACACCTTGTAAACATTGTGTTAAGTACAAGAATGATATGATCAATAAAAAGATTGATTATGCGCATACATTCTATGTCAATACACTATCTGTATGTATCTTTGTTATTTGCATCTTTGTATGATTTAAGTTTTGGCATCATCAAAAAGGGGGAAATTGTTAGGAATTTTATTGTTTAGATTTTGATGAATGCCATGTAAAACTTAGAATAGAAAGTTGGCTCCCAATTCTTGCTTTGAAATGTATTGTAACAATTAGAGTGGCCAAGCTGAGTTAAGTCGGCTACGCTCCAACTTGCAAGAAGACAACTGAAGGCTTGAAGGAAAACTTCTGTGAGACAGTGAGTACAACAAAGAAGAAAGCGACGAACTCGATCAAGAAGAAGCGGTGAGATGCGGTGAGTGGAACATCAAGTCAACTCAAGAGAAGCCAAGTCTCAAGGTGAAGTGACAAGAGTCATCCATGATTGGAAGTCGACTCTAAGTCACCTGGGAAAGCGAGGAAATGCAATCAAGTCGAGATAATCAAAAAGAACCGTTACGTAAATCAAAAGATTTACTTAAACAAGTAATATCTCCATACTACCTTTCTTGGAGTGCTCGGTCCCGAAGCGTGCAAAGAAATGAACCAATGGGAAGCACTACACCGTGTCGAACTCAAAAAGGTGATAAAACATTTCATACGAGGAAATGGCAATTCCAAGAAGTGCAAACCAACGATCGCAAAGTGATTTTCAAAAAATGAGCCTATCTCTTCAACGGGCAAATTTTTGAAAGTTCACTATAAAAGGCTGAGGAGTTTGATTGAGAAAAAAAAAAGAGATGATGCGTGGATGACACACACGTGAAATATACAAGCTTATCAAAATTGAAATATTCTCAATCCTCAAGCCTACATCTCGAAGAACATCAATCCAACACTTACCGTGAAGGAAAGAGAACTTCAATCGATTGAAGAGGAAACTATCGAAAACAAAGGGGTCTACATTCCAAGAAGGATTGTAGAAAGGTTCAAGGCCAACCAAGTCTTAAGCGTTTGGAGGGCTTCGTGATCAAATCCAAAGTGCTTGAGCAAGTGAGTCAGTAGTAGCAAGGCAAACGCCACTGTGAAGAAGCTGAGTCGTCGAGAAGCCACCGAGTGATCAAGGCGTCTCAGATCGAGTCCCAAAGGATCAAGTCGGCTGTTGTGATCAAGACTTGTATCCGGACTGTTACCACTTTGTAAACCGATCATTACTTAGTGGATTCCTCCAGGAGTTGGAGAAGAGAGGAGTAGAAGAATTACCCCATCTTCGAACCTCTATAAAAACTTTTTGTGTCATTTACTTTCTGACATTTAAATATCTGCACTTTTAATTGCTTATATCTGATAAATTTGCTATCCATCGATAATCTATAAGTACTAAATCAAGTCTGTAAAAACTTGCTTAAACAAACTTAAGGGTGTTAAGTCTTCCGCTGAAAAACAAAACCACAAATGAGTCAAATTATAGCCAACAATTGAGTTACTCTACTAATGTCGGTTTGAGTCATTAAGAGATTGACTCTCTTGAGTGACTAATTCGACTTGTCCATCAAGGACACAAATGTGTAGAACTCAGAGATTTAAAAGCCTAAATCGAAAATTTGGTAAGGTTTATTCAACCCCCCTTCTAAACCTTACACTTACACCCCTTGGATCTACAGAGCATTTGGAGGATCCCCGGATACGATGCAGTGATTGGCCGACCGATGGAGGTAAAAGGAGTCCCTCTTCGACATGGAAAGGCATTCCATGTAAACAAGAGGATGTTCAGATAAAACCTCTCTGGCGCACAGAAGAGAGCCTACGCTAAGAGAGCTGATACGAGTGAGAGGGAATCAGATGACCCTGAAGATACAAATCTCCTCTCCACCAAAGAAGAAGGCTGCCCCTGCACAAGCTAAGAGAATCGCTGCTGCCCTAAGAAAGAAAAACAAATCTGCTCCTGCCCCTGCAGCCGATTCACCTATCCCCACAGCCGTGTCTCCTGCCCCTGCAGCCGCAACAGAGAAGGAATCTCAAATACCTTCTCCGGTCATTAAGAAGAGGAGAACTAATAAGCCAAGACGGCCAGCTCCTCAGAAGAAAACAACAACACCGACCCCTACCGCCCAAGACTCAGAAGAAACCTTGTCGGCAAAATCCCTCTGGTTCAAACAAGAAGAAGGAGAAGAATTTTCAAGCGTTCCGAGCTTGAGAAGCCGACTGAGTCTGTCACTCAGCTGGAGAAGATACCCGAGATTGCTGGAGAAGTAGAGTCTCCAGAAGTGATTATTGAAATGGCAAAGTCTCGAGGCCGATCAAATGAGAGGCAACTTGAAGACCCGTTGTAGTCGAACAACCGAGGAACAAAGAATGGTTGAGACAACCGAAAGTCACCTGATGTGGTTGTTTCTCCACCATAATGTCAGGCTGGGTGAAGGTGTCGAGCAGCGAAGTCTACTACCTTCAATACCTGGAAACGAGGGCCAGCAAGAGGATGATGAAGACAATTTAATCATGCACTCTCCATTGTATAAAATCGTCTGCGCGAATGGAGAAAATGGAAGTTGTGCCTATCCAGGGTGCAGTTTCAATATCCGAGTTCATTCTTTGAGGAAGAAGAACTCTTGATTTCTTGAGGTGGACACGATGTTGCAAGCCCTTGACGAGGATAATTGCATAAATATCTGAAATTCGAAAATAAAATGAATGGGCTAAAGCGGTGAGACGCAGAGGCACGTGAGAAGGCCAAAGATCCGCCTCTATCACCGGCACCCGCGTAACATACACATCCTCACTTTGATGTCCTATCGTAAAGTGATGAGGATCTCGACCTGTTCCGCTGAAGAATTGCAAATGCAAAGCAATGCGAGAATCCGAATCCTTCATGAACAAAGGATGATGGAGGGACCAGAGAGTCCTCCAAAACACAATGGAGATAGACCCAATGGGAGTGGTGCGACATATTGCCACCGTTATTCTGCCACCACTTCTCCAACTCACTCGGAAGAAGGAACTAAGGAATCGGCGAAGAAATCGGGATAGTGGGGACCCCGGTCGAGCCAACCCCTAATGAAGGTGTCTTACCACCGCCCCAACTGGTGAATACTCAATGGGAACAGCCGGGGAGTCCGAGACGAGTGACCCCAATCAAGTCACTCACCGTGGTGTGCCGGGGGAAACTCCCCTCTGCAAAGGTTGGAGGATGTTGCGGTGACTCCACAATGAATCTAGGAGGCGAAGTGGAGAAGGAACAAACACAAAGTACACAAAGACAAGTTGTCATCGACGAGGCTCGACGATTGAGACTATCTCACCGAGGTGCCAACCGCTCTGAAGGCTAATGACTGGCGATGCGATGCGAGGCAGGCAAGGAAGGAATGCCCAGGGAGTTAACACTGGGGCGGCGAAAGTGCAATCCATGGAGTTGAGACTCCAATGGATGCCACCGCGATGAAGACCCTAAGACACCGACACTGTCGAAAGGGATGTCCAAGG
Organism: Rehmannia glutinosa; assembly: GCA_016081115.2. NCBI lineage: Eukaryota > Viridiplantae > Streptophyta > Magnoliopsida > Lamiales > Orobanchaceae > Rehmannia > Rehmannia glutinosa. Next base: position 52,225,391 of record CM071928.1, read on the forward strand.
CCTCATTTTGCATTGAGACTTCCTTGGTAAAGAAGTTGAAGTACGTAACATCCCTCCCCGCTATCATTGATCCATCGAGAAAAGGAGATAAGTGCGCTTCACGATTCCCAGGATAATCCTGATGTAACCTTTCGGGGATCGAAGGAGACGATGAAGTAGTCATCCCCGTGATCGATCCAAAAGACTCACCGAGGATGTTCCAACCACGAGTAAGTCGACCTCAAGTCTACTCATCAAACTTTGATGAGCCACCCATGGAAATCTCATCATCGTCCGATGATGCTTTGAGTTAAGGCCGAGGACCAGTCAACTCACGTGGAAAAACCACCGAGACCAACGGTTGTTGAGACAGTGAGGCTCGGCAAGTCGGGTCAACTTCACAATAGACCCGGTGAAACAGAGTCCATCGCGCGAGCTCCCCAGTCGCAGCGAGTTCGACTCCACAAGGAACTTCACGAGCACCACTCATCATTGAACAAATTCCGATTGCTCGTGATGATCCCTTTGTAGAATCATTTCCATTCTCTCGGAGGTACCCGACCTCCCGAAGAGTCGAAAAAGAGATCTCGAGCGCTTCCACGGGACTGATCCTGTCATTCCATCGATACCATCGTTCCAATCGACTATGATTTTGACGCCGCTTGGCCGTCAACCGCAATGAGGGAACAATCAAGATCGGGAGGTGTTCAAAGCATTATTTGCTGAAATTGAACGGATGGTGAGGCACCAGGCCTCGATGGACATGAGATCGGATAACAGAGATGCCAACCTTCTGCGACTTGAGAGGCATAATAGTCGAATCCGGGAGTGGTGGCAACAAAGAAGAAACAATGCGCGTGGAACAAGCTAGATATTTGAACATTGTTCAACAAGTCATTGGTATGGCGAAATGAGAATGCGATGCAAAGACAAAATTGAGAGAACACATTGAGCACATGCATGAATCTCACACTTTCTTGAGATAAAGCTATTGCGTGAGCAAAATAAGAATGAGCTCCTGCGTATGGAAGAAAACTTGGATCGAAAATTCAGCCTTCTCATGGCCGAGATGAAGTTAATTAAAGTCAATCCAATGCTACTCGCTCCGAGTTTCACACCGCATACTCCGCAGCGACTCGAAGCGAGAACTTGCTATCGGCGGACTCGACTTCACGCTTTCGCTAGTTTGTTTCGGGGTTCCTCTCTCCTTTGATGATGCCAAAAAGGGGAAGAGGAATACCTAAAAGCGAAGGGATCCGAAGTTGAGAAGGAGGAAGCAACGGTGTAAAGGAAAAGACAGTGAGGAGTTTCAAGAGAAAAGAAAGGGAAGTCTGCATTCGGGGAAGGATCGAGAGATGTGACCTTGATGATTGCACAAACCCCCAACAAGGTCTTGTCACAAATGATATTATCGGCAAACTCCCGATGACTCGCCACTCCAACACTGATGTACCTATGGCCGACAAGAGAAAGACAGTTGAAGTAGGGATGGAGGAAGTGGAAGGAAGGATGAATGCCCGAGTTATGGATATTTTGAAACAACATGGAGGCATTCCAAAGAGACAGAGACACTTATGCCATCTCGGATGCCGGGCCGAGCCAAGATCGGTTGATGAATTTAAAACGCTCGCATCTCAAGGATACTTCACAAACATGTCCATGGCTCAAGCCTAGGACTTGTCTTTGGAAAAGGTCTCACACTATGTGAAGAAGGCGACCGACAGACTAGAACCGATCACTCTGCTCACGTCACTCTGCTAGTCACTCACCGGGGAAGAAGACCCCGACAATACACGCCCGAGGAAGAGGTAGAGGAAGAAGCGGTGGTGGAGGAAGAGGTTTGACCTAGACCTCTGCCTAAAAACATTGAGTACATAGATCCAAGCAAGAAAGGAGGGATCTATCAATGTTTTGACGTTTTGTAGCCAATCAAGTGGCTAAGAACAATGCCGAGTATGTGAAAAGAATTGAAGAAGAAAATAAAAGACAAACTCAGCTATGGGAGGAGAGACAAGAGAGAATAAGAAGAGATGAAGTCACCCGGAAGACGTATGAAAAGAATAAGAAAGCGGTGAAGATGAGAAAAAGAAAAGAAGACCGAGGAAGATGACAGAGCTAAAGAAGAAGAAAAGAAGGAGGAAGCGAAGGAGATGAAGTGTTGTTGTCCACCCCTTCATGTATTTTACTATGTAAATACATTTTATGTAAGTCTTACGTAATAAATCAGAAATTCTCTATTTTTGCGTAGACATAGATGTTTGCTCGATACACTTTGTAAACAAATTGTGTAAAGAACAAGAATGTTATGATCAATAAAAGGATTGATTCTACGCATACATTCTCTGTGAAATGCACTATCTGTATGTATCTTTGCTATTTACATTTTGAATATTTTAAGTTTTGGCATCATCAAAAAGGGGGAAATTGTTGGGAAATTTATTGTTTAGATTTTGATGAATGCCATGTAAAACTTAGAATAGGAAGTTGGCACCCCATTTTCGTTGTAAACGCATTGTAATAAATAGGGCTGGTCAAGCCGAGTTAAGTCGGCTATGCCTAAACATGCAAGAAGACAATCGGAGACTAGAAGAAAGACTCTGCAAGGCAGTGAGTATGGCAAAGAAGAAGAAGGAGAACTCGATTGAAGGAACAATGAGATGCGGTGAGTAGAGTATCGATCAAGTCAACTCAAGATAGCCAAGTCTCAAGTTGAAGTGATGAAGAGTCATCCAATGATTGGAAGTCGACTCTAAGTCGCCTGGGAAAGCAAGGAAATGCGGTCAAGTCGAGATAATCGGAAGAGATCCATTGCACGAAATCAAGGGAATTACTTAAACAAGTAATACCTCCATACTACCTTTCTCGAAGTGCTCGATCCCCGAGGAAGCGTGCAAAAGGAATAAACCAATGGGAAGCACTTTGCACCATGTCGAACTCAAAAGCTAAAGAACAATTCATACGAGGAAGTGGCAATTCCAAGGATCGCAACAAGACAAAGCCAACGACCACAAGTGACTTTCAAAAATAAGCCTATCTCTTCAACGGCAGATTTTTGAAAGATCACTATAAAAGGCCGAGGAATGACTCGAGAGAAGGTTACGAACCACGAACATTCAAGCAATCATTTGAATCGTAACCTAAGATATTCTCAAATCATTCAAGATTAATCCTCAAGCCTACATTACGAAGAAAATCAATCCAACACTCACCTGTGAAGGAAAGATAACTTCAATCGGTTGAAGAGGAAATTGTTGAAGAATCAAGGGGTCTACATTCCACGGAGGATTGTAGGAAGGTTCAAGGTCGAACCGGTCTCAAGTTTTTGGAGGGCTTCGTGATCAAATCCAAAGAGCTTGAGCAAGTGGATCAGTAGCAAGCCCACCGCCTGTGAAGAAGGTTGAGTCGTGACGAGAAGCCACCGCGTGACCAAGGCATCTCCGGGGCGAGTCCCAAAGGATCAAGTCACCGTTGTGTGATCAAGACTTGTATCCGGACTGTTACCACTGCGTATCGATCAATACCTAGTGGATTCCTCTAGGAGTTGGAGAAGAGAGAGGAGTAGAAGAATTACCCCATCTTGAACCTCTATAAAAACTTATCGTGTCATTTACATTTCAGCACTTTAATTCCTGCATCTTATTTATTTAACTCTGTGATAAATTTGATATCCACTTGATAATCTCTAAGTACTAAACCAAATTTAAGGGTGTAAAGTCTTCCAATAAAAACAAATCACAATCGAGTTAAGTCTTTAGTCAAAACAATTTGAGTTATTCTATCAACGGCTCGATCAGTGCATTGAGTAACTAACTCTTTGATTAACTAACTTAGTCATGTCCATCAAGGACTCACCGTGAAGTATTAACTCTGAATATTTAAAAGGACTAAATCGAAAAGTTGGTAAGGTTTATTCAACCCCCCCTTCTAAACCTTGCACTCACACCCCTTGGGACCTACAATCACGTAAGGTATTTTTGTTTGTTTCGAAGGATTTTCGTAAAAAGAGAACTTAAAAATGGGCTAAAACGATCAAAACGGACATTAAGGGCGAAAAACGGTCGGGGAAATCGACGTTGTGCGCGCGAGCGCAAGGGTGCACGTTGTGCAACGTCAAGATTGACATAATTATGTGTGCCACACAAGATTGCGCGGACACGCACATAAAAGCTATAACACGTGCGCTCACTCGCACACGCAAGGCGGGCACGCAAGGCCGCGCGAAGAGGAAGAGCGAGGCACGCAAGGTGTGCACATGAGCCACTGCGCGGACGCGCACCACGAGATTATTTTAGAATTTTAATCCGATTTTTCCTTTCCTTTTTGGATTCTTCCATCTTGTATAGGGCATAGGCTTATAAATAGCACATGAGGGATCCATAATTTCGTATCCTCTCATTCATAGCACTTCTATACTTTAGTTTTTTGGTATTTTTCTCTTGCATTCAACATTGGGATTGCTTGGGTTCTTCCCCTTGAAGTTATTTTTCTTCTTAATCAAAGAGTAAGGTTTCTTCATCTCTTTTGTCTGATTTCAATTGTTGGGTGATTATTATTATTATTGCATGATTATGTTTATGATTGTTTTCTTTCATTCAATTGAGATTATGATCCCATCCCCAAGAATGAACAAATTTCCTTGTTCTAGAATTAGAATGTTTTGATTCAAACAAACAACCATGAGTATTGATTAATTGATCTGCTTTCCTGAATAAATTATTTTACTTGTTAATTGATTTTTTGGCCAACTCTTGATTGTTTAAGGGGATAATTGAGATCGATCGAAGATATTATTCCTGGACTAAATTTATTCAGGGGGTTAGATATGAATCAGAAATGTATTATCTAACCCTGGGCTTAATGAAAATAGCAAATTATGTTGGGATAGCCCTAATCTGTGAATACGTGAGTTATCAGACCTAGGCCTTATTTTTACATGATTGTCATATTTATTACCCGCATGATCAATTGGTTGATATTCTGCTTGTGAGTTTGATGAGATGATTTCGAAATCCTAGACTTTCATCCATATATTTTTCTCAAAGTTTACTCGTGTTTAGTTTGATTATTGTCTTCTTAATTGTTTCCTTTAGTTTATTAAAAATCACAAATTTGGTTAGAGTGTTTAGGATTTACTTTTTGTTTATTGTGAAACATAATTTTTATTTGCCGGCTAAGTCTTCCTTGAGAGACGACTTGTGATTAACTTGCTACCCTACAATTGATCTCATTCTCTTGCGAGGATTGTTAGACTTTTATAGGTGTTTACTGGTCAAACAATTCCTTTTTGTTTGCTTTTTGATTTTCACCTTATTCTACAGGTACGTTTGATTTGTTTTCCTAAGTTTGTTTATGCAAGGACGTAGAAATCTCAACCTGGAGCTTGCGTCTTTCGTAGACGACATTCACCGCATTCCGAGACATATAAGGAACGAGGGGGATGATTCTTCGGTTAGTAGCAAGGATTCTCCGATCACGTTCTAAAGGAAGAACAAACAGACGAGCCAACAATGGGTGATAATCAAAACGAAAACAACGTAGAGGCGCGCTAGCCTTTGATGCGTGAGTTCGCGTGCCCAGTCATCAGAACCGTGACCTCTTGCAACACTTTGGGACAAGCAGCACGGAACTATGAGCTAAAAAATATACACTTCAATTAGTTACCGCCTTTTTATGGAATTCCCAATGAAGATCCTCTCAACTTCATTCGGGAATTCTACTATGTCATTCAATTTTTTCCTCTACAAGACTTGAATGACGATCAGCTTAGGATGTGCTGCTTTCCATATACTCTGAAGGATCGGGCAAAAACATGGCTTATGTCTCTACCTCCCAACTCTCTTCTTAATTGGGAGGCGGTGTACAATAGGTTCATGGGCGGTACTACATTGTCATTAGAAAACGCCGATCTGCGAGGTAAGATATCTACCTTTAGTCAAATGGAAGGTGAGCCTTTTCATGAGCCCCGTGATCGTTTTAAAGATTTACAGACTAAATGCCCACATCATCACTATCCACTAGAATTGTTAAACCAATTCTTCTATGATAGATTATCACATAACTTTCAATATATGGTTGACAATGTTGCTGGGGGTGACATGGGATTGCATATAGCCCAGGAAATTTATGATATTCTAGAAATGATGAGTGATAACTCCTAACAAAAGAGTGCCCGAGGCAAACGGGCTGCCGTGAATGAAGTAGCTCCAAGTTACAATGTGACAAAATAATTGGCTGAGTTGACTAAACAATTACAATTGTTGGCTACACAGGGGCATTCATCTACCGCCCCTTCCTCTACCGAGTCATGGGGATAATGTTTGTAATATGGTGATTGAACAGCAGGTTGGGGACATTAACGCTATCCAGGGTTTTCAGCAAAGGCCTCGTAATGATCCTTATGCTCAAACTTACAACCCAGGTTGACGGAATCATTCGAACTTTAGTTGGGGAATTCGCAAAATCCATCTCAAATCCATCCGAGGCCACCACCCCAAGGATAGCTTGAGTTCGTTCGTCCAGGTTTGTAAGAAAACTCAACAGGCCAACATTCAGTGGTTTGAGTCCATGGAAGCTTCATTTAAACGTCTTGAAACCCAAGTTGGTCAATTGGCCACTCAATTTGGTGAAATTGCTCAACATGTGGTAAGTAAAGAAAAGCTACCTAGCCAACCAGAACAAGCCCAAGCCGTCACCGTGTTACAAAGTGGTAAGGTTATTGATAACAAAGTTGAAATTCCATTTCCTGCTACTTTGACTAACCCTGTAGGTGACGAGGAGATAGAGAAAGCCTCGAATTCAAAAGACATGCAAAAAGAGGAAGATGGGAGTAAAGGATTTGTCTTGCACAAAACCAACAATCCTTACAAACCTCCAATTCCTTTCCCAAGACGCCTTCGGAACGGAAAATAGGATAAGCGGTTCTTGGATTTCTATAACATGTTATCAAAGGTTAATGTTAATTTACCTCTGCTAGATGTTATTAGAAATGTGCCAACTTATGTCAAATTTTTTAAAGAACTCGCATCCAACAAAAGGAAGTTCGGTGACAACGAGAAGGTAATAGTTTCAGAAGTGGCAAGTGCAATTCTTCAGTACCAATTGCCTCCTAAACAACGAGATCCAGGTAGTTTTGTTATTAAAATTTCAATGGAAAACGGTGAGGAAACTTTTGGGATGCTCAATTTGGGAGTCGAGATCAATCTGATGCCTTATTCTATTTTTAAACAACTTGATTTAGGGGAACTGAAGCCCACTAGAATGTGTCTTCAACTTGCTGATAGGTCCATTCGATACCCTAAAGGTATTGTTGAAGATATTTTGGTAAAAGTGGGTGGTCTCATTGTCCCTGTTGATTTTGTTGTATTAGAAGTAAGGGAAGTGCAAAATCAAGGTAATGAGCACACACTTCTGTTAGGCTGCCCATTTATGGCCACCATGCACACACTTATTGATGTTAAAAATGGGCGTATGACTATGTCTGTGCTCAGTGGAACTGTGACTTTCTCTATTTCTGACACTAACCCTATCCCCTCACATGCGTCACTTGAAAATTGCTCTTTCGTTGATTTAATTGATGGGGCAGTCGAAAATACATTCTTGCATGATTATAGTCTTGATACTTTATTTCTTGAGCAGGATGATATTTTTGACATCATGGAATACGTATGGGCAAGCCTTAAACGAGGGCGATGATGGAATTATTCGCGTTAGAAGTCATGGATAGTAAACCCCAACAAAAACTTGAACTCTCTAAGCATTTAAAATATGTGTTTTTAGAAGAATGTGACCAAAAGCCGGTGGTAATTTATGTTGTACTTTCTAAAAATGAAGAGAGAAAATTGTTGGTGGTGCTTAGAAAATTTAAAAATGTAATTGGATGGGGGTTAAAGTGATAACAAAGGGATTAGCTCTGATACATGCATGCATAGAATTATTCTAGAAGAAGGGGCTAAGCCTAGTAGAGAAACTCAAAGAAGATTGAACCCCATTATGATGGAAATAGTAAAAAAAGAGGTATTGAAGCTCCTAGCTGAAGGGGTGATATGTTACGAAATTTATTTGATTGATTTTGATGATACCATGTAAAACTTAAACTAGGAAGTTGGCACCCCATATTCCTTGTAATTCGTATTGTAATAGATAGGTCTGAAAAAGCTGACAAGTCAGCTATGTCAAAGATTACAAGAAGTCAATTGGGGACTGTGTGAAGACTCTGCTGTGTGGCAGCTGAGTAAGGCCATGAAGGAAGACAATGACTCGACTGAAGGAGAGTCAGCTGTGAGAAGTATCAGTCAAGTCGACTCAAGAAGCCAAGTCTACAAGTTGAAGTGAGTTGAGTCAATCCAATGATTGGAGCAGACTCAAGTCACCTGGGGTAAAGGCAGCAGTCAAGTCAAGACAACTGACTTAGATCCGTTGATTAAAGTAAAGAATATTACTTCATTTAGTAATATGACAAGCTGCCATGTCTAAAGTGTTTGGCCCTGAATTGTACAAAAGGAATAAGCCAATGGGAAACACTGCACCTTGTGTCAGGCACCTGCAAACACTGAAATGCCATTAATACGAGAAAAGATCAATATCACCAAGGCTGTAGACCAAGAAAAGACAAGCCAACGAACACAAAGTGACATTTGAAACTAGCCTGTCTCTTCAACGGGCAAAATTTCAAATAGGTTGAGGAAGCTATTGAGAAGAGGTTACCTTGATAACCTGAACCACGAACAAGCAAGCAATATTCAAGCATTTAAACCTGCAAATTCTCAAAGCATATCAAGATATTCCTCAATCCTCAAATTCGAAGAAACTCGATCTAACACAAGCTGTGAAGGAGAGAGAACTTCAAATGGGCACTATAAAAGGCTGAGTAAGCTATTGAGAAGAGGTTACCTTGATAACCTGAACCACGAACAAGCAAGCAATATTCAAGCATTTGAACCTGCAAATTCTCAAAGCATATTAAGATATTCCTCAAGCCTCAAATTCGAAGAAACTCGATCCAACACAAGTTGTGAAGGAGAGATAACTTCAACCAGTTGAAGAAGAAACTTTTGAAGAAGCAAAGGGGTCTACTTTTTAAGTCAGGATTGTAGAAAGGTTCAAGGTCGAACCATTATCAAGTTTGTTGGAGGGCTTCGTGATCAAATCCAAGAACTTGAGAAGTGAGCTCAAGTAGCAAGCGCAACGCCTGTGAAGAAGCTGAAGTCACAAGAGAAGCCACCGTGTGGTCAAGGTCGTCTCTCTGATCGATAATCGCTTTGTAAACTAATGCATACATAGTGGATTCTTCCAGGAGTTGGAGAAGAGAGCATTAGAAGAATTACCCCATCTTCGAACCTCTACAAAATATTTGTGTTATTTACTTTCAAGAAATTTACTTTCCTGCATATTTAATTTATATCTGCTGTTAGTATTATATTTGTTATCCAACTGATAAATAACCAAGTGCTAAACATCAAGTGTTAAAAACAATCTTAAAACAAATCAAAGGGTGTTAAGTCTTCCGCTGTTAAAAACCAAACCAGCCAAGTTAAGTATTTGGCTTAAGCAGCCGAGTTATACTATCAGCAGCTCTATCGAGTCTGTTGAGTGGGTAACTTAGCAGAAAAGCCAACTTAGATGTCCCTCAAGGACACAGTTGTTTTAGTCAACTCTGTTGAATATTTTAAAGAACTGAAATCGAAAATTTGGTAAGGTTTATTCAACCCCCCCTTCTAAACCTTACACCACACCCCTTGGGACCTACAAGTGGTATCAGAGTAGTTGGTTCATTGAGCCTTCCGCACTGGTTACTGAACTAGATCTCTATCTTTTCAAAAGGTTTTAACACTTGTGTTTTTCAAAGTCTTTCATTTTTAAGCAAAGTTATTATCATGGAAGCAAATCTAACATGCATTCCTATGTTTACTGTTGAGGAATTTGATGATTGGAAAATGCGTATGCGGCCTCATCTATCTGCATTACATGATGAAATATGGCTTGTGATAGAGGATGGGCTACTGCATGTACTCAAAGTAAACATAGTTGTACGACTGCAGCAGAGGGAGAAGAAGTTGCTGCTGAAGCAAGACCAGCCATGGTTGAAAAACCAAGGACTGAGTGGACAAATGAGGATAGAAAGAGATACAAACTGGAAAATATGGCCAAGGATATTCTCTATGAGACATTGGACAAAGTTATGTTCAACAAAGTCAAATCTTACAAATCTACAAAAGAGATTTCGAAAAAACTAACCTTAATTTGTGAAGGATCAGAACAAATTAAGGAAAATAAATTAACTGTTGTTGTTTAAAATTTTGAAAATTTGAAAATGCTTGCAGGTGAAACTCTGGATCAGCTAAATGCCAGATTTATAGAAATTACAAATGAGCTTTCAGCTCTGGGGAAAGAATATACACAAAAGAAAATGTGTATGAAAATCTTAAGAAGCCTCCCAGCTGAATGGGAAATGAAGGTTATGGCCCTGAGACATTCAATGGACCTCTCAACAACATCTAACCATGAGCTATTCTCAGACCTCAAAGCATATGAGTTTGAGCTGAGAAGAAAAGAGCAAGAGGAGACAGTTGTGCCCAAGATAGCTGCATTGATGGCCAGTGAAGGGAAAAGAGCTGAGCCAAAAGAAGCCATAGACCAGGAAGAGATTGCCCTCATGGTGAAAAGATTCAACAAGTTCTTCCACAAGAAGTATAAAAGGAATAATGGTGAAACCTCCAGAAGACATTCAGCACCTTCCAAGGCAAGGGAAGACAGGCCGCCCAATAGAGTTGAACATCAAAGAGCTGATTATCAGAGAGCTGATAATGAAAGAACAGACAGAGCTGATCAAAGAGCTGAGAACCTGTGTTGGAATTGCAGACAACCAGGATATTTTGCAGTTGACTGTTCATATCCACCAGTCAACAAGTATAGAAATGAAGAAGAAAGAAAAGTCTTTAGGGAAAGAAGACAGGAAAAGAAGAAAGCCATGTTGGCTGCTGAGATTGCTGAGCCAGTCAAGTGCAAAGAGGTAGCAGACTCGGATAGTAGTGAAACAGACTACTCAAGTGTTTCTGAGGAAGAGGCTATGATCTGCCTCATGGCCAAAAAACAAGATCAATAAGACGAGGTGCACTCTAACTCATCTCATTCTGATTCAAGTGATAGTGACTATGATACACACACTTCATCACCCACAGATCTTTCATTGGATAAAATGATGAAAGATTTTGAACACATCAAATCCTCACACATACTTTTAAATGAGGAGAACAACCAACTTAAAAGTCAAAACTCACAGCTGACGAAAGAGTTGAGTACTCTGAGTCACATAGCTGATGAGAACACTAAGTCAAGGCGTGAAAATGCCAAGATCATAGCGAGTTAGTCACTACGAAAAAAGAGGGGAAAAGATCTTAAAAATGTGATTGCCTCATTTACAAAAGCATCCAAATCATTGGATGAACTTATTATGAGTCAAAAAGAATGTGGAGATAAGACAGGCATAGGATTTAATTCCTTTGTGCATAGTCAAACTCCAAGAGTGATTTTGGAAAAAGGATCTTCAAGTAATGAAGCATCCCAAAAACCCAAAACACCATATGTTGCACACACATCTATTCCAAAGCACAATCAAAATCATACTGGCCTTGGATAAAAAGGGAAAGGAAAGCAGCCAGTTGAGTATGCTAAAAGGAGAGCTGAGAAGAAATTCAGCCGAGTTCCTCAGCAAACTCCAAATTGAAAATACTCTGTGAAAAGGAAACAGAGCTACCAAAACCCCCAGAAATTTCATCAGAGAAATACCAATGATGGGAATGGTATAAATTATCCAAACTATGCTGATTGGAATAATGTGAAACATCAGCAAAGACCTATGGAATACAAGCCAAAATGGCAAAGACCTAAACCTCAACAAAGGTCATTCCAAAGGCAAAAGAGCTTTTATCAGCACACATACGCACCCAAGTACTACACTAAGAAATACCACAACTACCCCTAAGAAAGCAATTGCTAAAACACACACACAGGCATACAGACAAAAGAGACGGTTGTATGATCCTAAAACCCCCAAGCAATTTGCTAATGTGCACTATAATTATGGCACTAATAGATGGCAACCACTTAGTGTCAGAGCATTTAGCTATAGGTTGGTTGGAGCATCTTATAGCACTAACCCCTCAGGGCCCAAACAAGTATTGGTACCTAAAAACTGATTTCCTTGATTGCAGGTTCAAGGAACAGTTGAGTGCCAAGGAACCTGGTACATGGATAGTTGTTGTTCCTGACATATGACAGGGAACAAGAAAAACCTGTCAAGATTCAAGGAGATTAGAGGTGCAAAAGTTATATTTGGAGGAAATGAAGCTCCAGGGGAGATCAAAGGCATGGGATCCATCAAGAAAAATGGATTGGAAATCACAAATGTTGCTTATGTTGAAGGTCTCAACTTCAACCTGTTAAGTATCAGCCAACTCTGTGACAAAGGCTACAATGTAGGATTCAACATGGGGATATGTCAGATTAAGAATGTTGAATCAAATGAAATAGTGTTGCAATGGTCAAGGCAAAAGAATATGTATGTGGTAGTGTAGGTCCCAAGGGGTGTAAGTGTAAGGTTTAGAAGGGGGGGTTGAATAAACCTTACCAAATTTTCGATTTAGTCCTTTTAAATATACAGAGTTGATACTACACAACTGTGTCCTTGATGGACAGTCAACTTAGTCAGTCAGTAGAGTTAGTTTCTCAACAGACTCAACCGAGTCATTGATGGAATAACTCACCGTTGTTGGCTCTAAATTAACTCAACTGTGGTTTTGTTTTATTGGAAGACTTAACACCCTTAAGTTTGGTTAAGCAAGGATTTAGTTCTTAGTTTAGTACTTATAAATTATCAAGTGGATAGCAAATTTATCATCGATATAAACAGTTAAGATGCAGGAATTAAAGTGCAGAAATGTAAATGACACAATGAAATTTTTATAGAGGTTCGAAGATGGGGTAATTCTTCTACTCCTCTCTTCTCCAACTCCTGGAGGAATCCACTACGTATTGATCAAGATACAAAGTGGTAAAGTCCGGATACAAGTCTTGATCACACACCGGTGACTTGATCCTTTGGGACTCGATGCACGGAGACGCCTTGATCACTCACCGGGCTTCTCGTGCGACTCGGCTTCTTTACTGGGCAATTGTCTTGCTACTACAGCTCACTTGCTCAAGCTCTTTGGATTTGATCACGAAGCCCTCCAAAAGCTTAAGACTTGGTTCGACCTTGAACCTTCCTACAATCCTTCGTGGAATGTAGACCCCTTGTTTTTCAGTATGTTCCTCTTCAACTGATTGAAGTTATCTTTCCTTCACAGGTGAGTGTTGGATTGATGTTCTTCGTAGTGTAGGCTTGAGGATTGAGAATGTTTCAGATTTTCTAATAATTGCTTGAACGTTTTTTGTTCAGGTTTGTAACTTGTGTCTCTTGTTTTTTTTTTATTCTCAAATAAACTCCTCAGCCTTTTATAGTGATCTTTCAAAAATTTGCCCGTTGAAGAGATAGGCTTATTTTTTAAAGTCACTTGCGTCGTTGGCTTGTCTTGTTGCGATCCTTGGAATTGCCATTTCCTCGTATGAATTGTTCTTTCACCTTTTGAGTTACGACACGGTGTAGTGCTTCCCATTGGTTCATTCCTTTTGCACGCTTAAGGGGTGAGCACTCCGAGAAAGGTGATATGGAGATATTACTTGTTTAAGTAATTCTCTTGATTTACTCAGTACAACGGATCTTTTCGATTATCTCGACTTGATTGCATTTCTTTGCTTTTCCCCAGGTGACTTGGAGTCACCTTCCAATCATTGGATGACTCTTCCATCACTTCAACTTGAGACTTGGCTTTTCTCGAGTTGACTTGACCGATACTCCACTCACCGCATCTCACCGCTTCTTGATAGAGTTCCCGTCTACTCTTCTTTGCCATACTCAAATTGTCTCGCAGGTGGAGTCTTCCTTCTAGTCTTGATTGTCTTCTTGCATGTTAGGGGCGTAGGCGACTTAACTCACTTGGCCACTCTATTTATTACAATGCATTTTACAACAAGAATTGGGGTGCCAACTTTCTATTCTAAGTTTTACATGGTATTCATCAAAATCTAAACAATAAATTTCCTAACAATTTCCCTCTTTTTGATGATGCCAAAACTTAAACCATTCAAAAATGCAAATAGCAAAGATACATACAGATAGTGTATTGACATAGAATGTATGCGCAGAATCAATCATTTTATTGATCATAACATTCTTGTTCTTTTACACAATCAAGTTTTACAAGGTGTATCGAGCACATATTTGTCTACACAGAAAATAAAAAATTTATAGCTTTATTTTAGAAGACTTACATTGTATGTATTTACATAATAAAATACACGAAGGGGTGGACAGCAACACTTCATCTCCTTCGTTGTCTCCTTCTTTCATCTTGTTCAGCATCTTCTTCTCTTCTTCTCTTTTTCTCATCGTCACCGCCTTCTTTTTCTTTTCATATGCCTTCCTGCAGCCTTCATCTCTTCTTAATCTTTCCTGTCTTTCCTCCCATAGCCGAGTTTGTCTCTTGTTTTCTTCTATTCTTTTTGCATACTCGGCGTTACTTTTAGCCACTTGCAAATTTGCTATTTGGTCAAGCCCAACCCAAAAGAGATCCCTCCTTTCTTTCCCGGATCTACGTATTCAATATTTTTGGGCGAGAGGCCTAGGTCCAAACCTCTTCCTCCACCACTACTTTTTTCCTCTACCTGGGCGTGTATTGTCTTGGGTCTTCTTCTTCCAATGGAGTGACCCAGTGAGTGATCGCCGGGTAGTCTCGTCACTGTCGGCTTCTTCACATAACGTGAGACCCTTTTCCCAAGACAAGTCCCAAGCTTGAGCCATAGACATATTTGCAAAGTATCCCTTAGATGTGAGCGTTTTAAATTCATCAACGATCGTGGCTCTGTCCGACATCCGAGATGGCATAAGTGTCTCTGTCTCTTTGGAATGCCTCCATGTTCTTTCAAGATGTTCATAACTCGGGCATCCATTCTTCCTTCCACTTCCTTCATCCCTCGCTTCAATTGTTTTTCTCTTTTGACCATAGATATAGCAGAGTGTTGGAGTGGCGAGTCACCAGGAGTTTGGCTTTGATAATGTCACCGTGACAAGACCTTGTTGGGGGTTTGTGCAATCATCAAGGTCACATCCGTCGATCCTTCCCCCTCAACAAGCTTTCCTTTCTTTTGTTTCAATACTTCCTCACCGACTTTCCCTTCGCACCGCTTCTCCTCTTTCTCAACTTCGTATCCCCCGCGCTTTTAGGTATTCCTCTTCCCCCTTTTCAAAGATCATCAAAGGAGAGAGGAACGCCTGGGAACAGAACTTGCAAGCGGGAAGTCGAGCCTGGCGATAGTTGAGTGTTGTCTCGAGTCTCTGCAGAGTATGCGGACGAAAATTCGGATCGAGTAGCGTTGGACTCTGCTGAAATCACTTCATCTCGGCCATGAGAGAAGATCAATTTTGTATTCATGGTTTCTTCCAAACGCTCGTAGATCACTCTTATTTTGCTCACGCAGTAGCTTTATCTCGGCGAGTGAGCTTCATGCATGTGTTCAATATGTTCTCTCAAAGATCGTTTTTGCATCAAGATTTTCACTCTCCATACCCCGAGCAGACTTGTTGAACAATGTCCTGAAGTATCTAACTTGTTCCACACGCATTGTTTCTTGTTTGTTGCCACCATTCCCGATCCTGATCATGCATGCATCTTAAATCGGCAGTGAGATTGGCATCTCTCGTTGTCGATCGCATGTCCATAGAGGCCTGATGCCTCTCCATCCGTTCAATTTCAGCGAATAATGCCTTGAACACTTCGCGGACTTCACCGATTCTTCCGTTACGGTGATGGCCATGCAAAAAATCATAATCACCGAACAATGGTGCCTGACGAAATGACAGGAGCTGGTCTATGGTAGCGTCTTGCGTTCGTTCTTCTCGACTCTTCATGGAGGTCCTACCTCTCCGAGAGAAAGGAAAAGATTCTATAAAGGAATCATCACGGCCAACCGGTATTTGTTCAATGATGAGAGGTGCGCGTGAAGTTCCTCTTGAGTCGAACTGCTGCGGCTTGGGGAGCTGCGCATGGACTCTCTCTCACCGGGGTCTTTTGTGAAGTGGACCCATCTTGCTTGAGCCTCAATCTCTCAACAACCGTTGGTCTCAAATGATTTCTCCAATTGAGTAGATCCTCGGCCTTATCGGAAAGCATCATCGGACGATGATGAGATTTCCATTGGTGGCTCATCATCAAAATTAAAGGTTTGACGAGTAGTCTTGGGATCGACTTGCTCGTGCTTGGAACATCCGCAATGAGTCTTTTGGATCATCGCACCGGGGATGACTCGGCTTATTCTTCGCCTTCCGATCCCGGAAAGGTTACATCAGATTATCCTGGGAATCATAAAGCGCTTATCTCCTTTTCGAGATGGTCGATGATAGCGGGAGGGATGTTCTCTACTTGACTTCTTTACCCCGGGAAGTCTCAACCTCCCGTGGGCCTTCATTACCTCCCGCATCTCAAGCTGCAGGCGAGGCCTTGGTCCTCCCTTTTGACATGTCACTGTCTTAGGTCTTTCGTGGTGGCATCCATTGGAGTCTCAACCCCATGGATTGCACTTTCATTGCCCAGTGTTAACTCCCGGGGATGTTCCTTCCTGCCTCGATCGCATCGCCAGCGGCGTCATTAGCCTTCAGAGCGCTTGCTTTTTCACCTGGTGAGAGCAGTCTCAAGCCTGCGAGCTTCGTTGATGGCAACTTCTTCATTTCTTCTTGTGTTTGTATTTTCTCTACTTCGCCTCCTGGATTCGTTGTTGAGTCATCTGCGATTCTCCGACCTTGCGGTGGAGGGAGTTTTCCCCTCACCGGGCGCACCCACCGAGTGACTTGGAATGGGGTCACTCATCTCCATTCTCTCGGTTGTTTCTATTGAGTGTTCAGCCGTTGGGGCGGTGGTAAGACACCTTCAATAGGGGTTAGCTCGACCGGGGTCCCCACTATCCCGCCATCGCCAAATCCCTTATTGCCTTCTTCCGAGTGAGTCAGGAAGTGGTGGCAGCAACAACATGGCGATTTGATGAACCACTCCCATTGGATCAATTTCGATTGTGTTCGAGGACTCTCCTGGTCCCTCCATCAATCTTTGCTCGTGAAGGATTACGATTCGTGCAATGCTTGCTGCATTGCAACTCTTACGTCGCGGCGGCATTCTCCCGGGATCCTCATCACCGCGAGAAGACATCAAGGAGAGGATGTGTGTGTTCGTAGTGCCGGAGATAGGCGGATGCTCGCCTTCTCACGTGCCTCGGCTTCCTCTCGCTTGCCTTTCCTTCTCCTTGTCCTTGAAGATCTGCGGGGATGTCCGTGCGATTATCTTCATCCGATCTTTGGGAGCACGCAGTGGTTAGTCCAAGGAAGTTTAACGATTCCTCTTCTTCTTCTATGAACTCGGGCCGTTGGAACTGTTCCCTTGATTTACTCAACTTCCATTTCCTCCACTCACGCAGGCGATTTTGGATGTCCGGGTAAGGTGGAGATAGGATCATTACATCACTATCGGCTCTGTCGGCTTCTTTTTCTGTTTGTTTGTGTGGACTACAAATTGTGTGTCTTGAGTTGCCTCTGCGACGCCTTCAGCAGACTTGGCTGTTTCATCAATTACATCTCGGGGACTCGATTGTCAAAGCTTTCTAGTATTTGTTCCAAATGAGTGGTGACTCAGCCGGTTTTTCAAGCTCGGAGCGCTTGATGATTTTTCTTCGTCTTCTAGTTTGTACCGAGGGGATTTACTGTTCGAGAGACAGTTCGTCTCGAGTCTTGGCGGCGGGAGCGTCTTTGGTGTCTTTTTCTCGAGGAGCCCATCTTAGCTTGTCGGGCTTCTCCTCTTTGACGATCGGAGAAGGTATTTGTGAGTCCTTCTCGACCGGCTAACTGCAGGGCGGGAGACACGGCTGCGGGGGCGGTGACTGACTGCCTAGCAGGGCGGGAAGCGATTTGACTTTCTTTCTTTGCTGCGGGGGCGGCATCTTCTTGCGTTGCGAGGGCAGCTTTCTTCTTTGGTGGAGAGGAAACAATTTGTATCTTCTCGGGTCACCTGATTCCCCCTCACTCGTGTCGCTCTCTTGGCGTAGGCTCTCTTACTCGTGCGCCCGAGAGGGTTTGCTCAACATCCTCTTGTTAACATAGAATGCCTTCCCATGTCTAAGAGGACTCCTTTCACCTCCATCACCGGCCAATCACCGGGCCATATCCTAGGGATCCTCCAAATGTGCCATCTTCCTTGAAGGATTTGTTCCCTACGTTACGGCGAGTCTGCTTTGTAGACAAACTCGGCCGATTTATTTTCTTTTTCTGCGATGATTGCAGGCCATTACAATCGACTTTGCTTTTGACGATTTAGTCAAAGCTGCCAAATTTGATGTCAATACATTTGGCAACTATGTCCAACAACTTGTGATAGTCCTCCTTGTGAGTCTCTTGTTTCTTTGTGTACACTATTTTATCAAGATAGTCGGGCTTGGCTATTTCTTTCCAAGCATCACCAAGTTTACATCAACTTCGTTAATTTAAAGAGGCTCCTTCGGTTGGTAGATAGATGTTCACCAAATCCTTGCGAGATAGTCACCGCTTTCCGTGAATGATGACTTTATTCCTTCATCATGAATCTCGGCATTCACGTAGAATTGTGCGACCTCCTCCACATAGGTCATCGGATATTCTAACGTCGAAAAAGCTTTCATTTCATCGGTCGTTTCTAATTTATCGGCGATTTTCTTCACTAGGGTGTCGTCGGACCCTGTTTCACCATGCCGCCGAAATCCACAAGAGAGACCCGTGTGGATTTGCTTTCCTAACTTGGTAAAATCATAGGTTGGTGCCATTTTTCAGGATTTTATCAAAGAAAAACTTAGAGATTGATTTGAAGATAGATAAAGTTTCGAGAGAATTTTTGCCTTCGCTTTTGAGAGAAAGAAATGAACAGTTTTGGTAGTGTGAGAGAGAAAACGGACGAAAATGGTTTAAGTATGGTTTATGAAAGGGCGTGCGGGTGGTTTTGAAATGTGATCGAAATCAACGGCTTAGATTTTGCACGCCTATTTAGCATTTAATGTCTCGTATTTAATGCGGCAAGATTTATATCCAATCATAAGCTTGGTGTGCGGCTTTATGTCCGTACACATCATCATTATCTTGACGTATTCCTTAAAACATTCCCGCTTAGTCAAAACGATTGCGTTTTTGTCACTTTGCTCATAAGTGACTCGACATCCTTTAGCCGATTTAACCCTTCTTCTCACGTTCTCTTAGTGACTCAAATATCACCGACTCGGTGTAAATGTCTTTACGACTGGTGATTCTTGAGTGATTTGTGTGTTCACTCTTTTTCACTTTTTGTGTTCCATTTCTTTTCTTTGAGTCTTCTCAATGTTAACTCACTCAATTAACCCCAACTCATGCTTGAGTTCTTCAAATCTTGACTCACATAATGGTTTTGTGAAGATGTCGGCTAGTTGTTTATCGGTTGAGATATATTCCAGGATGATGTCCTTCTTTTCAACATGATCTCTTATGAAGTGATATCGACATCAATGTGCTTTGTTCTTGAGTGCAACACGATTTTGAGTGATTGCACTTGCACTTGTGTTATCACACATGATTGAAATTTCTTTTCCTCAACTTCATAGTCTCTCATTCTTTGTCTCATCCATAGGACTTGGGCACAACAGTTGCCCGCAACTATATATTCTGCTTTTTGTAGAGGTGGCTATTGAATTTTGCTTCTTGCTAAACCAGAAATCACTGTTTCCTAGCATTTGACATGTACTGAAGTGCTTTTTCTCACAACTCGCATCGGCAAAGATAGTCAGTCCGAATAGCCGATTAGCTTGAATCCACCTTCCTTTGGATACCATAAGCCAACTTCTTGCTTCCTTTCAAGTATCTCAATATTCTCTTAGGCTTTGTCATATGGCTCTCTTTTGGAGCAGTTGAAATCTTGCACATACACCTGACAAAGAAAGGTGATGTCCGCTGCTTCTTTGTAAGATAGAGCAATGATCCAATAAGTGCTCGTATCTTGTTTGATCTACAGGTTTGCCATTTGCATCCATGTCCATTCTCGACCGATGTATTCATTGGTATTTTTACTGAGAAGACTTCTCCTCCATACCAAATTTCTTCATTAAATCTCTGGTGTATTTTGTTTGACTTATGAAGGTTCCATCCTTCAAATTGTTTCACTGGAGTCAAGGAAGAATGTCGCTCTCCCATCATGCTCATTTCAAATTTACTTTGCATGAGGTTTGAAAAATTTTCACACGCTCTTTGTTTGTGGATCCAAAAATGATGTCATCCACATATATTTGAACAAGCAGTATACTCTTTTTGTCTTGAATTCTGAAAAGTGTTCTATCTACTTTTCCTTTTGTAAATCCAATTTCAGTTAGGATTTGTGACAAAGTATCATACCATGCTCTGGGTGCATGTTTCAATCCATATAGAGCTTTCTTGAGTTTGTATACCTTATCTCCAAGAGTCTTCTGCTCAAATCCTGGAGGTTGTTCAACATACACTTCTTCTTCCAATAGACCATTTAGGAATGCACTTTTTACATCCATCTGATATACAATGAAATTCTTATGAGCTGCATAGGCAAGAAAAATCCTTATAGCTTCCAATCTTGCTACAGGGGCAAATGTTTCATCAAAATCTATCCATTCTTCTTGGCAATATCCTTTGGCTACTAATCTTGCTTTGTTTCTTACCACAGAACCTTCCTCGTTCATCTTATTTCTGAACACCCATTTGGTGCCAATAACATTTTGATGTATGGGTCTTTGCACTAATTCCCATACTTTATTTCTTTCAAACTGATTCAGCTCTTCTTGCATAGCTTGAATCCAATGTGCGTCGTCCAATGCTTGTAACACATCTTTGGGCTCTATTTGCGAGATGAAGCATGTGAACATAGCTTCTTGTTGAGTTCGGATCTTGTTTTGACACCTTCTCTTATATCTCCAATGACAAGTTAAACGTGGATGGTCTCTCGGCCATCTTACATCGAAGTTGGAGTAAGTTAGCTGGATTGATCGTCTTGCAACTGTGTTCTTTGTGTTCACTCTCTCGTAATCACTTAGCAAATTTTCCAAATTGTTTTTGAGATTCACTATCTCATCTTCTTCCTCCGAGTTTATAATTCCAACTCCGGCTTGAAAGATAAGGATTCTTCAGTATGGTTGGGACGATTGACTTGTCACCGACTCTTCAATGTCTTCTCCATTTACATTTGGCTCATCGAATACCACATGAATGGATTCTTCGCAACCATAGTCCTTTTGTTGAGTACTCTGTAGGCTTTGCTTTCACCGAGTATCCCAAGAAGATACCTTCATCGCTTTAGCATCGAAAGCCTTTAGATTGTCCTTGCCATTGTTGTGGATGAAGCATTTACATCCAAATATTCTCAAATATGCAACATTTGGTTTTCTTCCGGTCCAAATCTCATAGGAGTCTTTGTCACCGTCTGTTTATCATACATCCTGTTTTGAGTGTAACAAGTTGTGTTGATTGCTTCACCAAAATCTTTTTGGTAACCCCGTTGACTAACATGGTCTTTCTTTGCTTCTTTGAGTGTTATATTCCTTCTTTCTCGCAACTCCATTCTCATTGTGGAGTCCTTGCTGATAGTTCATGACCGATACCATTTTCAATACAATCGAGTTATTATTCCATTGACAAACTCGGTTCCTCTCAATCGATCTTATTTTGATAATGGTTTGACTCTTCTCATTTTGAATTCTCTTCATCACCGTGGTAGTTTTTGTAGAGTTTCTTTCTTCTTACACATGAATATTGTCCATATATATCTTGAGTAGTCATCTACTACCACCAAGGTATATTTCTTCCCACTTATGCTAGCTGGTTCCACTTTGGGCTAAAACAGATCCATATGTAGCGGATGCAATATTCTTGTTGAGGATGGGCATGTCTTTTCTTTGAATGATGACTTGATTTGTTTTCCTTCGACATCGTCACATATACTCTCCTTTTTGTATCTCGAGTCCGGGAAGTCCTTCCACAAGATTACTTCGGCAAGCTTGTTAATCGTTTTGAAATTCGGGTGACTCTTTTTGTGCCACAACCAACTTGATTAATTGCGCTTTTTGCTAGTAGAGCAGTCTTTGGGTGTTCTTTGTTGACCAATCCACGACATACATGTTCTTCCATGCGCATCCTTGCAACACAACTTCATTTGATTCAATATCCTTGATTTGGCATATACCCATGTTAAATCCAACATTGTAACCCTTGTCACATAGTTGGTGATGCTTAGCAGTTGAAGTTGAGTCCTTCAACATATGCAACGCGTCTGTGATTTCTAATCCATTCCTCTTGATGGATACAATGCCTCTTATTTCACCAGGAGCTTCATTTCCTCCAAATATGACTTTTGCTCCTTTTACTTCCTTGAATTTTGACAGATTTTTCTTGTTTCCTATCATGTATGCGGATGACCACTATCCATGTACCAGTTCCTTGGCACTTTCACTTGTTCCTTGAACTCCGCAATCAAGGAAATTAAGTTTTAGGTACCCATACTTGTCTGCAGGTCTGAGGGGTTAGAATTGTAAGATGATCCAACCAACTTATAGCCAAATGATTTGACTCTAAGGGGTTGCCATCTATCAGTTCCATAATCATAATTAATCCTGGCAAATTGCTTGGGGATTCTAGGTTCATACAAATTGTCTCTTTTGTCTATATGCCCGTGTATAGTTTTTAGCAATCGCCTTCTTTGGGTAATTGTGGTGTCTCGAGTGTAGTGCCTAGGTGCATATGTGTCTTGATGAAAGCTCTTATACTTTTGGAATGGCCTTTCTTGAGTTCTAGGCCTTTGCCATTTGGGCTTGTATTCCATAAGTCTATCTTTGATAGTTCACATTATTCCAATCGGCTTGGCTTGGATATTTTCTACCATTCCCATCATATGTATTTCTCTTATAGATTTTACGGGGTTTTGGTAGCTCTGCTTCTTCTTTCTGAGTATTTTACTGTTTGGAGTTTCTTTGAGGAACTCATGAATCTCTTCTCACTGTTTTTCTTCAGCGCTCAATTCAGTTGTTTTCCTTTTCCTTTATAACCAAGGCCGGTTTGCTTGTTATTGTGTTTTGGAGTGAATGTGTGTGCGGCATTTAGAGTTTTGGATTTTTCGGACTCTTCATGGCTTGAAGATCCTTTTTCCAAAATTACTTTTGAGGTTTGACATAGCACGAGAGAATTAAATCCTAATCTGTCTTGTCTCCACATTCTCTTTGACTCATAATAAGATCATCCAATGATTTAGATGCCTTAGTGAATGAGGTAATAACTTTTTTGAGATCATTCTCCCTCTTCTCTATAGCAGCAATTTACGCTATTAATTTAGCATTTTCACCTTTTAAACTTTCATTCTCATCGGCTATTTGACTTAGAGTACTCGGCTCCTTAGTCGACTTCGAGTTTTGACTCTTGAGTAGGATGTTTTCCTCATTTAATAGTGTGTGTGAGGATTTAATGTGTTCAAAATCTTTCAACATTTTGCCTAATGAATCATAAAGATCGAGTGGGTGATGAAGTGTGTGTGTCACGATCACTATCACTAGAGTCCGAGTTTGATGAGTTAGAGTGTACCTCATCTTCTTGGTCGGAGTTGATCTTGTTCCTTGGCCATCAAGCGGATCGGGCTTCTTCTTCGAGTCACTTGAGTAGTCGGCTTCACGCTTGCTCTGAATCACCAATGTGTCTCTTGACTTGGTCATTTTTGGCCGATCTCTGCACCATCATTGCCTTTTTCTTTTCTTGTCTTCTTTCTCTCGAAGACCTTTCTTTCTTCTTCATTCCTGTATTTGTTAACTACGAGGATATGAGCAATCAATGGCATAGTGACCTGGTTGTCTGATTCAAAGATAGATATTCAGCTTTTGATCGCTCTTTCCATTCTTGGATTATCGGCCCTTTGATATTCACTTTTTGATGATCTGTTCTCTTGGTGGCCTATCTTCCCTTGATTTGGAGGAGATGAGTGTCTTCTTCGGAAGATTCGCCCTTTCCTCTCTTGTAGTTCTTATTGAAGAACTTGTTGAATCTTTTAACCATCGGGGCTATTTCTTCTCGGATCAATGACTTCTTTGACCTCGGCGCTCTTCCCATCTTTAACAATTAGAGCAACTGTTTTGGGTACAATTTGTCTCTTCCTGGTCTTTTCTTCTCGGCTCAAACTCGTAGGCTTTGAGGTCTCGAGAATAATTCATGGTTGGATGTCTTTGATAGGTCCATGGAATGTCTCGGTGCCATGACCTTCATTTCCCATTCACCGGAAGACTTTTTAGGATCTTCATACATATTTCCTTACGTGTATATTCCTTTCCAAGTGCGGATAACTCGTTGGTGATTTACGTGAATCGAGCATCCAGTTGATCCAGGTTTTCTCTTGAGATCATTTTGAAGTTCTCAAATTTACAATACGACCACCGATAATTTGTTTACTTTGATTTGCTCTTAGCCTTCACAAATCAATGTGAGCTTGTCCCATTTCTTTAGTTGTTTTGCATGATTTGACTTTATTGAACATGGCTTTGTCCAAGGTTTTCTAAAGGATGTCCTTGGCTACATTGTCCGGGTTGTATCTTTTTCTGTCATCATTTGTCCACTCGGTTCTTGGTTTTCAACCATGACTGTGCAGGAGAAACATCCTCTTCTCCTTCAAAAGCTCTTCTTACACTGTGTTCACCTTTAAGATTTGCGAGAGGCCCATCTTCTATCACTATCCACATCTCATCATGTAATCTTTGATAGATGAGCACATATACGAATTTTCCAATCATCAAATTCTTCAATTGTGAACATAGGGATGCGTGTCAAATTTGCTTCCATGATAATAACTTCTAATGATCGAAAGAGTTTAGAGAGTTTAAGTACTAAAGCGAGACTTTGAAAAGTTTGGAGATCTAGTTCGAAGAACCGGTGCGGAGGGTTCAATGAACCAACCGCTCGATACCACTTGTAGGTCCCAAGGGGTGTAAGTGTAAGGTTTAGAAGGGGGTTGAATAAACCTTACCAAATTTTCGATTTAGTCCTTTTAAATATACGAGTTGATACTACACGAGTTGTGTCCTTGATGGACAATCAACTTAGTCAATCAAGAGAGTTAGTTTCTCAACGGACCCAACCGAGCTGTTGATGGAATAACTCACCTTTGTTAGGCTCTAAATTAACTCAATTTGTGGTTTTGTTTTTATTGGAAGACTTAACACCCTTAAGTTTGGTTAAGCAAGGATTTAGTGCTTAGTTTAGTACTTATAAATTATCAAGTGGATAGCAAATTTATCATCGGATATAAACGATTAAGATGCGGAATTAAAGTGCGAAAAATGTAAATGACACAATGAAATTTTTATAGAGGTTCGAAGATGGGGTAATTCTTCTACTCCTCTCTTCTCCAACTCCTGGAGGAATCCACTAGGTATTGATCGGTATACAAAGTGGTAATAGTCCAGATACAAGTCTTGATCACACAAACGACTTGATCCTTTGGGACTCGATCTGAGACGCCTTGATCACTCACCGGCTTCTCGTACGACTCAACTTCTTCACAGGGCATTTGCCTTGCTACTCTGACTCACTTGCTCAAGCTCTTTGGATTTGATCACGAAGCCCTCCAAAAGCTTAAGACTTGGTTCGACCTTGAACCTTCCTACAATCCTTCGTGGAATGTAGACCCCTTGTTTTTCAAAGATGTTTCTCTTCAACTGATTGAAGTTATCTTTCCTTCACGGTGAGTGTTGGATTGATGTTCTTCGTAGTGTAGGCTTGAGGATTGAGAATGTTTGATTTTCTAATAATTGCTTGAACGTTTTTGGTTCGGGCACTGTAAGTTGTGTCTCTTGTTTTTTTTATTCTCAAATAAACTCCTCGGCCTTTTATAGTGATCTTTCAAAAATTTACCCGTTGAAGAGATAGGCTTATTTTTGAAAGTCACTTTGCGATCGTTAGCTTGTCTTGTTGCGATCTTTGGAATTGCCATTTCCTCGTATGAATTGTTCTTTCACCTTTTGAGTTCGACACGGTGTAGTGCTTCCCATTGGTTCATTCCTTTTGCACGCTTCCTCGGGGAAAGCACTCGAGAAAGGTGATATGGAGATATTACTTGTTTAAGTAATTCTCATGATTTACGTACAACGGATCTTTTCTGATTATCTCGACTTGATTTGCATGTCTTTGCTTTTCCCAGGTGACTTAGAGTCGACTTCCAATCATGGATGACTCTTCCGTCACTTCAACTTGAGACTTGGCTTTTCTCGAGTTGACTTGATGATATTCCACTCACATCTCACCGCTTCTTGATAGAGTTCCGTCTACTCTTCTTTGCCATACTCACTGTCTCGCGGCGAGTCTTCCTTCTAGTCTTGATTGTCTTCTTGCATGTTAGGGCGTGGCGACTTAACTCGGCTTGGCGGCTCTATTTATTACAATGCATTTTACAACAAGAATTGGGGTGCCAACTTTCTATTCTAAGTTTTACATGGAATTCATCAAAATCTAAACAATAAATTTCCTAACAGGTAGATTGGTCTACTGGTACACCAAGCACATGTCTGCTAGCAAAGAGCACAGCCGAATCAAGTTGGTTGTGGCACAAGAAGCTGAGTCATCTGAATTTCAAGACAACCAACAAGCTTGCAAGGAGACATCTTGTAGAAGGATTGCCAGACTTAGTGTACAAGAAATAAAGTGTATGTGATGTATGCCAGATGGGAAAGCAAATTTAATCTTCATTCAAGGATAAGCCAAGTCCTTCCTCAACAAGGATATTACATATGTTGCATATGGATTTATTTGGTCCAGTTGAGCCAGTTAGCATAAGTGGAAAGAAATACACTTTAGTGGTGGTGGATGATTATTTAAGATATACATGGACAATATTCATGCGTAAAAAGAAGGAAACTTTGCAGAAGTTACCTCAGCTGATGAAAAGAGTTCAAAATGAGAAGAGTCAAACTATTATAAAAATAAGATCGGCGAACCGAGTTTGTCAATGGAATAATAACTCATTATTGTGTTGAAAATGGTATTGCTCATGAATTGTCACCGCAAAGGACTTCACGTGAGAATGGCGTAGGCGAAAGAAGGAACATAACTCTCAAGGAAGTTGCAAGGACCATGTTAGTTTGGTGAATTGCCTTAGAGATTTGGGGTTTGAAGCCATAAATCTTTGCATGTTATACTCAAAATAGATGCATGATTAACGAGGCAATTGACCAAGACTCCTATGAGGTTTGGACAGGGAGAAAGCCAAATGTTGGATATTTCATGATATTTGGATGTAAATGCTTCATCCATAATAATGGGAAAGACAATTTGAAGGCTTTTGATGCTAAAGCTGATGAAGGTATCTTTTTGGGATACTCAGCTGAAAGTAAAGCCTATAGAGTGCTGAACAAGAGAACTATGGTCACGGAAGAGTCTATACATGTGGTTTTTGATGAACCTAATGTAAGTGGAGAAGACATTGAAGAGTTAGCTGATAAGCTAAATCAGCCAACCATGCAGAAGAGTCCTTATGTGGAAGCAAAAGTGAGAGCACTCAACCCATATGAAGATGAGATAGCTGAATCTCAAAGACAGCTGGAAGGTCTATAGCTGAATGAAGATGAAAGAGCTGTTCAAGACAACTTAGCTGCGAGATGGCTGAATCCAGCTGACTTACTCCAACCTGATGTGAGATGGCTGAGAGATCATCCACCAGATTTAGTCATTGGAGATGTTAGAGGTGTCATAAGAACCAGATCCAGAGCACAGCATGAAGCCATGTTCACTTGTTTTATTTCCCAGATAGAGCCTAAAGACGTGTCTCAAGCTTTGGATGACACACATTGGATTCAGGTCATGCAAGAAGAGTTGAATCAGTTTGAAAGAAACAAAGTAAGGGAATTAGTTCAGAGGCCAACCCATCAAAATGTTATAGACACAAAATGAATTTTCAAAACAAGATGAATGAGGAAGGATCATTTGTAAAAACAAAGCAAGATTGGTAGCCAAAGGGTATTGCCAAGAAGAGGGTATAGATTTTGATGAAACATGTGCTCCTGTTGCAAGATTGGAAGCAATAAGGATGTTTCTTGCTTATGTTGCACATAAGAACTTCATTGTATATCAAATGCATATGAAGAGTGCATTTCTAAATGGATTATTAGAGGAAGAAGTCTATGTTGAACAACCTCCAGGTTTTGAGCAGAAAACTATTGGAGATAAGGTCTACAAGCTCAAGAAAGCATTGTATGGATTGAAACAAGCACCAAGAGCATGGTATGATACATTGTCCCAATTCCTAACTGACAATGGATTCACCAAAGGCAAAGTTGATATAACACTCTTCAGGATTTAAGATGGAGAGAGTATACTGCTTGTTCAAATATATGTGGATGACATCATTTTGGTTCCACAAATAAAGAGTTGTGTGACAAGTTCTCAAACCTCCTGCAAGGCAAATTTGAGATGAGCATGATAGGAGAGCTAACTTTCTTCCTAGGACTTCAAGTCAAACAATTGAAGGATGGAACCTTCATAAGTCAAACAAAGTATACCAGAGATTTAATGAAGAAATTTGGTATGGAAGAGAAGTCTTCTATGAAAATTCCAATGAATACTTCAGTCAAGATGGACATGGATGCAGATGGCAAAGCTATTGATCAAACTAGATATAGAGCCCTCATTGGATCTTTGCTCTATCTAACAGCAAGCAGGCCAGACATCACCTTTGCAGTAGGTGTATGTGCAAGATTTCAATATGCACCAAAGGAGGCCACATGACTGCAGCTAAGAGAATCCTAAGATATTTGAAGGGATGCCAGGAAGTAGGCTTATGGTATCCAAAGGAAGGTGGATTCAAGCTGATTGGATACTCAGACTCAGACTATGCTAGATCTAGAGTTGACAGGAAGAGTACCTCAGGTACATGTCAAATGCTTGGAAATAGATTGGTTTCTTGGTTCAGCAAGAAATAAAATTCAATAGCTACATCCACATGAAGCAGTACATAGTCTGCGGGCATTTGTTGTGCCCAAGTCTTATGGATGAGACAGCAGCTGAGAGATTATGATATTGAAGAAAAAGAGATTCCAATTATGTGTGATAACACTAGTGCTATTGCAATCACTCAAAATCTAGTGTTGCATTCAAGTACAAAGCACATTGATGTCAGATATCATTTTATAAGAGATGAAGTTGAAAAGAAAGACATCACCTTCGAATACATCTCAATTGATAATGAGTTAGTTGATATATTCACAAAGCCATTATGTGAATCAAGATTTGAAGAGCTCAAGAATGAGTTAGGGTTAATTGAGTTGAGTTAGGAAACTCAGAAGACTCAATAAGCTGAGAAAGAAGATGAGAATATTGAACAAGAGCAAGTTTCACATTTTAGCCAAGTAAAATAGCTCAGTCAGGAAGTCAGCTGTATCGAGTTAGCTGACAGCTGAGTTACATCATGAGAAGAGAGAAGAAGAGTTGAGTCACTTTGGATATAAGCTGAATTATTTATGAGCTAAGTGACAAAAACGCAGTCATTTTAATTAAGCGGGAATGTTTTTAAGAATGGTGTCAGCGTAATAATAACTGTCAGTACAAAAGTTGCACAGTAAACCATATGAATGGATATAAATGCTGTTGCATTTAATGTGGGAAATTTAAAGCGGTTTTGAAGCTCTAATCTTGACCGTTGAACTCGATCAAAAATTTCAAAATCCCAAAGACATCATTTCACGTTCCTTATATACGAAACTTCATCTTTCTCTCTCCTCACGCGAACTATTCATCTTCAGCAAAGAAAAAGCATTTTCTCTGTAACTAAGTGCAAACCTTAGTTCTTACAAGCAAGATTTCTCGTGTTTTAATCGGTAGAAACTTTTGAAAATGTCCCCAACTCACGATTACACAAAGCTCTCCAAGAAAATCCACACTGGTTCTTCTGTGGATTTCGAAGGCATGATCAAACAGGGTGTCGACGAAGCCCTGGTAAAAAAGATAGCTGAAAAATTGGAGAAGTCCAGCCTGAAGGACTTCTTGTCAATGCATTTCCTCATACGTATTTGGAGGATGTATCTATGTTTTATGTTAATATAGAGGTGCAGTACGATGAAATCTCGTCATCAGTCTATGGCAAGGTCATCAAACCCACTGCAAAAGACCTTGCTGAGCACTGCTTTTTGCCCGCGGAGGGATTGAAGGACATCGCTGAGAAGGATGTCGACTTAGCTGCTGCTTGGAAAGAAGTTGCCAAGTCGTAGTGTGCTGCGAAAGTTGTGTATACAGCTAAGAAGAAATCTTTGAAAGATGACTACCATAAGCTGATGGACGTCATCTCAAAGTGCAGGGACATGAAGTTTGGAAGCTTCAATCAGCTGTCCAAGACTAAGCTGATCGTGATGGCTGCGACCATGCAAGAGAAGAAAGTCAACTAGGCTGAGTTTGTTTTTAGCCGGATTTGCCAAAATGTGCTGAACAGGACCTACAAGGAGGATGGGTCTTTTAGCTGTTCCTTGGGCTATGGCCTGGTGATTGGCCATCTGATGGAGGAAAAGGGCATTTCTCTCCACCATGGCAAGCCCTTTCATGCCAACAAGCGAATGTTCAAGGCGAACCTTTCCAGAGCCCAGAAAAAGGCTCATGCCATAAATGCTGATACTAGTGAGGAGGAATCAGCTGATCCTGAAGACACAGCGGAGACCTATCCAGCTCTCTCTCCAAAGCCAATATCCAAGAAAAGAGTTGTGGTATCCAAGCCTGCTCCTGCCCCTGCAGCCAAATCAAAGAAAGCACCTACTCCCGCTGCCAAGTCCAAATCTCCTGCCCATGCAGCCGAGACCCCTGCCCTAGTAGTCGAGATAGCAGATGAACCTCAAATTCCTTCCCCTATAATGAAGAAGAAGAGGGCTGCCAAGTCAAGAAAGGCAGCTGCCTCTAAGAAAGGAGAAGAGGCCTTCACTATCGAAGAACCTACGGAGGTGGAACCCGAGATCCGGTTGGTTCCAACCAAGAGAAGACGATTGTACAAGCGTTCTAATCTTGAGAAGACAGCTGAGTCTGGAACCCAGCTGGAGAAGGAAATTGAGACTGTTGATGCTCAGGAGGAGCAGTCTCCAGAAGTTGTTAACGGGCCTAAGAAAAGGCTAGCGTCGATCACGGAGATCGTTGAAGACCCAAACCAGTGTGCGGCAAATAGCTGAGGAAATGGAAGCAGTTGAGACAACAGAACCTATGTAAGAAAAGGTTGTATCACCTCCTTGGAGAGATGTTGCTGAGTCTGAGGAGGATCAAGATCCATTAGCCCCTATTCAGGAGACCGGAGATGAAGGTGATGATGATGATAATTTAATCATGTATTCTCCCGTCTACCCTGACATTCAAAGAAGATTGAGGGAATGGAGGGCATGGAAGTTGGTTCATTCAAGGCAGTAGTTCACTCGCCCTGAGTTCATCGAGGAGGAAGAAGAGCTTCTCCGATTCGTTGGTCTAACAAGTGTTCAATCATCTCTAAATGAGGAAAACTGCTTGGACATCCTCCACATAATTAAGGAGGATGAGAAGGAGAAAGCTGAGGAGCGAGCCAGAGCCTTGGAGAAAGCCAAGATATGCGCACATACCAGGACTCAAGAGCACCTTCATGAATACACTGATAGTGATGACGATAAGGATCCAGGTGTTGCAGCAGAGAAGTCAGAACTGTAGCAGGCTCTACCAGAATCCAGAGCCATGCACGAGCAAAGCCTACTAGAAGGTCCAGGAGAGTCGTCCCAAACTCTTCTTCAAACTGATCCTTTGGGAGTGGCGCAGCTAATTGGGATGGACATAGCTGCCACCACATCCCCCCTGCACTCACCTGATGGCTCGCAGGGAATTGGCAATTAAGCTGGGAATTCGGGCACCCAAGCCAAGCCAACCCCTAAAGAAGGTGTTAACAAACCTACCCCTGCGGCTCAACACTCAGAGGGAATAGAAGTCGCGTCTCAGGAGCAGAGTGACCCCACTATCATTCACTCAGCTGGTGCGCTAGCTGAGGGGGAAACTCTCTCCACCACAGCTGGGTTGGAGGTTGATGTGGGAGACAAATCAATGCAGTTAGGAGGCGAAGTTGAGAAAAACACGAAAGAAGCGGTGACATTAACGGCCTTCAGGCGATTAAGTTAAATGCTGTCTCATTTGAAATGTCGATTGCATTGAAGGCCGAAACGGACGCGTTGTTGCATAAATCGAGGTAAAGGATGATGAAGCCCTGGGAGTTAACACTCTGGGCTCTAAAAGTGCAATCGAAGGAGTTGAGACTCCGATGGATGCCACTGTCCAAGACCCTAAGACAGCTGCGTCTGTCGAAGGGATAGTAGAAGACCCTAAGATGGTTGCGACTGTCGAAGAGAATGTACAAGGCCCTGCAGCAGTTGAGACTGCTGGGGGTAATGAAGGCCTTAGGGAGGTTGAGACTTCCCTGGGTAAAGATGAATGTGATAAAAACATCCCTCTAATTGAAGGTGCTGCCACAGAAGAGGTGATTTGTGCCCTTCATGACTCTCAAGAGAACATTGACACATCATTTTTAGGACAGAGGATGAAGCTGAGTCCACCCAGCATGAAAATCCAATAGTGGACCCAGCTGAAGATGTTCTGCAATCTCAAAGCCAAGTCAGTGACAAGCCGGCTTGAATGAGATTTAATTTCGATGATGAGCCATCTCCAAAGGTCTCATCATCCTCCGATGATGCTGATGATACAGCTGAGGATAAGGTTATTCATTTAGAAGAACAAACTAAGACCGAAGAAGAAGCTGTTAAGACAGTTTGAGGCTCGATCACCGGGCAAACAACCTTAATCGCCCTTAACCGGTGAACCGAGTCAATCGCGAGGCTCCCACAGTGCGCAAAGTAAATAACTACATCTGACTCAACAAGCTCTCACAAAATGCACCACTAGTTGTCGATGAAGCTGCCGCAGCTGAGGCACAAAGAGCTGAATCATCACAGGCACTACAAAATCAAGAAATCCAATTTGTGCGCGATGATGTGTTTGAAGATATGTTCCCATTCTCGAAGAATATGTTCGACATGGAAGAAGAATCTCTTTGCGAGTTAAGGAAATATACCGTGCGGGGAAGAGCCGGTCATTCCCACGCAGACACGATTGTGCCAAAGTGACTTTAACTTTGATGCGAGTGGCGGCGAGATGAATCCAACTTGACGATTGAGTTAGTGAAGTCTTCAAGAAGATCTGCGAAAAGATTGAGAAGATGGAATGTCACCAGCCTCTCTTGACTTATGTTTGGACAATCGAGATGCCACTCTCACAACCGATTTAAGAGGGATTGTAGTGAGAATAAGGGAGTAGGCTCAAAGACCCATGAGAGCGGGCTTGTCCATTACTTCAAAGTACTTTTTGTAAAGATGCTCGTATGGAGTGCAAATAATTCTATGTATCAGTAGTGAATGAAGGAGTATATTGCGAGGATTGAAAAGTCCCACAAGTCGGATATGGAGCTGCTACAGCACTTTCACAAGAATGAGATTGCCCGACTCGAGAATAATATGAATGAAAAATTCAGCCTTCTCATGGCTGAAATGAAGATTGTGACAACCGAGTCGAAGGCTACACGCTCGGAATTTTGTAAAGCATACAATGCAGCAGACTCCAAGCAAAACTCGACGAACAGCGAACTGGACTTTCTCCTCAGTGGATTGTTCCCTGGGATACCTCTCTCTTTTGGTGATGATGCCAAAAAGGGGGAAAAGGAGACCCTGAATGGATTAAAAGGAGACCCTGATGGTGGTGGAAGAGGCTCTCAACCTCGACCAAAACCAAAATATGTCTCGTTCGTAGATCCAGAAAAGAAAGCCATTATTTACTGGGTTGGATACGATCACCTTTCCAACATATAAGTTGCAAGAAAAAACGTTGAGGCTCTTAAAAGACAACAGGCTGAGAATGAGAGAAATGCTCGTGAATGGGAAGAGAGAAAGCGGAGGGATGACCCTGCTGCTAGGCGAGCATATGAAAAGAAGAAAAGAGAAAAGGAAGAGAAAAAGAAAAAATGAGCTGATGATGAAGATCGCAGAAGAGCTGAAGAAGAGAGAGGAAGGAAACAGCAAAGGTGTTGAAGTGTGCTACGAACCCCTTCGTGTATATTTGAGTAAATACATTTCAATGTAAGTCTTTTGTAATAAGCTCTGTAAATTTTCTTGTAGCTTAGCTTAGATACATTGTACTGATGTATTTGTATAGAGCTCTGTATAGGAAAATCTATGATACCTTATGTAAACAGCTTTGTAAATGACAAGAATGTTATGATAAATAAAATGATTCATTCAAGCATACATTCTTTGTTACTGCACTGCTCGTATATCTTTTTGTTGTTTACTTATTTATTTTAAGTTTTGACATCATGAGAAAGGGGGAAATTGTTAGGAAATTTATTTGATAGATTTTGATGATACCATGTAAAACTTAAACTAGGAAGTTGGCACCCTATTTTCCTTGTAATTCGTATTGTAATAGATAAGGCTGAAAAAGCTGAGTCAAGTCAGCTATGTCAAAGATTACAAGAAGTCAACTGTAGACTGTTTGAAGACTCTGTTGTGTGTCAGCTAAGTAAGGCCATGAAGGAAGACAAGGACTCGACTGAAGGAGAGTCAGCTGAGGAACAGCTGTGAGAAGTGTCAGTCAAGTCGACTCAAGAAGCTAAGTCTACAAGTTGAAGTGACAGTTGAGTCAATCCAATGATTGGAGTAGACTCAAGTCACCTGGGGTAAAGGCAGCAGTCAAGTCAAGACAACTGACTTAGATCCATTGATTAAAGTCAATAATATTACTTCATTTAGTAATATGACAAGCTGCCAGGTCTAAAGTGTTTGGCCCTGAATTGTGCAAAAAGAATAAGCCAATGGGAAACACTGCACCTTGTGTCAGGCACCTGCAAACGCTGAAATGCCATTAATACGAGGAAAGGTCAACATCACCAAGGTTGCAGACCAAGAAAAGATAAGCCAACGAACACAAAGTGACATTTGAAATTAGCATATCTCTTCAACGGGCAAAATTTCAAATGGGCACTATAAAAGGCTGAGTAAGCTATTGAGAAGAGGTTACCTTGATAACCTGAACCACGAACAAGCAAGCAATATTCAAGCATTTAAACCTGCAAATTCTCAAAGCATATTAAGATATTCCTCAAGCCTCAAATTCGAAGAAACTCGATCCAACACAAGCTGTGCAGGAGAGATAACTTCAACCAGTTGAAGAAGACACTTTTGAAGAAGCAAAGGGGTCTACTTTCCAAGTCAGGATTGTAGAAAGGTTCAAGGTCGAACCGTTATCAAGTTTGTTGGAGGGCTTCGTGTTCAAATCCAAGAACTTGAGAAGTGAGCTGAAGTAGCAAGGCAGCTACCCTGTGAAGAAGCTGAGTCGCAAGAGAAGCCAACTTGATCAAGGTTGTCTCCAGAATGTTAACTGCTTTGTAAATTGATCTGTTACATAGTGGATTCCTCCAGGAGTTGGAGAAAAGAGGATTAGAAGAATTACCCCATCTTCGAACCTCAATAAAATATTTGTGTTATTTACTTTCAGCAAATTTACTTTCCTACATATTTAATTTGTATCTGCTGTTAGTATTATATTTGCTATACAACTGATAAATAACCAAGTGCTAAAAATCAAGTGTTGAAAATAATCTTAAAATAAATCAAAGGGTGTTAAGTCTTCCATTGTTAAAAACCAAACCAACCAAGTTAAGTATTTGGCTTAAGCAGCCAAGTTATACTATCAACAGCTCTATCGAGTCTATTGAGTGTATAACTTAGCTGAAAAGCCAACTTAGCTGTCCCTTAAGGACATATCTGTTTGAGTCAACTCTGTTGAATATTTTTAAAGGACTAAAATCGAAAATTTGGTAAGGTTTATTCAACCTCCTCCCTTCTAAACCTTACACCCCACCCCTTGGGACCTACATGATATACCCGATTATGGATAGTGAATGGGTGAGTCCGGTGCATGTTATACCAAAGAAGAGTGGGATAACAGTTGTAGAGAACGAAAAAGGTGAAATTATTCCCACTACGACCACGACTGGATGGAGGATGTGCATAGATTATAGGAAGTTGAATGCTGCTACTAAAAAAGATCACTTCCCCCTTCCCTTTATTGATCAAATGCTTGACAAACTTGCAGGAGATAGTTTCTATTGTTTTCTGGATGGTTTGTCATATTATTATCAAGTGACCATCGCATCGAATGATCAAGCAAAAACTACTTTCACATGCCCGGTTGGGGCTTTTGCATTTCGACGAATGTCGTTTGGACTTTGCAATGCGCCAGCAACCTTCCAGAGGTGCATGTTTTCAATTTTCTCTGACATGGTTGAGGACTTCATTGAGGTATTTATGGATGATTTTTCTATATTTGGATCCTCTTATTCTGATTGTCTTAATAAATTGGTTAAAGTTCTTGAACGATGTATTGAATGCAATTTAAATTTAAGTTGGGAAAAAAGCCATTTTATGGTGACAAGCGGAATTGTTTTAAGACATGTGGTTTCAAAAAAAAAGGGAACGAGGTTGATAAAGCTAAAATTGATGTTATGAAAAAACTACCTCCTCCCATTAATGTTAAGGGCATTACCGCATTAGGAGTTTTCTTGAGCATGCTGGATTTTATAGAATGTTTATTAAGGATTTTCTAAAAATTAGTCAACCTCTTTGTAAATTGCTTGCTCAAGATGCCCCTTTTGATTTTGATGAAAAATGTTTAAATACTCTTAACACATTAAAAGAGAAATTGATAATTGTGCTTGTTGTTATTGCTCCTATTTGGTCACTGCCTTTTGAAATTATGTGTGATGCGTCTAATCATGCTATAGGGGCCGTCTTTGGACAAAGAATTGATAAGTTGCTCCATGTGATTTACTATGCTAGTTTGACTCTTAATGATGCACAAGTAAATTACACTACCATGGAAAAAGAAGCGTGTAATGTTGTTTTCTCCTTGGATAAATCGATCTTACATTGTTGGGTCTAAGGTAATTATTCATAGTGATCACGCAGCCCTGCGATACTTGTTGAGTATGCCACAAGCTAAACCTAGGTTAATTCGGTGGATTTTGATGTCGCAAGAATTTAATGTTGAAATAAAAGATAGAAAAGGGTGCGAGAATGTAGTGTCGGATCACTTGTCTCGTCTTACTCTTACTGATGATACTCCTGCTTCTCATAAACACGAGCATATAATTGATTCTTTCCCCCATGAGCAATTATTTGAAGTTACTTCAATTCCTTGGTATGCCGACATTGTGAATTATGTTGAATGTGGAATTGTGAGAACTAACCTTTCATTTCAGGAAAAGAAAAGATTTTTATCTACTTGTAGGTTCTACTTTGGGAATGACCCATACTTGTTTAGAATCTGCAAGGATGAAATTATCCAAAGATGCATTCCTGAAGACGAACAAAATGATGTTTTAGCTTTTTGTCATGAAATGCACTTTGGTGGCCGTAAAACAGCCTTTAAGGTTCTACAATCGAGACTATTGGCCATCATTGTTCAAAGACGCACATAATTTTGGGC
Source organism: Rehmannia glutinosa (assembly GCA_016081115.2). NCBI lineage: Eukaryota > Viridiplantae > Streptophyta > Magnoliopsida > Lamiales > Orobanchaceae > Rehmannia > Rehmannia glutinosa. The sequence continues at coordinate 52,263,060 of CM071928.1, forward strand.
TGACATGCGATAGATGCCAAAGGACTGGAATTATTAGTAGGAGGAATGAAATGTCTCTAAATGATAACTTGGTAGTTGGAATATTTGATGTGTGGGGTATTGATTTCATGGGCCTCTTCCCTAAGTCTTTTGGTTATGGATATATACTTGTTGATGTTGACTACGTGTCCCGGTGGGTTGAGGCAATCCCCACGAGGACTTGCGATGATAACACTTGTCATCAAGTTTGTGCGGCAAAATATTTTAAGCGAGGTTTGGATTCGAGAGCTATGATTAGCGATGGGGAAAATATTTTGCAACAAATTATTCAAAAAAAGCGATGAAGAAAAATGGCATCACACATAAGGTAGCTACACTTTATCATCCTCAAACTTAGGGCATGTGGAAACCACCAACAAACACATAAAGGGGATTTTGGAGAAGACAAAATCCTACAAGGAAAGACTGGGTTACCAAGTTAAATAATGCACTCGGGCATATAGAATGAATAAGCCCCTATCGACTAGTTTTTGAAAGCGTGTCATTTACTAGTTGAAGTGGAGCACAAGGCATATTGGGCTATCAAAGCAATAAATTTCGATTTAGACAAAGCGGTCGAAAGAAAGTTGCAATTGTCTGAACTTGACAAGCTTCGCAATGACGCATATGAAAATACGCGAATATACAAAGATAAAGTCAAACGGTTTGCACAATAAAAGGATTAGCCATAAAAATCTCGAACCAGGAATAAAGGTCCTTTTATTTAACTCATGACCGCGATTTTTCCCGGGAAATTAAAATCGAGATGGAGCGGGCCATTTGAGATTGAAGTGGTATACCCTTATGGAATGGTAAAATTACTTAATCAAAGGACGCATGAATCTTTCAAGGTGAATGACCATCGAGTTAAGCCATAATTTGAAGGGGTATCTCGATCTGAAGGAATCAAGAGCATAAGGCTCGAAGAGGTCACTTAAGACCGTACTCAGGTATCGTCAAGATAAGACGTTAAATAAGCGCTTATTGGGAGGCAACCCAAGTTTTCCTTTTCTATATTTTTTTATTTTTTTCTCTTTTTATTTTCTCGACTAACCGTATCTAATGGTTTGATTGAGTTTTTCTCTTTTTATAAGTATATATATGTATATAGGGATTAGTTCAAATGAGACCAATCCCTTCAGGTTAGTCCATAAGACCACATATAGACCCTTGATTTAATTTTTTAATGGTGTAGATCTCTTTAGTTATTTTTGAGATATAAGGGTATGATTGTATTTTTACATTTTTTCAATTTTTAAGTAAATCACGTTAATTGCTAATTATTAGAAAAACAGAATACTTCCTTTATCAGTTTCCCGATTTTTAGGGGGAAAAAACCATAGATTTCAATCGTATCTTTTCAAAACTGATACCTATCAGTTTCCCGATTTTTCTCTATATAGAGTAATCTTTTTTGAAGATGAAATTATTTTTTTGATTTGTACAATAGATGCAACAAATTGTATAGATAGATATGTCGAATTGTATATTTAAGGGTTCCATTTGTTTATTTTTTTGGTTAGTTGAATTGTATTTTTTGTTGTATAAATAGTTTAATATATTTGCTTAATTAGTTACGTGGGTTTGTATCTTTATTTGGTGGATTTGTATACTTAATTGTATGGGTGATTCACTGATTTTAGTTCAGTGGAATTGTATATAGTTGCAGTGACATGTATAAATAGATATGTCGAATTGTATATTTAATGTGTATCATTTGTTTATTTTGGATTAGATGAATTGTATTATTTGATTAGTAGATTAATATATTTGTTTACTTAGTTAAGTTGAATTGCATATTTATTTGGTGAATCTGTATATTTAGTTGTATGGGTGATTTATTTGATTTTAGTTTTCAGTTGAATTGTATTTAGGTGCTTATGGACTTGTATAAATAGATATGTAGAATTGTATGTTTAATATGTTTCATTTGTCTATTTTGTTGGATTAGTTGAATTGTGTTATTTGTTGGATAACTAGATTAATACATTTGCATGAATCTTAAGGTACAGATTGCAGTATACAGTGTAATTGTATACATAATAAAACAATTATGTATGCTTAGCGTTTTTTTTTTTTTTTTTTGCATATTTAGTTGAATGTAATTTTTATATGCAATACATGTTTAGGGAGAAAAACTAACATTAAAGATAAATTAATAGTTCACACAATGTTACAAAAAAAAAATTCATTAAACAATAAACTAACAGGTTTCACACTATTTCACCCATTGTTTTTTTGCAAAAATAGAAACATTGCACTAGGGTGTGGTGTTGCGGTTTGGACACGTTCTGTTGTTATGCGTTCCGATCTCACCGCATGTTCCACATCATCTTTTGAGTTTTGTGCTTGCTTTAATGGTTCCATACTTTCGGTAAAATTGTACATTGGTTTTCAACGTAGCGAAATGCATTCCCACTCGTGGAATCTTTTCTTGTTCCACCTCTGGTATCCAATATTTTGTTGATCCCGGCGAGATTTCGAGCCGTTGTCCTACATTTTTTTTCGACATCACAAAAGTTATTACACAATAATAAAAAATGGATATATTATACATACAGTTATATAATTTCATTCATACACGTTTGTTACCTAATAATACAAAATGCATCCTCTCTGTTCTCAAAAAGACTTGTTAGAATACAATAATCAATCTGTATAAAATATACAGTTTTAACAGTCTATTTATGCACGTTTTGATTTATAAGTATACAAAGAACGTTAGTTGATATTCAATTTTTTTTTGATCAAATTGATTAATTTATTATGACAGACAATTTCTACCATACAATGAAATAAGCATGAGTAGATTCTTAATTGAACAAATTACAGACGAAAATATACAAGTGCTATATTATAAATATACAACGAATAAATGAATATATACATGTTGTAAATACTAAATAAACAGACAACGTGTGAAGCCCCGATTTTTCCGAGCTTATAATTGATCCTTATTGTCGTTTATACATTTGATCGACTATTTTACCGCGTCATTTTGACGGGTAATTATTAATAATATATAAATTTTGTACTTTATTTCATTTTATTTAATTACTTGTGATCATGATCATCATTAATTCTATTTTGCATTTATGATCACTTGATTGATCATTATTACTATTTTTGTATTTATTAGTCACCTTAGAATTTTAAGAGACTATTTATTTTAGAGACTTTTACCTTATAGAATTAAGATTTTGATTTAGATTAAGTGATCATGAGACTTCTAAGTGATCAAGGAAATCACTAATTATTTTGGAGATTGATATATTTCATTTATTATCATCAAATTTGGGACAAAAAAAAATATATGGAATTACCATAATGCCCTCATAGTGGACGGCCAACATGGAAATTTTGGAGTAAAAATATCATCCAACTCTTGTACACCTACACCTTATATTAGTCATCTTGTGTATAATTATACCATTAATTCAAACATTATACACATCATCTCTTATATTACTTCTTTAATATTATTTTTGCCAACATGTTGGAAGTCTTCCAACATTCCATTGAAACCAAGTCTTGCCCATACCTTTGACCTTAAATTGTCTCCCATGCATGAGGCAAAATGCAAGACACAATTTGAACAAAATTCCTCCCCCCTCTCTCATCAAGGTGGACGGCCATATGGCCATTTTTGTGCCAAAATTTCATTTCATTTTATCACTAACACATTCATCTCCTACACAAAATCCTCCTCCTTCTCTCTAAACTCCCAACTTCTCTCTACTCTTCTTCTCACTTTCTTCTTCAACACTTAGAAAATTTTTCAAGATTTTTCCCCCTATTTCTTCAAAAAAGTCGAACATCCCCCCCTACAAGGTAAGAAATTTTATCTCCAATCCATTTTTGATATCACATAGTTCAAATTGATTTGATTTGGAGGTACATTTAGAAGACCGTTTGAAGATTAGAGCTTGACATCATCTTGAAGAAGGACTTCAAAACTTGAAGAACAACTAGTAGAGAATTTGGACTACAAGGTAAGAATTGAGTACTAGACCCCTTCTTTCCTCTTCTTTCTTTTTTTTTCAAATTTTAACACCCCTTTTTCATTTTTGAGAAATAGGGGCTGACCTTAGGTGATTTTGGAGTTGAACCAAAATTTCCAATTTTTAAGCTTCAACTAGTCTCCAATCACCTACTACACAAGGTAAAGTGTAGTCCTTCTCATTTTTTTATCTCCTTCTTTTTTCTCCTTAATTTTTCTCTAATTTTTCTAACTTCAAATTTTTTATATTTCTTGACTTAGGGGCTGACCTAAGAAGCCTCATCCAAAAATTGTGAAATTTATCCGTTTATTTCACAATTTCCAATTTTAAGGTGGGTGGAAAAATATTTTCCAACTATTAGGTGTTTTATTAAAATGCATATAGAAAACTTGATCATGAGCCTTGAGATATATATAATCTATATATTGCATGTCAATTTTATGTATCAAGTCATGAAAATTCTCAAGAGTTGCTCAAAATTACTATTTATTGAATTTTAGGAGCATGCATGTGCAATTTAATGTTTTATTTGATAAATTCTCGTATGTATTGGACATGCATGTGTATGATCTTTAAAATCTATGTTTTGGATGACTTATAACCTGGAGAAGTCGAGCATAATTGATTAAATTTCAATTTTGGACTTAAAAATGTAAAAATGGAAAGTTGGTGGACTAAATTGTGAGAAAATAAAAGTTAAAGGACCCCTCTGCAAATTTCGATTTTTTGGACTGTTTTCAGGTTCTAAAATGACTTTTGGACATTTTAATAAAGTTTTAAGAGTTTTAAGATAAATAAAATCAACCTTTAAAAGCCCAAGGACTAGATTGTAGAATTTTGAAAGTTTAAGGGCTACTTTGCAATTTTTAAAACTGTACCAGACCTAAACTTTAAAATTTGAAATTTTACTCTTAAGCTACTGGGAATCACATATTTTAAAAAGTATTTTAAAAATCCAAGTGGTTAGGGCTTGGAAAACAATTTTACTAAAATTGAGGGACTAATGTGTAAAATACTAAACTTGAGGACCCAAATGAAATTTCCAGGACTTATGCAGCCCATGCACCTGGAAATACTAACTTAACTATAAATTAATTATATTTTGGACCCAAGGTTCAAATTTCATAACAATTGGACCCCTAAAAGCCTTAAAGGCAATTATTTCAAAATGGGACAAAAATTATATTTTCAAAAGTTAAAGGACCTAAACTTATTTCTTTTAAAAAACTGCTTTTGTCCCAATATTACACTAACTTTAGTGATACTTTCCAACTGGAATCACATTAAAAGCCCCTCCGGTTTGTGAGTTCTGATTATTTTAAACTTAAGGTCCAAATTGGCAATTTTTACAAATTTGGGGCCAATGTGAGAATTTTATAAAAAATCGACCTCAAAACTTTAAAAACCTGAATCTCTGAACAATTTAGAGAATTTATGAACTGACCTTATAATTTTCAAGGTCGGGATATTTATTTACTCAATTTTTAACCCCAAAAGTGTTGGTTTTTTCAAAACGGGGCTAAATTACAATTTTTCTTTTATAAAGGACCTAACTCAAATTATTTTCTCTTTTACTAAAATAGCCCTGGACCCTCTGACTTGGAGATTTAATTAAAGTATTTTACTTTCCCAAAAACCCTTGACTTACGGATCAATTTGACCGAATTAATACCGATCGCGGGCTTCCCGCGCCTTGCGATTTTGAATCTATAACGGACTTATGTTCCACCTAATCTTTCAAGATATTGAAGATTGCTTATCCTTCTGATGATCATCTTCATCCAAATATCCCACCAACGCCATAATTGCCACTCGCGCTTTTCAAAAATTTTCTGAGCCCAATCAATCAATAATACTCATTGCTGGTTGATGCTGTACTTGTATTTACTTTCTGCTGAGTCAACTTGGTGTGTCGAGCTCACGACTCGGAATGGATACGTCGGGGATGGGCAAGGCGGCAGCTACTATTCCACTCTTCCACCCCATCGTCCTAATCCCGCAATGGCGAGGGACGGAGTTTTCCAAGAGGAAGCGGGTCGTAGTACTTGAGGTATAATCATGATTATGACGGTCCGAAGCCTTGCAAGCTCCACTTTGTGGATTTTGTCTTTACCTATGGAGCGATAAGGTGACCGGGTCTTGGACCATCCCGCACGGGAGTTACAAGGAAGAACGAAGGAATCGTTATGCGATCCACACGATTCTTACGAGTTATCGGACCCGTTTGGTTGGTGCTACAAATCCATACGCAACCGCTACTTGTTTTGCATTGGTTGGCGCTACAAATCCGTCGCAACCATTATCCGCCTTGCATGGGATTGGCGTTAAATTTCCGTACGCAATCCTACTGTCTTGACCGAATCACATAGTGCTGTGTGACCATTAATCGTTTCTTGAATCTGTATAAGTATATTACTTAAATATATTTATCCACGACGCTTGTGGTCGTGTGTGAATTCATGCATCATACTCACGCGCGTTTCATATAATCAAGTTTTCTCGCATTAACTGTATATATCGCCGCACTTGCACACGATCACCCCATCCACTGAGATTTCTGTCTCATCCCCACCTATTTTCTAACCTTAGATGAGGATTTCATTGAAGATGTTGAACCGGCCCTGGATTGAGACCTTGTACTCCGCTTGTTGGATTTACTATCTTTTGTTGTTGTTGTCGCTGGACTTGTTACTATTATTTGTTGTTGGACTCTTGTATTTCTTTTCATGCCGGTTGGTAATTGAAGGGCGTAGGACCCTTTGACTTGTAAGTTGTTATTTTTAGATCATATCGGGGATGTTATTTGGATTATGGATATTGTGGACTGTAAGTTGTAATCTGTACTTGTTCTTTATTCCACTGCTATTGACTCTGTTTCATTGGGTTCTCGATGATATTCATCTAGACTGTTTGGTTATTTGTATTTAAGTTGTGGATCATCGTCGCGTCCCGGTTGGGGCATGACACAACGAATTTGGTAACAAATGTACTATATGCAGATAAGGCGTAAATATGCATATACATAATTCTATATACGCAAGACTTATATTCTAAATAGGCAAACTATTTGTACTAAACATACAAACTATTAATTGAGATGCAATCTTCATACAAGTCGTTGATCCACAAAAATATAAAATTATATATACAATGTTGACACACTAAATAGACAACATTTGTATACTAAACATACAAACCAACAATAACAGAGGTGCATATATTTCATTCAGTAATTAATTTGTTGATTCAGAATCGTATGAATATTGTAGCAAGTTTCTCGTTAGAAATTACGGAGGACATTCTTGATTCGCGTTGAAATCAATATTTTTTGCCATTGTATAAATCTTTCCAATCAAATGGATGATAACTCCTTGCAAATTGTTAGAAATCCGTCGCGTTTAATTTTTTGTGGGTAGTACCGCGACTTGACCAATTAAGTGTGAAATCGATTTCAAATTGGCATAGAACCGTCTTATTGATATTTGAACTAAGTTAGAACGCATATTTTGAGATTTCATAGTCATACTTGTTTTGACTTAGTTGATTCTTGACTGATTTCCTTTATTCGTTCTTTCCTTATTCTCTCCCTATCTTTCCTCTACCTTTGGCTGATCCGCCTTAGTTTTGTTTGATCGAGATGGAGCCAGCGCCACCTTCATGGTGGGATGTTTTCCATACCCGTCTTTGGCGGGAATATTACCGGCACAAATGATTCACCGCACCGGAGAGTGATCGCGACCTCGAGCTAGCGAGGAGCGCCCGGCGTAATAGGGACTGACTCGGCGCTTGGCGAGCCAAGATGAGAAGAGCGAGCTGACCACCATCATCATCAAGGACCGCGATAACACCATAAGAGCGGAGGACGGTCTGAGTATCCGGGAGCGCTGGATAACATGCGAAAGAAGATGAAGAGGGCAAGTGACGGCCGCCATAAATGGGAGATTGGCCCGCTATCCCGCGACACCGTCGAGCGCTTGGAGGAGACCCTCATCAAGCGAGATGATCATAGAGGACCTTACACAGGCCCTAGCTTAGAGAGACGCCGCAGACTCGAGGTCGCTGGGCGGCTAATGCTCGGACATTGCCACCACGAGGTGGAGCCCGTACTGGCGCCGAGGAGGATCCCGGGAGGATCCGATCGACATTGGAGAGCCCGAGGCACTTGAGGCTGCTCCACTCGATGAGCTCGGGGATTCGAGCGATGGTTGGACTTCGTGGATTGGCTCGAGGTCGAGACGCCACCTCCCCGACCCGGCCCCGATTATGGACATAGCTGCGGCGGCGATGATGGCGATCTCACCGATTAGTTAGCTGATTGTTGGTTTGTACTTCTGTTGTTGTAGTCGCGTATTCCACTGTTGTACCTTACTTTCTATTGTACTAGATTCAGATGTATTTTGGTTCCGATGTATCTTGACTCAGTATTCTACTGTTGTACTATGGGGGTATTCAAGTTTTACGTTAATGGATATGCCTTTTGCTATTTATTCAGTATCTCGTGTTTGTTGTTACTTTCCCTGCGATATCACTTGCTTTACACGAATAATTATTGTATTCATTTACTCGTGAATCGCAACCTGCTGCAAGGACCTCGTCGCGTTCCACGAGGGGTTGATGATGTACCCAGGGACCGGGTACCCTCTCCTGAATTACCACCGCCTCCTCCACCTGCTGCAGGAGACAATTTGACCGCACAAGCCTTACAGCAAATACTAGTTTTCATGAGGCAACAGGCAGAGCCTCAACCCCGTGCTCCCGAACCCGCCAAAGAGGCGAACGATCGCACGTTGGAGCGATTTCTGCGGTTCGACCCACCAGTCTTCTTAGGAGAGCCGGATGATTTGAAGGCAAAAGAATGGGTAGAGAAGTTGGAGAATATCTTCAATGCTCTCCAATACTCGGGACGAAGAAAAGTCACACTCGCCGTATTTAAATGCAGAATCGGCTTTGCTAGAGAAGCAGTGGAGGGCGATTGAAAGGAGATGGGAACAGGGGCCAGTCGTAACATAGGAAATTTCTTGGCCGAGTTCAATGAATGATATATTCCACGAGTTGTGAAAGAAGCGCACCGAGATGAATTCCACAGTTGAGGCAAGGAACCCGACCGTAGCTCGACGTGTCCGAATTTCACCTATTGTCCAAGTATGCTCTGGGGACAATCGATCAAGAGGATAAGCTTTACAAGTTCACTCGAGGTTGAAATGGAACTTGAAAAACTTGATCTTGCTGAATCGACAACCTACTCACCGCATAAAGCGACTCTCCGCATTGAGTTGGGATGAACTGAACCGTATTGGGGGACAGATTCAGCAGAGTAGGCCACCGAACAGTCTTAAGAGGACATGCTATGGGACAGCCATCTAAACCGCTGCTAAGTTTCAGAAGGGACCAGTTTATAAAACAGATAAAGGAAAGAGACCAGTACAAGGAAAGCCGGGTCAAGTGTGTGCACATTGCCAGAAACCAGGACATACTGCCAACGACTGTTGGCGTAAACAAGGAAGGTGTTTGTCTTTGTGGTAGTAATCAACACCACCGCAACATTGCCCAACATACGATGACCGAACCAAACAGACGCAGCCCACGAAGCGGGAAATGGCCGGGGTAATCGGGCGAGGATGCCCGCTCGAGCTTTGCACTAGCCGGACGGGAGGCTCCGGAGGCAACGGATGTGGTGGAAGGTGCGCTTCTAGTATCTAACCACTACGCTAAAATATTGTTCGACCCTGGATCAACGCATTCATTTGTTGCACCGCATTTTGTACACAATATGCATGCATGCATGGAACATATGCCTATATGTCTAGAAGTGTCAACTCCTATGGGTGCAAGTCAGATAACAGATATTATCTATAATGCATGCGAAGTTAAGATTGCTGAGATAAACTTTCCTGCCGATTTAATCCTATTACCTATCTCCGAATACGACGTGATATTGGGGATGAACTGGTTATCTGCACACCATACACAAATAGATTGTCATAACAAGTCCATTAAGCTATGTGAACCCGGAAAACCCGAAGTGGAAATTTCGGAAAGGGCACGAGTTAAGATTGCCCCAATCATTTCAACAATGAAAGCGAGGAAGGTGATCACTAGAGGGGCTCGAGGGTACTTGGCGTTTGTAATTAACAAACCTAAGGTTGAGACACAAATCAACCAAGTACCTATAGTATCAGAATATACGGATGTATTTCCATAAGAACTCACCACTATCCCTCCAGATAGGGAAGTTGAGTTCACCATCGAGGTGTTACCAGGGACTGCCCCGATTGCCAGAACACCGTATAGAATGGCTCCGCTGGAGTTACAAGAGCTGAAAACGCAATTATAGAAACTGATGGATGTGGGATTTATCCGACCAAGCACGTCTCCGTGGGGAGAACCTGTGTTGTTTGTCAAGAAGAAAGATGGCACATTAAGACTGTGTATAGATTATCGTGGTCTTAATAGCGTGACCATCAAGAACAAATATCCCCTCCCGAGGATAGACGAACTATTTGATCAACTTCAAGGAGCAACGGTGTACTCGAAGTTTGACTTACAGCAAGGATATTATCAATTGAAGATCCGCGAAGGAGACATTTCCAAAACTGCATTTCAAACCCGATATGGACACTACGAGTTTGTAGTAATGCCTTTCGGTCTGACAAATGCACCAGCAGCATTTATGGACCTAATGCATCGAGTCTTCCAACCTTATTTGGATCAATTCGTGGTGATATTCATTGATGACATACTCGTATACTCTAAGTCTAGAGAAGAGCACGAACGTCATCCGAAAATCGTTTTAGAGACACTACGAGAGCATAAGTTGTATGCCAAATTCAGCAAGTGCGAATTTTGGCTTAGTGAAGTCGCGTTCTTGGGGCACATAGTATCCGACACTGGGATTGCAGTGGATCCTTCGAAGGTACAGACGGTGGTTGAATGGAAACAACCCGAGTCTGAATTAAATCGGGAGTTTTCTAGACTAGCCGGATATTATCGAAGATTTATCCAGGATTTCTCCAAGATAGCCGGACCGCTCACTCGACTAACCTGCAAGCAAGTCAAGTTTGAGTGGAGCGACAAGTGCGAGAGAGTTTCCAAGAGTCAAGAAACGACTTACTACGGCTCAGATCTTAGCCCTTCCAAAGGGAACCGAAAACTTTGTCGTCTACAGTGATGCATCAAAAGAAGGACTAGGAGCGGTGCTCATGCAGGAAGGAAAAGTTATCGCTTATGCATCACGAAAGCTCAAGCCGTATGAGGCCAATTATCCAACACATGACTTGGAATTGGCAGCGATAGTGTTCGCGTTAAAGAAATGGAGACACTATCTGTACGAAGCAACATTCACGGTTTTCACGGACCATAAGATCTTGAAGTACCTATTCTCCCAGAAAGATCTCAATCTGAGGCAACGGAGATGGATGGAGTTGATTGAGGACTATCACTTTGTTATTCAATACCATCCCGGGAAAGCTAACGTCGTAGCAGACGCTCTAAGCAGAAAGGCGAGCTTAGCCAGACTTATGATTCGAGAGTGGGAATCATTAGAAGAGTTGAGCAACTGGAGTCTGACAAGAACCAATACTCAGATTTCATGTGCTAACATTTCGGTTACACCCGATCTGCTGAAAGAGATCAAAGAAGCACAAGAGAAAGATACACATCTTCAAAAACTCAAGGAGAAGATACTTAAAGGAGAAAGATCGAGAATTCTCGGTACTGAAGATGGAGTTATCGATTCCTAATCGAGTGTGTGTACCGAATGACGAAAGCATTAGAAATAAAATCCTAGCAGAGGCACACCATTCAAAATACACTATACATCCTGGAGGAAACAAGATGTATAAGGATTTGAAAAGGAGTTATTGGTGGGTAAACATGAAGAACCAAGTAGCAGAATTCGTTGCGAGATGTTTGACTTGTCAACAAGTAAAAGCAGAACACCGACGACCATCTGGTTTACTACAACCGTTGATAATTCCCGAGTGGAAATGGGAACATATAACGATGGACTTCGTGACAGATCTACCAACGACCAGAGGAGGCCACAATGCTATTTGGGTAGTTGTAGACCGACTCACGAAATCTGCACACTTTTTACCCATCAAGAAAGCTGATAGCTTGTAGAAACTTGCACAGATTTTTATCCGAGAAATCATTCGACTGCATGGAGTACCAGTCGACATAGTATCCGACAGAGACCCGAGGTTTGTCTCCAGATTTTGGAAGTGCTTGCACGAGGAATTGGGTACCTCGCTAAGTTTCAGCACAGCAGCACATCCACAAACCGATGGACAGTCTGAGCGAACAATTCAAACCCTTGAAGATATGCTGCGAGCCTGCACATTGTATTTTCAAGGAAGTTGGGATTCGCACTTAGCATTAGCCGAGTTCGCCTACAATAACAGTTATCAGGCCACGATTGGAATGGCACCTTACGAGGCATTATATGGGCGAAAATGTAGATCCCCACTACACTAGGAGATTGATGACCAATGGACTCCGAAAGAGAAACGAAAGTCGCCCTCGATTCCAAATGTCGACTTAGTTCAGGAGCCCATGGAGAAGGTCAAGCTGATCAAGGAGCGGATTCGCACCGCTCAGAGCCGCCAAAAGAGTTACGCGGACAAGAGAAGAAAGGATCTGGAATTTGAAGTCGGAGATGAAGTATTTCTCAGACTTTCACCATGGAAAGGATTGATCAATCCGAAGAAAGGAGGCAAGTTGAGTCCAAGATATGTTGGACCTTACAAGATTTTACAAAGGATCGGGAAGTTAGCTTACTGACTCGAGTTACCAGCACCATATGCGGGAATGCACGATGTATTCCACGTGTCGAGACTGAAGAAGTATCAACCGGATCCCGAGCATATCATCACCGAGATACTCCTCCTCGATGGAAAATCTATCCTACACCGAGAGGCCGATCTGGATCATTGATCGCCAGAATCGGATTTGCGTAAGAGAGAAATCCCGATGGTTAAGGTAGTGTGGCGAAACCACAACCGGCAAGGCGAAGACGCAACGTGGGAAATGGAAGAAGATATAAGGAATCAATATCCAGAACTATTCTGAAGAGAATTTTGGGACCAAATTCCTTTAAGGATGGGAGGATGTGAAGCCCCGATTTTTCCGAGCTTATAATTGATCCTTATTGTCGTTTATACATTTGATCGACTATTTTACCGCGTCATTTTGATGGGTAATTATTAATAATATATACATTTTGTACTCTATTTCATTTTATTTAATTACTTGTGATCATGATCATCATTAATTCTATTTTGCATTTATGATCACTTGATTGATCATTATTACTATTTTTGTATTTATTAGTCACCTTAGAATTTTAAGAGACTATTTATTTTAGAGACTTTTACCTTATAGAATTAAGATTTTGATTTAGATTAAGTGATCATGAGACTTATAAGTGATCAAGGAAATCACTAATTATTTTGGAGATTGATATATTTCATCTATTATCATCAAATTTGGGACAAAAAAATATATATGGAATTACCATAATGCCCTCATAGTGGACGGCCAACATGGAAATTTTGGAGTAAAAATATCATCCAACTCTTGTACACCTACACCTTATAGTAGTCATCTTGTGTATAATTATACCATTATTTCAAACATTATACACATCATCTCTTATATTACTTTTGTTGTTGTTGTCGCTGATATAATTATACCATTATTTCATTGGGTTCTCGATGATATTCGTCTAGACTGTTTGGTTATTTATATTTAAGTTCTGGATCGTCGTCGCGTCCCGTTTGGGGCGTGACACAACGAATTTGGTAACAAATGTACTATATGCAGATAATGCGTAAATATGCATATACATAATTCTATATACGCAAGACTTATATTCTAAATAGGCAAACTATCTGTACTAAACATACAAACTATTAATTGAGATGCAATCTTCATACAAGTCGTTGATCCACAAAAATATAAAATTATATATACAATGTTGACACACTAATAGACAACATTTGTATACTAAACATACAAACCAACAATAACAGAGGTGCATATACTTCATTCAGTAATTAATTTGTTGATTCAGAAGCGTATGAATATTGTAGCAAGTTTCTCGTTAGAAATTACCTGGAGGACATTCTTCAGTTGCGTTGAAATCAATATTTTTTGCCATTGTATAAATCTTTCCAATCAAATGGATGATAACTCCTTGCAAATTGTTAGAAATCCGTCGCGTTTAATTTTTTGTGGATCAATTGGAAGCCAATTTTTGAGTGATAATGGTGATTACAGAGGTTTTGATAATGGCGATGCAATGTTTACGTTGAGAAGGAGACATACATTTTATTGTATATGGTGAATTGCGTGATTTATGGGGACGTGATCAATAACAGATCACGTCCCTATAATATAGGAGGAGGTTACCATGTCTGATTTTATGGATTCCAATTTTACCCCTTCTATTGTATAGTTACTTTCGAAAACCTGTATAGATTGTAATGCATCTCGGCCATGGATTTACTATTTGGATGGTTTAGATTCGGTCTTATGGACTAACCTAGGAGGGTGGTCTCACAGGATCCTATCCCTATGTATATATAATAGTTATGAAAATAATAAAACAAACAAAATAAAAATTGTAGGACGTGCGCGGAAGCGCAACAGGAGGACAGTAGAGGCCCTGGTTCGCGTGCACAGGGGGGTGCGCGCCACAGGAAACTATGCGGACGTGCAAAGGTGCGCGCATGCGCACCATGGGACGGTAACTTGCGCGGACGTGCACAGGTGCGCGCACGCGTACCTAGACAGACAAAGGCATAAACAGTCGGGCAGAGGGCCTTTTCCCCATATTTTCTTCCACCAATCTTCTCCAAATCCTCTCCAAATCCAACTTAAATCTTCCCCCACCCCCAAATTCGACCTTCACACCTCCAAGGCACTCCGATTAAGTGTGTCTCGTCCACCAATGGCACCACCACGAGGAAGAAGGCCACAAGAAGGGACATCTTGGGCTCAAGAGGACACCCCAATGGCCCCGGTTGATTTATCCGAGCAATTCAACGCTTCTTTCCTAATCTATTCCAAGGAGGAAGGGCAACGGTATATACGGGTAAGTCAACGCGAGGTACCCGACGCTCACCCTCTTCATTTACAAACTTTAGAGGATTTGGGATTAAAAGATGAATTTATGGCTCTTGTTGAGGCTTTAGGGTGGAATAAGTTTATTAAGTTGTCGGGTGTTGTGTATTCGGAGTTGGTAGTATAATTTTACACCACACTTTGTTTTTCTGACGCACATTTGACGGATTTCACTTGTCGATTGCTCGGGGTAGAGTATAAAGTGGATTATAAAGTGATGAAATCTATTTTTGTGTTTTCTATTAGAGGATTGCAATCTATCCTGAATTCGTTTAATACAAGGAAATTTTGGTTGGAACTGAATGATTTTGATAATTTTTTGAGTAAGGGGACGCCCAACGGGTTTATTCAGGACCAGGCCGTTTATCTTTTTCACAAATTTCTCGCACATCAGTTATTTGGAAAAGATGAAAGTAATAAAGTGACGTGCCCAGAGTTGTTTTTTATCCATTGTGCTAAGTCCCGTACCCAACTATGTACTACCACGTTTATTTTTGATACATTCTATCGGATTCAGAAGAAAAGTACGTACAGGTTGGGGATGGGACACTTTGTGTCACTTATTGCCTTACATTTTGGAATTTCTGATGTGGCCGGCCTTAATTATCACGCGGTGGATAGAATTTTCATTACTAAAGCCAGTCTGCCCGGTTCCAAATTTTTGACTAAGGCAGGGGAATTCCATGATCCTACCAGTCAAAAGTGCTTTCGTAGCCATATTTGGAACTCAGATGGCGCCTATCTACCCCAGCCTACTACCTTGGGGGACGGCGGTCAAGGCATAGATAATACTGACATAGATGAACCAGGGCTGCACGTCCCACTGATCCCTTCGCCCCGGGCCCATCTTCAGCCCCAAGCCAAGGCCCCGCTACTGGTTTGGACGCCATTCTGTCCCACCTTGATTCTATGCAAGGCAACTTCATCCATTTCTAAAATCAGATGACTGGTATGCAGCAACGACCTCCACACCCTCATGAGAGACATGAGCTCCAGATAAACTCAATTGACAGTCAGGAGCAGAATATCAAACAAAATTGGACGTTATCTTTCTCGCCTCTCCACCCTCCACCACCGCCCGAGGATGATCAATGACTTTCCCGGAAATTTTGTTTGTCTTGTCTATTTCTCCTTTCTTTCTTCTTGTGTGTTTTCCCTTCGCATGCGAACGTTTGCCATTTTTATTTTGCATGTTATTTTTCACTACTCTAGTTTTTCTTTCTTTTTTTGTTTTTTTCTCCACTTGGCTTTTGCAGAATCATAGGCGGATGTACTTATGACATTACTTATCAATCTCCGAAATTTTCAGGGACGTATTTTATCTTATCCTTAATATTCTTTTTCTGCATTGAGGTCATTGCATGATTTAAGTGTGGGGGGGTACAATTCGCCATTGATAATACAGGTTGACTGCTTGTAATTAATTTTTTTGTTTGCCTACTGATTATCCCTTGTTTAATAATAGTGTTATTTAATTAAACTTGAAATTGATGCATTAATTTGAGACTCAATTAGGAAATGACATCGTAAACTTGATGCGTAGGATTTGACTAAGTTGTGAATTAACCCATGTGATAAACGAGTTAGGCGATGGTTAAACAATAATCTAGGTTGTGGGGTTCAAATTACGGGATTCCATTGATGTGAATTGAGTTAAACCCTATTTAATTTATGTGTGTTACAAAACTGCTAGTCTTGCAAAAACAAAAAAAAACATTACAACCGCCGGAAAAAAGAGCATTATAGAGCGCTACAAAAAAAATAAAAAAATAGAACAATCGAGACTATACTCTGCTGGTTGAGCTGTTTAGTAACTAGGAGCATTTATGAGCCCCATGTTTGACTTTTACGTAAAACATCGGCCCAAACATGAGTATGTGATAAGAATCCAGCCACGAAGGGCACCAAGAATACGAGTCACTTTGTGTCTTGAAGATATTGTAATCAAGTCTCATTAGTGTCTTGTGTTCATCTATCTTAGTTAGTTGTAATTTCATTATATTTGAGTTGTTTTGTTGTTTTAGAGGCCAAATAAACCTTTAAGGCTGCGTCTTAAGTTGTTATTTCGAGTTTGGGTCAAGCAGGGATCAAATTCAAGTCACAGGAAAACGTTAGTAGTGGCGCACGACCCGTGCGGGGATGCACGACATGTGCGTGGATGCACGACCAGATGCACGCCCGCGCATGAAGCCCGTGTGTGATGTCGTACGATCGGGAGCCTACAGCTTGGTGCACGACCTGGCGCATAGCTCGTGCGTGAGCCAGTGCGCCAGTCCGGAAATTGGATTTTACTCTGTTTTTGTTTCCTTTTTGATTTTTAAGTTGTTTCCTAGTTGGTTTAGGACTTGTTTTGGTTTAGGGTTTGTTTTGAGTCGCCTATATAAGGAAAACACTTGTTTATTTTCATAACAACTTTGATATTGAATATTGAATTGAGATTTTCTCTCCAACCCTTTGGGTTTTTCCAAGAGCTTCAAGATTGTTCATCTTGTTGTGATTACCGACTTATCAAGCGAACTTACACATTCGTTTGTGGCGTCTATGCATATCGAGGTTCTTACTTTGCTAAGCAACGGGTCGAGATTTCCACCATCTTTAACCTAACTAGTGAAGATCTTTGGTTAACAACATATTGTTGTTGGGTCGTATGCACAGTTGTTGTTGCGGTTCACATCAGTCGGTAATCAGAGCCATCTAGCAAGGTTAAGTCTATCCTTGTTCCTTAATTTTGTTATTTTCCAGAATTTCTCATAAACCCTAGTTCTTAGAGGGTACCAAAAATATTCGAATTGCACAAAAAGAATCAATGGGTAAAGAATCGTAAACCGCGTGCAAAAAAAAAGGAAAATTCAGGAAAATTCGAAAATTTAAACCCTAGTCTTCAATTTCATCTTATCACGGCCTGTTGTTGGCTTGGTAATTGGCTTGGTGTGTTGAGGCATACTTGCGACTGTCTGATTGGTTTATAATCATGACAAGTGCGGGTACTTGGAGACTGTGAGTTGTGTGATACACGAGTACACGTGAGGGAGTGATTTCAACATGACCGAAGAAAACCAACAACCGGCAGATTTGGGTAACAAATTGGATATGGAGACGATTGCAAATGTTGTGAAGAAAATAATGATTGAGACGTATGGGGATCCCAGAGAGGCGCCGCGAATCGAGGATCCTGCTACTAGAGCGCGGAGGCCTAGGAGGTTCGAGTTAGAGGAGTGGGCAGATGAGATTGATGATTTTGATTCCTAAAGGGAGCAAAATTACAATCCGGGCAGAGGTCAGCGCAGAAATAGGGGTGATAGGGGACGTGAGGATGGCAATTTGAGTAACATCAAAATGCAAATCCCCTCGTTCCAAGAAAAGAGTGTTCTGGATGCGTATTTGGATTGGGAGAGGAAGATCGAGAATGTGTTCGATTGCCAAAATTATTCTGAGTTGAAAAAGGTGAAATTAGAATCAACAGAATTTTCGGATTACGCAAGTGTGTGGTGGGATCAATTGATGGTCTCGAGATGGAGAAGCGGCGAGCGGCCCGTGTCCACATGGGAGGAGATGAAGAGTTTGATGCGATGTCGTTTTGTTCCAAATCATTATTATAGAGGCGTCTATCCGAGGTTGTAGAGATTGACCCAGGGGTCGAATATTGTAGAGGATTACCACAAGGAGATGGAGATGTTGATGGTGAGGGCTAACATAGAAGAGGATCAGGAGGTGACAATGGCGAAGATTATCGCATGATTGAATATTCCTATAGCGGATGCCGTCGACTTACATCATTGTGTCGATCTTGAGGAGATGGTGCACATGGCAGTCAAAGTTGAGCAGCAGCTCAAGAGGAGGGGTTTTACACGGCAAAATCCCAACACTAGCACCATTACTTGGGGTTCGAATACTCCTGCGATGGATGATGCACGTTTTTTACAACAACCCAAGGTTGTGGAGAACAAGACTGACTCGGACAAGACAAAACCATCAGGTAAATTTGATCATTCTACTTCACGCACTAGGGACATTGAGTGTTTTAAATGTCATGGGAGGGGTCATAGAGCTAGCGAATGTCCGAATAGAAGAGTGATGGTGATTCGGGCTAATGGTGATGTAAAGTCCGAAAGTGAGGATGATCATGATAATCCAGAATTGGAGGAGGGTCCAGAGATAGTTAAACCGGTGAAGGGCGATGTGTTATCACTAGTGTCACATAGAGTTTTGTCTATGCAACCAAAGTTAATTGATCATGAGCAGCGAGAAAATACTTTTCACACTAGATGCTTAGTTAAGGATAAAGTGTGTAGTATGATCATTGATGAAGGTAGTGTACAAACGTGGCTAGTGCAAAATTGGTGGAGAAGTTAGAGATTCCTACACTTGAACATCCAGAGTCATATACCCTACAATGGCTCAATAATTGTGACGGGGTACTAGTTAATAAAAGAGTGTTAGTGTATTTTCAGATTGGGGGTTATAAGGATCAAATATTGTGTGATGTAGTGCCAATGCGGGCTTGTCATATTTTGTTGGGTAGACCATGGCAGTTTGATAGGCGAGTGGTGCATGATGGATATACTAATTGCTATACTATTGAGCATGAGCGGAGAAAGTTCATACTTTCATCTCTTACACCTGCCGAAATCTATAATGATCATGTGAGGATGAGAGTCAGTGAGTCAAAAGAAAAAGAGTGTTCGGTAAGTGAACAAAAGAATGAAATAAAAGCCGAGAAAAATGAGAGCCTGAGTGAAAATACAAATAGAGAGCTTGAGAGTTTGGCCAAGGGTAGTTGTGAGATTCGAGAGATGGTCAAGAAAAAGGAGAGTACAAATTTCGAGTGGGCCAAAAACATGTTGGGAAGGCCAATGAGGTAAAACAAGGACAAAATTTGTGCTTATGAATAAAATGAGAGACATTAGGCGAGAGTGTTTGAATGCTAACATATTTGACAATATTTTGCCTAGTTTTATTATTTCTCATGTGCAGGGGTTTGGGAAACCGAATGAATATGCGTGTCGTTTCACATTTGATCCGGGTGGATTGACATATTTATTCCACCTTTGGGTCTAACGTTTGGATTCGAGGACGAATCCCTTTCAAGATGAGGGTAATGGTGAGAATCCAGCCACGAAGGGCACCAAGAATATGAGTCACTTTGCGTCTTGAAGACATTGTAATCAAGTCTCATTAGTGTCTTGTGTTCATCTATCTTAGTTAGTTGTAATTTCATTATATTTGAGTTGTTTTGTTGTTTTAGAGGCCAAATAAACCTTTAACGATGCGTCTTAAGTTGTTATTTTGAGTTTAGGTCGAGCAATGATCGAATTCAAGTCACAGGAAAACGTTTGTAGTGGTGCACGACCAGGGATGCACGACCCATGCATGGACGCACGACGCATGCACGCCCGTGCGTGAAGCCCATGTGTGATGCCGTCACGATCGGAGCCTACGGCTTGACGCATGGCCCTGCGTGAGCCCGTGCGCCATCCAAAATTGGATTTTACTCTGTTTTGTTTCTTTTTCGATTTTTAAGTTGTTTCCTAGTTGGTTTAGGGCTTGTTTTGGTTTAGGGTTTACTTTGAGTCGCCTATATAAGGCAAACACTTGTTTATTTTTCATAACAAATTTGATATTGAATATTGAATTGAGATTTTCTCCCCAACCTTTTGGGTTTATCCAAGAACTTCAAGATTGTTCATCTTGTTGCGATTACCGACTTATCAAGCGAATTTACACATTTGTTTGTGGCGTCTACTAGGGCTGTGCACGGGACTTAGAGATTACCAAAACCAAACCGATATCCGGACCGAAAGATCTCTGAACCGAAAATATCCATTGACTTTTTGACTTTCCCTGAACTATACCGTACCGAAAATATTTATGGTACGATTCTGGAGATTTTTCAAATACCCTTACCGAGAACCGTACCGAACCATACCGAACCACTCCGAACCGAGGACACGAAGCTAGAACCGATTTTAAAGATTTTATATAAATACGTATACATTATTTCTATGTTGTTTTTATTTTGATATTGAATTAACTACAAACTATTTGAAATTAAATTGAAGATAAATCATATTTCTGAAGAAAAAAAACATAATACTACAACTATTATGAATTTTAAAAAACTTTGATATTAATAATAGAGTAAATCATTTGAAACTAAAATTAGTTAAATGATTAGTAAATTGCACTTAAAAGAGAAACAAGTAACTTTTTCACGTTGGTCGAGCTTTCTACAAAAAAAGCGATGTGAGAATGTATTCTCTTATCGAAGCTTCTTTCCTGTGCATTAGCTCCCCCCATCGTAGATGGTTCAGCCACGCCCGACTTACTTGTCTCAATCGATCCTGTCCTGACTCAAGCTTCTCTTACCTTCCCTAGTACACTACATTTGAATTACTCCTTTGTTCACTTTCAGGGAAGAACAGGAGCATGATATATTTGTTGAATTCACTCCTTGGCTTGCCTATATAACAATATAAAAAAGATCATATTTTAATTTTTTTACCACATCACATAAATTATAAATATAATTTTATTGATTATGTTAAGTTGTTAAGTATGAGACATTGAGATTAAAAATTTATAAAAGTTTTTATTTCATGTTAATTTATAAAAATTATTAGTTAATTATATATGTTCTATGTCAATAGAAGGACAATTGCCCAAATAATAGACTATTATTGTATTATAGAGGTTATTAAGTTTAGAATTTTGGATTGTGTTACCTATTATAGTTTTAGTTTTTATTTTGAGACTACGCTAAAAAGAGACTAGAACTCTAGAACTAGAAGTATATCCGTTTGGTGATTTTTATATTGATTTTATTTTTTCTTTTTTTTTCCAAGTTTGTATGTTTTATTTATAGCTAATCTCCGAATCTCCGTCCCGAACCGAACTGTACCGTCCCGTCCCATTAGAACCGAATCTCCATCCCGAACCATCCGAACTTTCGGTAAGGTTCGGGACGGAGATTTTTTTCTATAGTTCGATTCTGGAGATTTATTTTCAGAATCTCCGAACCGTCCCCGCACCGTCCCGCATCACACCACACCCTAGCTACGCTTCACGATTCTTGCTTTGCTAAGCAACGGGTCGAGGTTTCCACCATCTTTAACCTAACTAGTGAAGATCTTGGGTTAACAACATATTGTTGTTGGGTTGTATGCACAATTGTTGTTGCGGTTCACATCAGTATGAGAAACCACCCTAGGAGCCTTTGCAAAACATCCAAAGTTTACACCTAGTGGAATAATGTCTCGTGAGTTCTAGCGAAAATAAAATATATGGCTAGTACTTGTGTAATTTATGTATGAATATAAGGGTTGTAACTTTTGACACAAATTTGAAATTTTGTAAAGAAAGCCAAACACCTTGATTAAATGTTTTATTTTAACCAAATGAGTTTATTGCAAAGGTTGGAGATCGATGAGGAATAATCCGAGGTGGATAGAACTTGATGTTATGGAGAAACCGATTTTCAAAATAAGTATTATATTTCTTGATTGAGTTTATGGTCATTATTATTTGCTTGAGGACAAGCAAAAGGCTAAGTGTGAGGGAGTTATTTTGAATATTTTTGTGTGTGATTTTTGTGTAATTTCTATTTTTTGTGTGTGTGATTGTACGTATTTTTGTGTATTTTTGCCTCTTTTTATAGTGTCATATGTTACGTATGGTATTTTTGTTTGTTTTGTAGGTTTTCGTAAAAAGAGAACTTAAAAAACGGGCTAAAATGGTCAAAAATGGGCATTACGGGCGAAAGACGGTTAGGGAAACCGACGTTGAGCGCGCGCGCGCGTAAGTCAGTAAAGGAAATTAGTCACGCGTGCACTTGCGCGCGGCGCGCAACGTCAATAATGATGTGAATGTGCGAGAAGGAGACAACGCGCGCCAAGCAAGGGCGCGCGAGGGACTTATGCGCGGCGCGCAGGGCATGCGTGCGAGGGCGCACACTTGTGCACGGACGCACACCGGCCGAATTTTCTAGAATTTTTGTCCGATTTTTTCTTTCCTTTTTGGATTCTTCCACCTTGTATAGGGCTTAGGCTTATAAATAGCACTTGGGGGATCCATAATTTCGGACACTCTCATTCTTAGCACTTTTAGACTATAGTTTTTGGTATTTTTCTCTTCCATTCAACATTGGGATTGCTTGGGTTCTTCCCCTTGAAGATATTTTGCTTCTTAATCAAAGAGTAAGATTTCTTCAGCTCTTTTGTCTGATTTCAATTGTTGGGTGATTATTATTGTTGCATGATAATGTTTATGATTATTTTCTTTCCTTCAATTGAGATTATGATCCTAGCCCCAAGCATGAACTAATTTTCTTGTTATATGATTCGGATTATTTGATTCAAACAAACAAGCATGAGTATTGACTAATTAATTTGCTTTCCTGAATGAATTGCTTTATTTGATAATTGATTGTTTGATCAACTTTTGATTGATTTGAGGGAATAATTGAGATCGAGAGAAAATATTATTCCTGGACTAAATTTATTCAGGGGGTTAGATATGAATCAAAGATGTATTATCTAACCCTGGCTTAATGAAAATAGTAAATTATGTTGGGATAGCCCTAATCTGTGAATACGTGAGTTATGATGCCTAGGCCTTATTTTTACATGATTGTTATATTTGTTACCCGCATGATCAATTAGTTGATATTCTGCTTGTGAGTTTGATGAGATGAATCTGAAATCCTACACTTTCATCCATATATTTTTCTCAAAGTTAACTCGTGTTTAGTTTGATTGTTGTCTTCTTAATTGTTTTCCTTTAGTTTATTATAAATCACAAATTTGGTTAGAGTGTTTCGGATTTACTTTTTATTTATTGTGAAACATAATAATTATTTGTTGGTTAAGTCTTCCTTGAGAGATGACTTGTGGTCAACTTGCTACCCTACGATTGATCTCGTTCTCTTGCGAGGATTGTTAGATTTATTTTAGGTGTTTCGCGGTCGAACACAACATAATCAAAAAAATAACTTACAGTTCAAACATTACTTACTTTTTTTATCATTTATGATTGAAAAAACAATAATCAGCCACATCCTTCTCTTTCCTTGACAACACTTCAATAAAATTCTTGTGTTTTCTCATAAATGAACATCTAAAAAAGCTTTCTTCTCACAAATGGGCCACCGTTCAACTATTTGCATAAAAAAATAGTCAATTAATACTTTACAGTGTAACAAGTAATACTAATACTTTACAATGTAACAACTAATACTTTACAGTGTAACAACTAATACCTGAATCAGCAACTCTTCTTCATCCTTTTCATCATCCTTCAAGTCTTCATCTTTTTCAAGTGATGCAACACAACCAGCAATTGCTTCTTCATTCACATCAGACACAACAGTTGCTTCTTTATTCACATCAGGTACTACTTCCTCTTCAGGAGTCAGAATATCAAAACGAGACATAGAAGGGTCAATGAATTTCTTCATCCTCTCAAAATTCATCACCACCTGATCAACATAATCATGAACCTTTGCACTTGAGAAAATTGTTGAGTCTCAGACAAGGCAGTCGGAGAAGATGAAGTTTCTTTTTCGATCAATTCTGCCTGCAGCTTCCTCACTCTCTCCATGTGCGCATGAAAAATAACATTCATGTCCCTTCTTAGCAACACATATAATTCATTCGTACCTTGCAACAAAACAACAAAAGCTTTAAAAAAACAAACATTAATACTTTTGTATTAAATTATAATATATGTAAGAACCTTTATCTTACATCATTTGCCAATTTGTGGATCTCCGCATCGAACATCTCTCCCTTAGGCATTTTATAATTGATCAATTCAAACAATGCATCATCTTCACCGTCCTCATCCTTCTGAACTTTCTTTCTCTAATTCATCTAAACTTTCTTTCCGCCCTCTTTCTCATCTTTCTCAAAAATATTTTCCTCACTACTCTTGTTTTTCATATTCTTCTCTTTCCTAGAAGACACTGGATATGTGTCTATTAACAACTCTCATTGGCCAAATTCACCAACAGCACATTCTTCAGCAACTCTATTCTTGATTTTATTGGTATTCAAGTGTTGGATCAAGGGTAGCGTTGTGGGTTCCGCACGACCTTGCCATTTCAATCTGTAAAAGTACAAGATTTATAGAACCAACACACACCGACTCACATTCTTAATGTTACACTTCTTGTACTTACTTATAGCAACATAAAGCCTACTCAAAACATGTGCACACCAATCAAACTTGCTTATTTTGTCAATTTCAAATCCACATTTCTATTAGCACTTGGTGTTAAGAACGAAGACAAGGAAAATACACAAAAAGTCTTTTAAAGTCATCCCCACCATCAACAATCCTCTCCATAACAGACCACAAAGACTTCAAGCTAACTTCCCCCTTAAAATCATGCATATCATTCCATTCAACCATTATATCCAAGCTCTCCAACTTCTCATTATTCCTTAAAACATCACATACTTCGTTCCTAGGTACAAGGAAACAGTCACAAAGATCATCAGTCGTCACAATAAAACTCTTGTTCTAATCTATCTTAAGTAATTGGCTTGTACCATTAAAATTACTAATCAACCACTTTAACATTTTTATGGGGATTGCATTCGCCCCAACCATTGTTAATAACCCTCCAAAACCAATATTCTCAATGTCTCTCTTTTGTTGAGTAGTCAACTGGGATATCAAATCACAAAGAGCACGCAGTCTACACTGTGTCACAAAATCACTGCAAATTGCACAAAGAACAGGCTCATTACTAATACTTCACAGTGCACAAACTAATACTATTAAGAGTGACTAGTAATATATTTCATTGGACAATAATATATTTCATTGGACAATAACTACTACTAAACTATATAATATTATCTGTTCACAGTTCATGTTCTTTTCGCTGAAACTTGTTTCTCTTTTAGTTCTTTCTTCCTCTTTGGTGGAACATATTCTTCACTTGATTGATCTTCATATGGAACCAAAGCCAAGGGGGAATATTATCATGTTTCGACTTCGTCGCGACGTTCTTAATACGCATTCTGCTACTGCACACATAAAAAACAGAAAAGCCTATTAGTAATAACTTTAAAGCATATTATTCACAGAACAACTAATAATATCACGCACAAAAATGCCAAACACCGCCCACATAAAAAACACAGAAATCATTAATAATAATTTACAGGGTAAAAACTAATATTATTCAGACTAACTAGTAATACATTTAAACAAAATGATTATCACATAGAATGAAGTAAATGTTCACTAGCAAAAGCACAGAACTAATAAACATCCATAAAACAACTATAAGTAGACGAAAACTAGGGTTTCGAACTCCAGAATTCACAGAACAACTAATAATATCTCATAAACAACTAATACTTTTTAGTATAACAACTAATATTATTGAGAGTAACTAGTAATGCAAAATGGCAAACACCATCAACATAAAAAAACAGAGCTAACAACTTTGCAACACATAACAACAGGGAGCTTATTACTAATACTTTACATGATAACAACTAATACTTTACATGATAACTACTAGTACATTTCAAAAAAAAAAAAAGATTATCACATATAATAAAGTAAATGTTCACTAACAAAAGCACGGAACTAACAAAAAACACAGAAATAATCAAAGTTCTGCAGAAATAACAGAAAACTAGGATTTCGATCGAGAATTCCAAAGAAACTAACACCAGCTAAAAACCTAAATATAAAAACTCGACGAAACTACTGTTTTAAAAGTCTAGAAATCTTAAAAACCTACCTCAACGAAGCAAAAATTACCTTTTGAAGGAACAGGAAGATCGCCGATCTTTGATTATCAACCTAGCACGTTGAATAAAAGCTCCCGGATGAAAAACTCTGAACAGTACACCTTCGATTCGAACAAACCTTCTGAAAATTTCGAAAACAAAACTTCTGAAACCAAAACCTTCGATATCAAATGGAGTGGGAGAGAAAAATGAGAGAAAAGTGACGGATCAGTTTTGGAAAAGGAGTGGGAACAGTTACTACCAAAAAACCCGCTGAAATTGAAAACTCAGATATTTAATTACAAAAATAGAGATAAGAAAATTACAGAAAAGCCTAGTAGGTGGAAATTACAAAAATGCTACCTCCAGGTCTGGTCAATTTCAAAAAATAAATTATATTACAAATCTTCAACTCTTTGTCAATTTGAGTTCCTATATTATTTTAATTTTAAAAAATAGTTTTGTGAACATAGATGTGAATTATCAAAATGAATTAATGGAATTTATTTTATTTATTTATTATTGTGCCAATTAATAAACTATTTCGACAGCATATACGTATGATTATATTATTATTTTTTTCTGTTTTCTATGTACAAGTATATTATTAATATTTCTCACAAGTTTCGGTGAAAAAATCGGAAAAATGTGCGAAAATGATGAATATATGGACTCGTAGACATACGGGTAAAATATAACTATTAACAAATTGTTCGAACGTAGAAATACAGTTTATTTTGATATTATTTTTTATACACATGTTTAGATTATA
Source organism: Rehmannia glutinosa (assembly GCA_016081115.2). Taxonomy (NCBI): domain Eukaryota; kingdom Viridiplantae; phylum Streptophyta; class Magnoliopsida; order Lamiales; family Orobanchaceae; genus Rehmannia; species Rehmannia glutinosa. Next base: position 52,290,722 of record CM071928.1, read on the forward strand.
TAAAAAAAACAATTCAATATGTTTTTATATTGTTTAAATTACAATTATAACATCATTAAAAATAGTTACTCATTATAATTAGTATATTTATAAATTATATAATATTTAGTTAATACTTATAAATAACTTTTGGACAATTTTTTAAATACTATTAAGTATATTCACCAATACTTATATAATAAATGTTAACAAAAACTTGTATAAGACGGTATCATAGATATAATTCAGGAGACGGATCCTATTTGTAATTAGAATCTCAACCCTAACCCAAACCCATAAAAAAATCCATATTTTTTGTGTGTTGAAGGATCCGTCTCATGGACTTAAAGTCCATGAGATGGTCTCATGTAAGACCACCTCATAAATGTTTTAGAGCATCCATAAATTCTTTAAATAAAAAATGCTCTTTATTTTGAAGAGCCATACACAAAAAATTATCTCCAACAAACTATTTATTTTAACATTTAAATTTAACGAATGTTTCCAACTCCAAATTTGAAGAGGCAAAACAATTCTACAAAATTAATTACATTAGATTTCTTGTACTTTGAATAACTTTTTTGAATGACAGTTTCTAAAAATAACACAAATTTTAAAAAATATCATAAATTACTTCCAATATCCCATTATAATAAATTAATATTAGGAAAAGAAAAAATAAATAGTCAAATACAGAGAGAGTGTTAGAAGATGTAAATATCATTCTTTCATTTTAAATATGTTCTTTATTTTATAAGAGATGCTATTTAAATTTAAAGAGTTTCGTGGGAATTAGGGATGGCAATGGGTCCGGGTAAGACCCAGACCCGAACCAGACTCGCATTATTTGGGGTGGGTATGGGTACAATAAATGGGTATTGGGAGGGCAACGGCTATTGATGTTAAGATCCAGATGGGTATGGGTCGGGTAATTGGTATGGTAGGGCCCGACCCATATAAGTTTTATTTTATATTTTTATATAGAATGAATAATATTATATTCTTGTTATTCAAAAACTCTTGATTTATATATGTTGGTGTTTATTTCATAATTCATATAATACCCGCAAAATTATATATATAATAAAGTTTTGAGTGCACTATTTTGAGTAAAAATCGTACAAATTTGACCAAATATATGAAGTTGACGAGTTTAACTGGTCTTATCCGCAAGGGCGGTTATGGGTCTAATATGAGGTGGGACGACGGGTATGGGTGCAGTATTGCATTTTCTTAATGGGTAGGGTCTCAGGTCAAGGCGGACCGACCCAGACCAGATCCATTTGTTAGAACAATATTTTTATTTTAATTTTGACGATTTCATATAAATGAGTTTTATACCAAAACAAAGTTTCTAAAAGTTGTCCAGATACTTCAAAATATTTTATTTGATTTTTACTAAGTTTTTGAAGTACTTCTTGAATTTTATTTTTGACAAAAATTGGACAACTTCTCTGTAAAGAGGTCGATAGGTCGCCCTAGTAGGGAGACCCGTACCAGAATATGTTTAAAGATCAAACAGAACAAAGACTTTTTTTTAGGTACGTAGGGCGACCGGTGCCTGAAGATTGTAGAGTTTGACAAATCTCTCTCTGTCTATATGGCGAACGATCTCTATGTATAGTGATTGGTCGTTATGGATAGTGACTAGTCTCTATGTGTAGAGATCGGTCGCCCTCGATGCCGTACTATGTCAAATATTGATCCAATTATTTAAACTTTCAAATTTCAACATAGCAATCGGTCGCTATAAGGTTTTTTGACAGCAAATTCTATTCGTTTCTTGAGCACTTATCAATTTAAATCTTAACCATTTTTGTAGATCTTTTGATCTTTTTTTTGCAGAGAAATTTTAATTTGGAGGAGCCTATGTTGGAAATCAAATTTGAAGGTTCTCTATAAATAGTTGAAGAATTTGAAGGATCAAATACAACACATTATTCTACATCACAACAAAAAAGATACAACAAACTTCTAAAGCATTCATTTTCACATTCTTGTTGTAATAGCCTAAGCACTACATTTTCACATCTTGCTTATTAGGCTTTCCTTCTTGATTACACTTGCACTTTTGAATTGTAATATTTTCATTCAAAGTATAATCTTGATTGTATTTGTAGCATCATCCAAAACAAGAAATCCTTGTTAGTGTTTGGAGTTACTTGATTGAAAAACTTTGTGCTTTTCGTATTGAAGAGTTTGGTGCTCTTCGAGGTATTGAAGAGTTTGGTTCTCTTCGAGGTATAGAAGAGTTTGGTGCTCTTCGAGTTGGAAGAGTTTAGTGTTCTTCAAAGATGTTGTTATAAGAAGAGTTTAGTGCTCTTCAAGGTGAAGTTGTAACCGTTTGGTGTCGATTAATAAAATTCTCTTTTCAAAATCCAGTCGGACATACCGGGTGGCAATGGATGTAGAGCCTAGGTGGATTGAAGCACTATAAATCCTTGAGTTTTGATTGATTTTTCTGCAAATTTCTATCTGCTATCATATTGATCGAAAAATAGGGCATAAATCAGAAAATCGAAAAAATATATTCACCTCCCCTCTAGTTTTGTGTAGCCACTTGGACTAACAATTAGTATTAGAGTCAAACTCTTTGGTTAGCTCATTTAATCTTTGCAAGTGAAGAGGAAAGATCCATGGCTACGAACGAGCGCTATCTTCCAACCGATGCTTCATTCAATAAGCCGTCTCTCTTCGACTCCAACAATTATGCTTTTTGAAAGATAGAATGGAGTGATTTTTACAAGGATGGGGGTTCGATATTTGGAACGTGGTCCATCCCAATGTATAAAAAGAAGGACAAAACTCAAATTTCTAAAGTCTTCAAGGATTTCAATGATGAAGACAAGAAAATATTCTCCTTAAACGGTAAAACTCTTAACATTCTTCGTTGTTCTCTTATCACTATGGAATATAATTGTATTAGAGGAATTCAATCTGCTCATGATGTGTGGGAAATTGGAAGTTATCTATGAAGAAACTAAGAAAGTGAAACAAGCTCGAAAGACCATGTTGGTCAAAGAGTTTGAAAATTTCACTATGAATGATGGAGAAAATATTTCCAAAATGGTTGAAAGGCTTGACAATGTTGTAAATCCTCTAGTTGCACTTGGGAAGATTATTTTCGAGAGAGGATAGAGTCATAAAAGTTCTAAATGCTCTTCCCGCCTCTTGGTCCGAAAATGTAAGGCTATCACGGAAGCTCAAAATTTGGAAACTCTAAATTTTGACGAGCTTATTGGAAATTTTCTCATATACAAAGTCTATACCAACGAAATGAGTAAATCAAGGTGCATCTACTTCTCAACCGGATATGGAATATATCAACTCCAAAAAGTCTTGCATCAAAATCGAAAAATTATTATTCTAGTGATGAGGAGGATGTAAATGAAGATGAAGATAAACTTGTTAGAAAATTTACAAAATTTGTAAATAAAAACAAGGAAAGAAAAGTAAGAAGCAAGTCTTGTTTTAGTGTGGAAAACCCAGACACTATGTTGCTGATTGTCCATAAGAGGAGGAAGAACAAAGGAAGAAGAAACAATTTCATAGAAAATTAAAAGCCTTGAATGCCAAATCCGATGCAAAAACAAGGGATGAGCTTCTTGCAACATCCGATGATGAAGGAACTGAACAATGTCTAATGGGCATCGATGAAGATAATGAGGTACACTTTATTTCTTCTATCTCTTTCACGTTTATGAATTGCAAGATGATTATGATGAACTTCAAAATAAATTCCAAAGCATGCTAGTTAAATACAAAAAACTGAAAAAGGAGTTCAATACTATGAAAAATGAAAAGAATAGTTTATTGGTTTCATGTAATCACTTTCTTGTATTCACACTATCACACTAGAGAAGGCTAAAACTCTTGAAAAAGAAAATGATTCTCTAGTCAAGAATATTTATTGTATTAGAAATGACATGAATAAATTCGACTTGAGTACAGACAAAATCACCAAGATTATTGATGTACAACGTAGTGATCATTTGAAACTAGGACTTGGTTATAAGCCAAATGTTATCAATAATATGAAAAAGAATCAAGTACCTTTTTTACTTATGCCAATCATCATGCTTCTAAAACTATTACATGCTTTTATTGTGGTAAATGTGGACACACTACCAATACTTGTCGAGCTAGAAATAGCTCAAATTATTATTCAAGAACTAAAAGTCTCAATGTTAATCCCATTGGACCCAAACACTTGAGGGTACCACAAAATAATCTTATTTTATGAGCTCGACGCAATAATGGTCAAAGTAAATTTAAAATGACCAATAGATGACAAATGACCGCACCATATGCTTAAAGGAGAAAATACTTTCAAGAAAATCATAGCTCAAGAAGAAGGTATAATTATGATCAACAATGAGAAAGCAACCTTTGGCAATGACGATATTGGTAACTCTTATCTCCCTATTATTTTTACAATATTAAAGTTAGTCATATTTTTTAATTTTTGAGCCATTAATTATTAATGTGCATATGTTGATTTTATTTTCAAAATTCATGTATTGATTGTCAAAAATTCACATTTCTAAATGCTTTCCAAGAAAGGAGGTCTCAATTATATTATTATCAGATTTTTAAATTTTAAAGGAGACCTTATATAACTTTTTAATAAACACATTAGACTTTACATGATACAGCAAACTTATTTTGATTTACAAAACATAGTTTATGCTACTTGTCTTATTCTTCGAAAGAAAATTAAATTTCATTTATATCAACATAGCCGATATTATCGATACTACTAAATTCTTGTGCAAGAAATTTTTTAAGATGCTGCAGGAGATATTTTGGTATTAAAGAACAAATGACCATATAGAAATCAATGGATATCAACATCAAATTGGACATGGTAAATTATTTGTCAAAAACAAAATCGAGGTATGTTCATCAACTTATCTTACTACTCATAGACTCGATATTCTTCATGTCATATGCCTATGTGTGCTCAATTTTCAAAGCAATCCCAAAAGAATATTCATTTAAGTGTCGTTAAAAGAATTTTTCGATATTTGAAAGGCACTATCTCTTATGGCTTGTTTTATCCAAAGAATGATAATTTCTCTTTAAAAGAATATAGTGATTCGGACTATGCCGGTAATATTGATGATCGTAAAAGTACATTCAGCTCGTGTCAATTTATAGGCGATTACCTAGTTTCATGGTTTTCAAAGAAACAAATTGTGTATCTTTATCAACGGCCGAAGCCGAATATATTTCCGTTGCTTTTTGTTGTACACAATTACTTTGGATGAAATAAACCTTAGGGGATTACAAATGTACTTTTGAAAATGTTCCTATTTTTTGTGATAATACCTCCTCAATCAATATTTCTCAAATCCGGTTCATCATAATAAAACCAAACATATTGAGATTCAACATCATTTAAGGGGATTGTGTTTCTAAACAAAAATTGAGATGTGTTTTGTTCCGTCTCAAAATCAACTCGCGGACGTTTTGTTGGGAAACTTATTTATTAGATTTTGATGAATGCCACGTAAAATTTAGACTAGAAAGTTGGCACCCCATTTTCCTTGTAATTTGCATTGTAATAGATAGGGTTGTACAAGCTGAGTTAAGTCAGCTATGCCAGGATATACTTTTGTAAATCAGCCTATCTCTTCAACGGGCAGATTTTTGAAAGTTCACTATAAAAGGCTGAGGAATCACTTTGAGAGAAGGTAACCTGAACCACGAACATTCAAGCTATCATTCGAACTGTAACCAAGCAAAATATTCTCAAATTATTCAAGAAAATCCTTAAGCCTAAACTTCGAAGGAAATCAATCCAACACCAAGCTGTGAAGGAAAGACAACTTCAAACTGTTGAAGAGGAAACTTTTGAAGAATTAAAAGGGGTCTACATTCCAAGGAGGATTGTAGTAAGGTTCAAGGTTGAACCAGTCTCATGTTATTGGAGGGCTTCGTGATCAAATCCAAGACGCTTGAGCAAGTGAGCTGTAGTAGCAAGGCAGCTGCCCTGTGAAGAAGTTGAGTCATACGAGAAGCCAGCTATGTGACCAAGGCATCTCCAGACTGAGTCCTAAAGGATCAAGTCAGCTGTGTGATCAAGACTTGTATCCTGGGTGATAGCCACTTTGTACTGATCAATACTTAATGGATTCCTCCAGGAGTTGGAGAAGAGAGGAGTAGAAGAATTACCCCATCTTCGAACCTCTATAAAATTTATTGTGTCATTTACATTTCAGCATTTTAATTCTGCATATTACTTTACATCTGCTGATAATTTGCATTCCAACTGATAACTAACAAAGTGCTACAACCAAGTGTTAAAACAAACTTAAACCAAATTCAAGGGTGTTAAGTCTTCCAATAAAATCTCATCACAAAAGTTAAGGTTTAGACTAAACAAATGAGTTATTCTATCAACTCAATCGAGTCGTTGAGTGGCTAACTCTGTTGGTTAACTAACTTAGTTGTCCCTCAAGGACCTAGCTGTGTATTTAACTCTGTAATATTTTAAAAGGACTAAATTCGAAAAGTTGGTAAGGTTTATTCAACCCCCCCTTCTAAACCTTACTCACACCCCTTCGGACCTACACTTTTTTACAAAACCATTACTCGCCGAATCTTTTAACTTAATTCGAGCCTGTTTAGGCATAATGCAATTGAAGTGCCAACTGAAGTGCTAACTGCTCTGCAGGCTGAGGACGCTGCTGATGCAGTCGAGGCACAAGATGGATCTGCCCTGGGAGTTAACACTCTGGGCAATGAAAGTGCAATCCACGGAGTTGAGACTCCTGTGGATGCCACCACAGAAGACCCCAAGACAGCTAAGTCTGTCGAAGGGAATGTCCAAGGCCTTGTTGCAGTTGAGACTACAGGAGGTACTGAAGGCCTACGGGAGGTTGAAACTTCCCGGGGTAAAGAGGCAGAAGCGCAGAACATCCCTCCTGTTATCATCGATGCATCTGAGAAGTAGATAAGTGCACTTCATGATTCCCAGGATAACCCTGATGTAACCTTTCTGGGATCTGAAGGTGAAGATGAAGCTGAGTCATCCCCCATTGCGCATCCAAAAGACTCAGCTAAGGATGTTTTCCCAAGTACAAGCAAGACAGATCTCAAGGCTACTCGTCAAACATTCACTTTCGATGATGAGCCACCGCTTCAAATCTCATCATCTTCTGATGACGCTTCTGATACGGCCGAGGAACAGATAACTCAAATGGAAAAACCAGTTGAGACTGACGATGCTGTTGAGACAGCTGAGGCTCAGCCAGCTGGGTCCATACCACAACAGACCCCAGCTGAATCACGGTCAACTGCGCAGGCTCCCAACGCTGCAGCAAATTTGACTCAATTGGGCACATCACGGCCACGAGTCACTGTTGAACATATCCCCTATGTCCGTGATGATGCGTTTGAAGAAACATTTCCCTTCTCACTAGAGCTGCCTGATCTGGATGAAGAATCAGCTAGAGATCAAAGACGTTTCCACACACCCGATCCAGTCATTCCCACAGATACCATCGTCCCAGCAAACTTTGATTTTGATGTTGCTTGGCCGCCAGCTGAGACGGAGGTAACAGCTGAGGTTCGAGAAGTCTTCAAGGCGATTTTTGCAGAGATAGAAAAGATGGAAAAGCACAAGGCCTCATTGGATATGCGGCTGGATAACAGAGATGCTAATCTTACGGCTGATATGCGTGGAATCATAGTCAGGATCCGGGAATGGTGGCAACAGCAGCAAACAATGCGTGTGGAACAAGTGAGATACTTCAAATCATTGTATAATAAGATGTTGATTTGGAGTGCCGATAATGCTGATATGAAGAAGAGGATGCAAGAAAATATTGACAGGATGCATGCCTCTCATACCACTGAAATGGAACTGCTGCGAGAATTTCATCGAAAAGAACTTCTGCGCATAGAGGAGAATATGAATGAAAAGTTCAGCCTTCTTATGGCTGAAATGAAATTGGTGACAGCCGAATCAAAAGTCACCCGCTCAGAATTTGGACAAAGATACTCCAAGAGAAATCCAAGCAAAACTCAGCTATCAGCCGTCTAGATTTCATGTTTGCTGGTATGTTCCCAGGGGTTCCTCTCTCCTTTGATGATGCCAAAAAGGGGGAAGAGGAATACCTAAAGATGTTCAAAGAGTCCACAACTGAGAAGAAGGACGCAGCTGTGAAGGAGAAGACAGCTGAAGAACAGAGGAAAGAAAAGGGAAAATCAGTTGAGGGGGAAGGTTCGAAAGACATGACTTTAATGGTTTCTAGAACCCCCCAACAAGGACTTGTCACACCGACATCATCAAAGAAACTTCCATGACTCTGCCGCTCCAACACTACAGTTGTGCCCATGTCTCGAGAAAAGGAAAATAGTAGAAGCGAGAGATGAAGGAGATTGAAAGAAAAATGGATGCCGTGCGATGGACATATCAAACAAGATGAGGCATTCCTACAGAAGAGACACAGATGCCATTTCAGACGTCGGAACCGAGCCTAGATCAGTTGATGAATTCAAAACGCTCACATCCGAGGGATACTTCGAAGGCATGACCATGGCCCAAGCCTGGGACTTGTATTGGGAAAAAGGGCTCAAGCTGTGCGAAGAAGCTGACAGGCAGCAGACTCCTAGCAGTCACTATTAGATAAATGTTTTTATAATGATTTTGATGATTTTGTTCAAATGAGTTTTTATACCAAAACAATGTCCCTAAATGTTGTCCCAACACTTCCGATCGATCTAAAATGTTTTTACTATTTTTCGGAGTATTTCTTGAAGTTAATATTCGATTTAAAATTGGACAACACTTTTGTTTCAGTCGACCGGTCCGCCCCATAGGGCAACCCGCACTGAGTTGAGTTTTGAAAGAAAAAATGGGACGTAAGAAAAAAAAAAGGGCGGGCGACGGCCGGTCGACCAGGTGGGCGGCCGGTGTGGTCGGCCGGTCGGCCGACCGACCAGCGACCAGACTGCAAGTTGGATTTTTGTTCCGCACTTCTCTGTTTAAGTAAAAACGCAAGGGGCAACCGGTCACGACTAAGGGCGACGGTCGCACCCCTTCGACCGGTCCCCTGTGTAAAAATTCGCAGAATTCAATTTCAATCTTATCTCTGCGCGACCGGCCGAACCCCATGTTTGATGAAGAACTATCCGTTGAATTTTCGAATGACTTTTCCCTATTTTGTGGGATTGATTTCTAACAGCTATATTGATGTTTTTAAATGGTTTCTTTTGCAGAAATCACTCCCCAAGGAGGAGCCAATGTCCTGAAATCAAAGCCAAGACCTCTCCTATAAATAGAGGCTTCATTCAAGCAACAAGACACAACACTCCATACAAGCAAAGAGCAAACAAAGCAAACACTTTCATATATCTTGTTGTATTAGCCTTAAGCACTTTCACTTGCACAAATTTGAGGTCTAGGCTTTCAATTCTTGATTACACTTGTACTCATATTGTATCAATCATTATTGAGTTGTAATCTTGATTTTGGTCATCATTCAACACAAGACATCCTTGTGAGTATTCTTGTGGTAAGAATACACTTGGGTGATCTAGGTGATAGGTGTTTGAAGGTTGTGGTAATCTTCAAGGTGTTGTAAAAGGATTGTGGTAATCCTCAAGGTGGTGTAAGAGGGTTGTGGTAATCCTCAAGTGTTGTATTAATTTTTGGTAAATTAATAAAATCTTTTTTTCTTTTTGAAATCCATCCCTGGATATACTTTGGGGTGGTAGAGATTAGGCCCTAGGTGGGTTGAACCTCTTTAAATCGACGAGTGTTGTTTTATTTCCGCATTTACATTCTCGTCTTTGTTTGATTATTCAAAAAGAGGGCAAAATCTGAAAACCGAGATAATCTATTCACCCCCTCTAGATTATCGTAGCCACTTGGACTAACAAGTGGTATCAAAGCCAAACTCTTTGGCTAGCTCGTTCCGAGTAAAGAGGAAAGATCCATGGCTACGAATGACGCTTATCTCACCACCGGCGCCTCCACCAACAAGCCACCATTGTTCGACGCCAACAACTACGCATTTTGGAAAGATCGTATGGAGTGCTTTCTACAAGGGTGCGGATTTGACATATGGAATGTGGTTATTGAAGGAGTTGATCAACCAACAAAAAAAATGGAGGATGGCACCTCGACTCCTAAACCTTTCAAGGAGTTCGATGAAAATGATAAGAAGGCTTTCTCTCTAAACGGTAAGGCCTTAAATATTTTGCATTGTTCACTTACCGCCACCGAGTACAATCGCATACGAGGCATAAGGTCGGCACATGAGGTTTGGGAAAAATTGGAGACCATATATGAAGGGACAAAGAAGGTCAAGCAAGCTAGAAAGACCATGCTTGTTAAAGACTTTGAAAACTTTAACATGTATGATGGTGAAAGCATCTCCAAGATGGTGGAAAGGCTTGACAACATTGTCAATCCTCTTGTGGCCCTCGGTAAAGTCATCTCCGAAGAAGACAAAGTGACTAAGGTATTGAATGCTCTTCCCGGCTCATGGTCCGAAAAGGTGACGGCAATCACGGAAGCACAAAATCTTGAGACACTCAAGTTTGACGAGCTCATCGGGAACCTCCTCATCTATGAAGTCTATCTCAAGGAGAGGAAAAATACCAAATCAACCATCAATCAATCGGGTATGCAAAACATTCCTAAAGGTCTTGCTTCCTCTTCTAATAATGCATACTATGATAATGATGATGAGGAGACGGCCGCACTTGTTCGAAAATTTGCAAAATTTGTGAATAAAAATAAAGCAAGAAAACCAAGAGATAATGCTTGCTTTAAGTGCGGAAAGCCCGGGCACTTCATAGCCGATTGCCCAAAACTCAATGAGGAGGAACAAAAGAAAAAGAAGCCTTTTCCGAAAAAGAAGGCTCTAAATGCGGATGTCAAAACTTGGGATGAGCTACTCGAGACATCCGATGAGGAAGGTGAAACCGAACATGGTCTTATGGCTATAGACGATGAAAATAATGAGGTACGCTCTAACTCCTCTACCTCCTCCTTAGTTGATGAATTGCAATGTGATTTTGATGAGTTGCACAATGAATTTCAAAAATTGATTGTTAAATACAAGAGTTTAAAGAAGGAGCATAAAGAGCTTAAAATAGAAAAGGATAAATTATTTGCATCTTATGAGACTCTTGATCATGTTCATGCTATTACACTTACTCAAATTCAAACTCTTGAAACCGAGAAACAAATGCTCACTAATGATATTGATAATTTGAAAAAGGATGTGCATCGTTTTAATCTAAGCACGGATAAGGTTACTAAAATTTTAGATGCACAAAAAGGAGAGCATTCAAAACAAGGACTTGGTTACAAACCATTTCAAAAAGTCTTTAAGAAAAATAACCAAGGTCCGACTTTCATACGTGCTAGTAGCTCTCATGCTCCTACTTGTTTTTATTGTGGCAAAATTGGACATTATGCTAATAATTGCAAATTGAGAAATAGCTCTAGTTATGTTTGGAGACCCAAAGGTCTCAAAACTAACCCCCATGGACCCCAAAATTATAGGGTACCTAAAAGAAATGCTTTTGTAGGTAATAGGGGCTATAACAACCATGGAGGATTCGAAATGGCTCGTGGACAGCGGATGTTCACGCCATATGACCGGGAGGAGAGAGCTTTTACCAACATCAAGCTCCAAGAAGAGGTATGGTCATGTTCGGCAATGGCAAAGGAAAAATTCTTGGAAATGGAGAAATTGGTAACTCTTCTTTCTCTCTTTGTAATGTTCTTTTAGTAGAAGGGCTTAAGTTTAATTTGATAAGTGTTAGCCAACTTTGTGATTCAAATTATGATGTTTCTTTTAATAAAGAAAAATGCCTTATTCTTAAAAATGGTAATATTATTTGTGAAGCAAATAGAAAAGGCAATCTTTACAAAATTTGTACTAGTGATTTGGTTAGTCAAAATGTTTCTTGTCTTGTCACCAATAATGATTTAACGAGTTTATGGCATAGGCGACTCGGACATGTTGGATACAAGAATTTGAAAAATATTTACAAAAACCAACATGTAAAAGGACTACCCAAATTGAATTTTGAAAATCTTGGCTTATGTGACACTAGTCAAAAGAACAAATTAGTTAAGAGTAGTTTTAAGCCCAAAAATGAAATTTCCACTACCAAACCCCTACAATTGCTTCACCTTGATTTGTATGGGGATATTGGTACGGCTAGTCTAAGTGGAAAACATTACACTTTCGTTATTGTCGATGATTTTTCTAGATACACTTGGGCTCTTTTTCTTGCAAATAAAAGTGATGCCGTTAATGAGTTTGTTAAGTTGTGTAGACGCATTGAGAATGAAAAGAAAGATACTATTAAAACTATTCGAAGTGATCGAGGCGGAGAATTTGACGGTGAGTTTAGAGTCTTTTGTGAAACTAAGGGATATACACACAGTTTTTCGGCTCCAAGGACACCTCAACAAAATGGTGTAGCCGAAAGGAAGAATCGAACGTTACAAGAAATGAGTCGGTCCATGCTCAATGAATTTTCTCTTCCAAAATATTTTTGGGCCGAAGCCGTAAGTACCGCTTGCTATGTCATTAATCGAGTTTATATTCGTCCTAAAATGAATAAAACTCCATATGAGCTTTGGAAAGGAAGAACTCCAAATATTAGCTATTTCAAAATATTTGGATGTAAGTGCTTTATTTTGAATACTAAGGATCAATTGGACAAACTTGATCCTAAGGCCGATGAAGGAATATTTATGGGATATTCAACCAAGAGCAAAGCATATCGGGTTTACAACAAGACTAGCATGGTTGTTGAAGAATCTATTCATGTCAAATTTAATGAAGCCTCGGGTGTTGAAAGAATACCCAATGACGATAGTGATGAAGAGGATATTGTTGAACCTATTGTTCAAAGTGATGCTCATAATGATAAACCTTCTATTTCATATGATCAACCTTCAAGTTCAAATGATCATCAAGAAGATAGGGGTGATATCAATCTTCCCGTAGCATTGAAATTTAAGGAGATCACCCAAAAGATCTTATTATTGGTGATCCCCTTGATAAAGTAATGACTCGAAGGAATTTTGCCGAGAAAGCTCTTATATCTCAAAAAGAGCCTAAAAATGCTAAGGAAGCTATTGAGGATGAAGATTGGTTTTTGGAAATGCAAGAGGAGTTGAATCAATTTGAAAGAAATGATGTATGGGAATTAGTACCTTGTTCTCCATCTCAAACAATTATTGGTACAAAATGGGTATTCCGGAACAAACTTGATGATCAAGGCAACATTGTTCGAAATAAGGCAAGGTTAGTAGCTCAAGGGTATTGTCAAGAAGAAGGTATTGACTATGATGAAACTTTTGCACCCGTAGCACGTTTAGAAGCTATTCGTATTTTACTTGCCTATTCTTGTTTCAAAAATTTCAAACTTTACCAAATGGATGTTAAATCCGCTTTCTTAAATGGTATTATTCATGAAGAAGTCTATGTAAAACAACCTCCGGGGTTTGAAAATTTTTCTAGGCCTAATGATGTTTATAAACTTAAAAAGGCTTTGTATGGTTTAAAACAAGCACCCCGTGCATGGTATGATAGACTTAGCTCTTTTCTTTTGCAAAATGGTTTTACAAGAGGTAAAGTTGATACTACACTCTTTGTTTTTGAAAAAGGGCAAGATTGTCTACTTGTGCAAATTTATGTTGATGATATTATCTTTGGGGCTACTAATGAATCTTTGTGCAAGAAATTCTCCAAGTTAATGCAAGGTGAATTCGAGATGAGTATGATGGGGAGCTAAACTTCTTCCTTGACTTCAAATTAAGCAATGCCAAGAAGGTATTTATATTTCACAATCAAAGTATACAAAAGAACTTTTGAAGAAGTTCAAAGATTGAAGAAGGAAAGAACCGTCTCGACTCTATGGCAACCAATGTCAAAATTGACAAAGATGAAAAAGGCAAGAGACGGTTGACGAATCCAAGTATCGAGGTATGATTGGTAGTTTACTTTATTTAACCGCTAGTAGACCGGGACATTCTTCATGCCGTATGCCTATGTGCTCGCTTTCAAAGCAATCCAAAAGAATCTCATATGAGTGCCGTTAAACGGATTTTTCGATATTTGAAAGGCACTATTCAATATGGTTTATTTTATCCAAAGAATGAAATTTTTTTCTCTTAAAGGTTATAGTGATTCTGGACTATGCGGGTAATATTGATGATCGGAAAAGTACTTCCTGGATCATGTCAATTTTTAGCGATTGCCTAGTTTCTTGGTTTTCAAAGAAGCAAAACTGTGTTTCTCTTTCAACGGCCGGCGAATATATTTCCGCCGCATTTTGTTGTACTCAACTTCTTTGGATGAAACAAACCTTAGCGGATTACAAATGCTCTTTGAAAACGTACCTATCTTTTGTGATAATATATCCGCTATAAATATTGCTCAAAACCCGGTTCATCATAACCGTACTAAATATATTGAGATTCGACATCATTTTCTAAGGGATTGTGTTTCAAAACGAAAAATTGAGATATCGTTTGTGCCATCTCAAGATCAATTAGCGGACATTTTTACAAAACCGCTAACTTCCGAGACTTTTGCGTCAATACGAGCTCGGTTAGGCATAATGCATATTGAATGAGGTCTACGTTTGCATTTTGCATGTTTTTAAAACTTAGGGGCGAAAATCGGATTTTTGGTTGAAAATTCGGATTTTGAAAAATTTGACAGAATCAGTGGGCTGAAGAGGTTGAGGGCAACCGGTCGCCCTCAACGTCGACCGATCGCCCTCAACCACGACCGTCGCCACTAGGCTAAATTTTGGTTTAAGTTCGCTTCGCTTCGACATTTGACAGCTTTCACTTCTTTTTGCCATTTTTCGTCCCCTTTGCCAAATGCACACTACTGTCACTCAAAATTGATTTTCATGCATTCCATTTATATCTTGGACCTTATATAGCATGTTTATCATCATCATTGCTCATCTTTTCGATCAAATGGTAAGAATTTTCCTTACTTTGCTCAATTGGGTTGAACCCTTGAGTTTATGGCTTTCTTGTATATTTCTTGATAACTTTTGCTTATAATCTTGTTGAGATTAGTTATTATGTTGCATTGTATGATGTTTGATGTGAATTGGTGATGAAATTTTTTTTGGCTTGGATCATTTACAAGGGCTATATACAACTCTTTTTATTTTTCACGCCCACAATGTGTTCGATGAAATGTTTCAATGAAAATTTCAACTTCTACATGATTCTCTCGCTTCCAAAAGTCTTCTATACTCATTGAGATCATGTTTTGGGAAATAAAACAAGTGTATGATCTCTTCATGATACATTTCTCCCATTTTTCTTGGTTTTTAAGCCTAAATTGCTCAATGGTTGATAAACCATTTTTTTTTGGCGCACTTTGATATACTTCTATGATGTTTCTATCATCCTAACATTCTTTTTGATGATTCCAAAGGGGGAGAAACAGGAAATTGGCTCGTTAGCTCAAAGAAGCTAATAAAAGCTCATGATAGAAGCTACAAGCTATGGCTCATTAAGGCCATAAGTTGTGAACAAAACTCAGTCCAATGATTGTTTTATGAACTTGTTTGCATGGATAATAAGTATTTGTGATAGGGGGAGCTTCTAAGCTCATGGAGTTATTGTTTATTTTGTAAAAGCTTGTGCTTCTAGCTTATGCTATATTTCTTCTTAATGTGCTTGTTGATAGGGGGAGCTTTTGTAAAATGTTTTAAACGGATAGTTTACTCATAAACCGGAAAATTATTTTGTTTTTCAAATCGTCCTCTTGAAAATTGTTTTGGTTTGTAATCATCAAAAAGGGGGAGTTTGTTAGATAAATGTTTTTATCGTGATTTTGATGATTTTGTTCAAATGAGTTTTTATACCAAAACAATGTCCCTAAATGTTGTCCCAACACTTCCGATCGATCTAAAATGTTTTTACTATTTTTCTGAGTATTTCTTGAAGTTAATATTCGATTTAAAATTGGACAACACTTTTGTTTAAGCTCGACCGGTCGCCCTATAGGCAACCGCACTGAGTTGAGTTTTGAAACAAAAATGGGGCGTAAGAAAAAAAAAAAGGGCGATGGCCGGCCGACCAGGTGGGCGGCAATGGTGTAGACGGCCGTCGGCCGACCGACGGGACTGCACTGCAAGTTGTCGATTTTTGTTCCGACTTCTCTGTTTAAAAACGTCAAAGGCGGCAACCGGTCACGACTAAGAAGCGGCCGGTCGCACCCCCTTCGACCGGTCCCCCTGTAAAAAATTCGCAGAATTCAATTTCAATCTTATCTTTGCGCGACCAGAATCGAACCCATGTTTGACAAAGAAACTATCCGTGCATTTTCGCACGACTTTTCCCTATTTTGTGGGATTGATTTCTAACAGTATATTGATGTTTTTAAATGGTCTCTTTTGCAAAATCACTCCCCAAGGAGGAGCCAATGTCCGGAAATCAAAGCCAAGACCTCTCCTATAAATAGAGGCTTCATTCAAGCAACAAGACACAACACTCCATACAAGCAAAGAGCAAACAAAGCAAACACTTTCATATATCTTGTTGTATTAGCCTTAGCACTTTCACTTGCACAAATTTGAGGTCTAGGCTTTCAATTCTTGATTACACTTGTACTCATATTGTATCAATCATTATTGAGTTGTAATCTTGATTTTGGTCATCATTCAACACAAGACATCCTTGTGAGTATTCTTGTGGTAAGAATACACTTGGGTGATCTAGGTGATAGGTGTTTGAAGGTTGTGGTAATCTTCAAAGGTGTTGTAAAAGGATTGTGGTAATCCTCAAGGTGGTGTAAGAGGGTTGTGGTAATCCTCAAGTGTTGTATTAATTTTTGCAAATTAATAAAATCTTTTTTTCTTTTTGAAATCCATCCCTGATATACCGGGGTGGTAGAGGATTAGGCCCTAGGTGGGTTGAACCTCTTTAAATCGACGAGTGTTGTTTTATTTCCGCATTTACATTCTCGTCTTTGTTTGATTATTCAAAAAGAGGGCAAAATCAAAACCGAGATAATCTATTCACCCCCTCTAAATTATCGTAGCCACTTGACTAACAAATACTCACTGGGTCACTCTCTTGGAAAGAAGAAGGCCCCAAAGATAATACACACCCGAGGAAGAGGTAGAAGCGTGGAGAAGAGGTTTCGGACAAGACCTCTACCCAAAAACATCGAATACATAGATCCAGGGAAGAAAAGAGGGATCTATTGGGCTGGGTATGACGAAGTAGCCAACATGGAAGTGGCTAGGAAGAATGCTGATTATGTAAAGAGGATTGAAGCAGAAAATAAGAGACAAGATGAGCTGTGGGAAGAGAGCCAAAGAAGACAAGAAAGGAAAAGAAAAGATGAAGCTGCCAGAAGAGCTTATGAGAAAAAGAAGGCAGCTGAAGATGAGAAAAAGAGGAAGAGAGCAGAGGACGAAAGAGCTGAAGAAGAAAGAAGGAGGCAGCGAAGGCGATGAAGTGTTGTTGTTCACCCCTTCATGTATTTTACTGATATAATACACATGTATGTAAGTCTTCTGTACAATAAATAAAAATTGTGTAAGTTTTATACTTGCGTAGATAGAGAACACTATGATTGCTCTGATACACTTTGTAAACAGCTGTGTAAAGAACAAGAATGTTATGATCAATATAAGATCGATTCTACGCATACATTATTTGTTTCTACATTGCCTATATGTATCTTTGCTATTTATTTTTTGTTGTATGATTTAAGTTTTGGCACCATCAAAAATGGGGAAATTGTTGGGAAATTTATTTATTAGATTTTGATGAATGCCATGTAAAATTTAGACTAGAAAGTTGGCACCCCATTTTCCTTGTAATTTGCATTGTAATAGATAGGGTTGTACAAGCTGAGTTAAGTCAGCTATGCCAGGATATACAAGAAGTCAACTGAAGGCTAAAATGAAGACTCTGATGTGAAGCAGCTGAGTATGGCAAGAAGGAGAAGTTAAGAATTCGACTGAAGGAGCATCAGATGAATACAACTGTATGAAGTGTTAGTCAAGTCAACTCAAGAAGCCAAGTCAAGTTAAAGTGACAGATGAGTCTTTCAATCATTGGAGCGCATCAAGTCACCAGGGAAAAAGGCAAAAGCAAGTCAAGACAACTGAAAAGAATCCATGCACAGAAGTCAAGAATATTACCTAAACAAGTAATACTTCCATGTTGCCATGTCTTAAAGAGCTCAGTCCCAGAAGCGTGCAAAAGGAATAAACCAATGGGAAGCACCGCACCTTGTGTCAGAACCTGGAAGGCTGCAAGTCATTTAATACGAGGAAATGTCAACATCAAGGACTGCAACAAGACAAGCCAACGAACACAAGTGACTTTTGTAAATCAGCCTATCTCTTCAACGGGCAGATTTTTGAAAGTTCACTATAAAAGGCTGAGGAATCACTTTGAGAGAAGGTAACCTGAACCACGAACATTCAAGCTATCATTCGAACTGTAACCAAGCAAAATATTCTCAAGTTATTCAAGAAAATCCTCAAGCCTAAACTTCGAAGGAAATCAATCCAACACCAAGTCACGTGAAGGAAAGACAACTTCAAACCTGTTGAAGAGGAAACTTTTGAAGAATTAAAAGGGGTCTACATTCCAAGGAGGAATGTAGTAAGGTTCAAGGTCGAACCAGTCTCATGTTATTGGAGGGCTTCATGATCAAATCCAAGACGCTTGAGCAAGTGAGCTGTAGTAGCAAGGCATCTGCCCTGTGAAGAAGCTGAGTCATACGAGAAGCCGCCTATGTGACCAAGGCATCTCCTGATCGAGTCCTAAAGGATCAAGTCACCAGTGTGATCAAGACTTGTATCCGGACCGATAACCACTTTGTACTATGATCAATACTTAATGGATTCTCTCCAGAGTTGGAGAAGAGAGAGTAGAAGAATTACCCCATCTTCGAACCTCTATAAAATTTATTGTGTCATTTACATTTCAAAGATTTTAATTATGCATATTACTTTACATCTGCGATAATTTGCATTCCAACGATAACTAACAAAGTGCTAAAACCAAGTGTTAAAACAAACTTAAACCAAATTCAAGGGTGTTAAGTCTTCCAATAAAAATCTCATCACAAAATGAGTTAAGGTTTAGACTAAACAAATGAGTTATTCTATCAACAGCTCAATCGAGTCTGTTGAGTGGCTAACTCTATTTGGTTAACTAACTTAGTCAGTCCCTCAAGACCTAGCTGTGTATTTAACTCTGTAATATTTTAAAAGGACTAAATTCGAAAAGTTGGTAAGGTTTATTCAACCCCCCTTCTAAACCTTACTCACACCCCTTGGGACCTACACGTTTTTACAAAACCATTACTCGCCGAGTCTTTTAACTTAATTCGAGCTTGTTTAGGCATAATGCAATTGAATAAGATCTATGTTTGCATTTTGAGCTTTTTAAATTTTTTAGGTAAAAAATTACATTTTCAAAACTTCAAAATTTGGACAGAGGAATTACACTGAAACAGGGACAGGTCACTGTGGAGGGCGATCGATCGCTATGTTCAGTACCTTGGCCGCCCTACAAATGACTCTGGCCGCCATAAATGCTGAGAAATTCTTAAAACCGTCTGTCCTCCCTCATTTCATTATTTCACATTATACACACCCCTCGCACATTTCACACACATATCTTACCAAATGATCATGCTTCTTGCATTTGCTATTATATTGAGCTTCAAATATGCATCGACAATCTCTCTCATTTCTCTTCCTCAATCACTGGCAAGTTTGGCTTCACTTTTATTTTCTCACATGGGTTGCACCCTTGGCTATTTTGGAACTTTTGGAATTTTGTAAATGATGAATTTATTTGATGGGTATTGTTTGTGTTATCGAATTATTGCAATAGAATTAAGATTGATATTGAAATTCTGGGCTTAATTCGATACTAATTACACTTACATCTTGTTCTCTATCTATGCATGCCATTTGTTTGCTAAAATGCCTCAATAAAATTTCACTTTTTTGCATGCCCTACTTGGTTAAATTGATTGGAGTTCACTTATTGATCATAATTGTTTATCATGATGCTTACCTAATAGTCTTAAATGATATTGTGGTACTTTCTCCCCATTGCTTGCTTTTACATGTTGAGATTCTAGACCTTTAAACTCATAGCATGATATTTTAATGGATATTGCACGTTTTTATGTGCACTTTCGATGTATATATATGATGTTTTATTATGATATTGGTCTTTTTGATGATTCCATAGGGGTAGAAAAATCAATGAGCTCAAAAGCTAAATGGTAATATTAATTGAGCTAGAAAAAGCTCACAAAAAGCTCATTGGTAAAAAACTTATTCGAATAAGCTAAAGCTTTTAAGTTATGGAATATTGCTTTTCACTCTTATATGTGTTGAGCTTTGTGATTAACAAATTATTTTGGCAGGGTGAGCTTTTAAGCTCTTAAGTTTTTTAAGCTATGATGAAAAAAGCTAAACTTCTTGCTTATAAGTTGTTAACTTCTATATTATTCATTGTTTAGCATGTTGATAGGGGGAGCTTTTAAAACTTGCTTTGAAATCTTTTGCTCCATACATTACTTTCTATCGTATGATTTTTGTCCTGAAAAGTGCTGCTTAAAACGGATAGATTATTTTGACCGGAAAATCTTGTTCTTTAAAATTCACTCTCTAAAAATTATTTTGGGTTGTAATCATAAAAAATGGAGATTTTGTTAGAACAATGTTTTTATTTTGATTTTGATGATTTCATATAAATGAGTTTTATACCAAGACAAAGTTTCTAAAAGTTGTCCAAATACTTCAATACATTTTGTTTGATTTTATAAAAAATCGTTGGGCCATGCGGGTTCTCCATAATAATTATGACCCATACCTTTAGCCAATTTAGCTCTTAATACAACTAAGCTTTTAAGTATTTCTTGAACTTTATTTTTGACAAAAAAGTCGGACAACTTCTCTGTAAAGAGGTCAATCGGTTGCCCTAGTAGAGAGACTCGTACCTGAATGTTTTTAAAGTTCAAACAGAACAGATAATTTTTTTTAAGTAGGGCGACCGATTGCCCTAGATGGCGACCAGTGCTTGAAGATTGCAAAGTTTGACAAATTTTTGTATGTCTATATGGCGAACGGTCTCTATGTACAATGATCGGTCGCCCTTGATGTCGTACTATGTCAAATCTTGATCCAACGATTTACACTTTCGAATTTTCAATATAGCAACCGATCGCTATAAGGTTTTTTGACAGTAAATTTTATCCGCTACTTGAGCACTTATCATCAAGATTTACTTTATCAATCTTAACCATTTTTGTAGATCTTTTGATCCTTCTTTTGCAAACAAGTTTCAATTTGGAGCAAATTTATGTTGGAAATCAAATCTTGATGCTTCTCTATAAATAATTGAAGAATTTGAAGGATCAAATACAACACATTATTCTACATCACAACAAGAAAAAATTAGCAAACTTCTAAAGCAATCATTTTCACATTCTTGTTGTAATAGTCTAAGCACTACACTTTCACATTTTGCTTATTAGACTTTCCTTCTTGATTACACTTGCAATTTTGAGTTGTAATATTTTCATTCAAAGTGTAATCTTGATTGTATTTGTAACATCATCCAAAACAAGAAATCTTTGGTAGTGTTCTTTTAGCAAGAATACGTTTGGTTGATTAGAGTTAGTTAATTGAAAAGCTTGGTGCTTTTCGTATTGAAGAGTTTGGTGCTCGTCGAGGTGTAGAAGAGTTTGGTGCTCTTCGAGTTGGAAGAGTTTGATGCTCTTTAAAGATGTTGTAAGAAGAGTTTGGTGCTCTTCAAGGTGAAGTTGTAATCGTTTGGTATCGATTAATAAAATTCTATTTCCGAAATCGGCTCGGACATACCGGGTGGTAGTGGATATAGGTCCTAGGTGGTTTGAAGCACTATAAATCTTTGAGTATTGATTTATTTTTCTGCATTTCTATTTGCTATCATATTGATCTGAAAAAAATGGCATAAATCAGAAAATCGAGAAAAATTATTCACTCCTCTAAATTTTCGTAACCACTTGAACTAACACCATTGACATCTTTAGTTGGAATGATCGCAGATCAAAAGTATCGAGTAACATATACGTGAGACAAAAGTATTTTTTAATTTGTATATATGTGTACTTTATGGTATAATACGAGTTTTAACTCTTAATATTTAGGGATAATTACAAAAAGTACCCCTGAGGTTTGACCTAATTACAAAAAAACATGGTTGCAGAAACCGCTAGGCGCTAGTCGGACGGTTGACCAGCCTAATGCGCTTGACTACCAGCGGCCGCCAGAATAAGACTATTTTTTCATTTTTTTTTTTCATTTTTTTTATTTTTGGCCGATTTTTCCCGCCTAGACCGCCTTGCCCGCCTAGTCGGGCGCCTAAGCCCGATTTTTTGCCAAAACGATTTTTTGGGCGATTTGGGCAAAATCGGATCAGCCTAGGGGCGCCTAGCGCCTAGTCGGCGCCTAGGCGGCTGCCTAGGCCGATTTTTACAACACTGCAAAAAAATCCAGCTAACTTTAAAACTTACAAAAAGTACCCCTGAGGTTTGATTTAGTGTTAAAATTAAGGGGTAATCTGCAATGATTTTACAAATATGAAGGGGGATTTTGAAATATATTTCAAACCTCAGGGGTACTTTTTGTAAGTTTTAAAGTTAGCTGGGTTTTTTTGTAATTAGGTCAAACCTCAGGGGTACTTTTTGTAATTATCCCTAATATTTATGAGAAAATGTACCCCCCAAAACAAATGTACCAAAAAAATTATGGGCGGCGCTATTGGCACCCCCAAATTTGATGAGTACACCCACCTTATAAGTTCACCCACCCCCACATTTTCAAATATGACCCAATTGATGAGTTCACCCCCCCTTTTTTCCAATTTTACCCTTAGTGTTATTTTCCCCCAAAATACACCATCCAACCTCTCACCTCCCCCACTTTCTCAATTTGAAACAAAAAATACACTCACCCTCTCAAGAGACTATTCTATTCGACGGCAATGGTTAGAGAAATCCAAACATACCGGAGAAGAAGGATGGTTCTTCCCGATGATGATGACGACTTCGTGGATGGTGCACCACCATCCACAACAGGCCGAGACGAGACACCGGCACCGGCTCGCGAACAAAATGACGAGGTATTGTTATAACTCAACTTTTCCTTAAAATAACTTGCATTTTTGTAGTTTGAGTGTGCTATGTAGTTGTATGGGCATGGGTTTGAGATGGGTATAGTTATGGCGCCATTTGGACTAAAATTTGAAATATGGAACTTTGAAGAAGACGAAATGGCACGGTCGATGAAGCCCTTTAGGTGGCACGATCGATTATGATCGTGCCACTTAAGCAGACGATAGCTTAGTCATCGAGCGTGCCACCATCGTGCCACTTGGCACGCGATGTCTTATTCATCGATCGTGCCACCATCGTGCGCTTGTTGGCACGATGGATTATTCATCGATCGTGCCACCATCGCCTTGATGGCACGATGGCTTTACTCTTGCATCGATGAATAAGCCATCGTGCCATAGTAGCCGCCAATTTTTTTAGAGTTCTCTATGTGATTTCTTGATAGTGGTTGATTGCTAATTTTGATTTTTTACTATTATTCACGGTGGGCTTGGAAGAGGTCAACTTTATGGCAATAAAGCCAAGATCAATTTGTATAGCAAGTTGTCGATTCTTGACGACTTAGAACTCGAGTTGCATGATTGCGGGGATTTTGTGTATGAAGAGTTTCAAAGTCCTGTTTTGGTTTTGTATTGCGGATGGACAACCGTGCGGTTAGTTGTAATGCCGCCTTCATGCCGTTATTGCGAGGAGGTTGTTAAGAAAGGTGCAAGGGGCGAATTTTGGTTTCGGATTGGAAACCGTTTGATTGATTCTCCAAATATGAGTACGCTTTAATTACTGCAATCTCCTAATTAAGTCATAAAATGATTGCTCAGAATCTGCGATGACCAATAAATTACAATAGAGGTTAAAAGATTCCCACTTCTCTTTTGGGCCAATATTTTTTTGCGGTTGCAAAATGTTCCTACTAATGTGCCACCGACAGAGAAAATGTCTCGAAGTGGGAAATGTCGTCTCTATTGCATTCATTAGAGCTAATTCTCTATCGCAATAATCACATTTGGCGGGGAAGATGGGTCCATCAATGATTTTAAGACTCGAGCAAGCCCATATGTAATTATCTTCCCGCCGTACTCCATATAAGCAAATCGCAATACAAAATGTCATATGTGTCGATGTCACACCAACAATCTCCAACAAAGGTAACTTGTACCTATTAGTTTTGTATGTGCAATCCATAAAAATGACACTTTCGGAAAAGCACGCAACAACTCAACGCTTATAGGGTGAGCAAAGAATATATCCTTCACGGTGTTACTCGTCTCGCAACGCCTATGATGATAGAAATATCCATGCTCCTTCAATTTATGCATAAGTTGTTGCATTTGAGATCGACCATCACGCTCGACAACTCTATTCTTCATACGGGCATTGTAGATAGTCCGTATGGTGGACTTATTATCTTGAAACTTATTTTGTAGACCAAACAAAATGTCCTTCGGCGAGTATTGCCATGTGACATATCCAACACATATTCTTCCTCACTTTTTGATAATCGACCAGGCATAAGAGTGACCCTCCAAATATTGTGCAATTGGATGATTATGCACACCACATTCAACATTTAGTGACCATTCTCCTTCAATTGTTGCTTGCCGACCCTCAAACGAAATGGGCAACCACATTTCTTAGTTCCGCATTCTCTCTTAGAGACTTTTTTTTTTTCAAATTTCTTAGCATCATTTTGTTCGACATCTCTAGTCTTTTTTGAATCACGAATGCCCACTACGTTCACAAGACAAAAATATCCGAGGTCTTTTCTTTCCTTGACCACCGTCCGACCTACTTATTACAATTACCATGTTGTGCTCATGTCCTCTCTCACGCACCCAATCAAATAATTTATCCCGAGAAACAAATAACTCATACGTCGTGAATACGTGTGTGTAATCGGAACAACACCAAGCTCTTCAACATTCTCATCATTCTTGGGAGGACAAACAACACTATTTTCCGTAGGCAACGAGGCCATACCCTATTAAAACAAAATCAACAAGACCAAAAACAAATCGTCAAATGGCACGATCATGACCATGATCGTTCCACCTTGAACGTGTCACATGGCAATATGGCACGATCATTGAACATGTGATCGTGCCATATTGCCACGCGGGCACGATCGACGTGATGATCGTGCCATCTTCATGATCGTGCCAATCGGAAAAACAATGGTGCAAGAAATATCGAACGGTAAAAGTGGATAAATTACATAATTTTGAGGTGATAACCAAGAAGATACTTACAATATTTGGAGGAATCAAATCTTTGTTGTCCATTTAAGTTGTTGTGTTGGTGTCGAAAAAACTAGGGTTTATGAGAACAAGGTTTAAGTTTTTCTCAAGAAAAAAGAATAAGAAGAAGAAGAATGTAGCTGAAGGATGTGGGTGGGTGTGTTTTAGTAGATTTAATTGAAATGAATGATGTGGGTGTATTTAGAGATTGGGAGGGGTGTATTTAGAACTTGGCTTTTTAGTAAGGGTATTATAGTCTTTTGACTTAATGACATTTTTGAAATTTTAGAAAGTGGGTGTACTCATCAAATTTGGGGGTGCCAATAGCGCCACCCAAAAATTATTTGTTAATCAATAATCATTAATTAATAAAGAAAATATTACATCGTTTCTTCGTCAAAACCTGTTCAACTTAAACCTTAGCTCGAAAAACCCAGCAGCTCTCCACCAACGTACAACTCTGATGACCACCGTCACTTCCTACTCCGTCTTTTTTCTCCCGCCACCGCAATTCCGCCGCCGTCAAGGCACAACTCTCCTCTGCACCAGAACCACCTCCTTCCCTCCATTTACACTCTCTCCTCTCTCTGTTCCAATCCGTCGCTGGTTCACTCCCTCTCCCATATCTTCGTCTCTCAAGGTACGAATTTTACAAGCCAACCGTTCTTCTCCTCCCTCTTTTTATTCTTCTTCTTGCGTATTTTATTCGGTTTGTTAATCGTTTTCGTCATTCTCGTGTTTTTTTAAACCTTTTTATGATAAAAATGGTGGGATTAGGAAAATTGTTGTACATTTCACATTTTTGGGGCCTTTTCTTATTGAAGGTACTAATCTTTGTAGGAAAAAATCGGTGGGGTTAAGAAAACATGGACTGACTTGAGCAGCTTGAACTTTTGGGTTGTTAAAGATTATTACAGACTCGTGAATTCTGTAAATGCGTTGGAACCTCAGATTCAGAAGCTTTCTGATCAACAGGTTTTTATCTAGTTTACCATTTCTTTCGGAGTTTCTTCAGTTCAGTATTATTTGGAAATGTTAATGTTATTTTCCCTTCTTTTTTTATTCTTGTAGTTGAGCGCAAAGACTCTTGAATTTCGCCAGCGGTTGGAACAGGGTGCGACTCTAGCTGATATTCAAGCTGGTATGTAATCAATTTATCCATTTCTGATGTGTTTTGGTTAAAGACTCAATTTTTTGTTGGTTCACTATCCAAAGACTCAATTTTATTATATTTTTGCGTTCAGACTTAAAATCATATTCTTTTCTTAATGCATGTTTTTAGAGGCTTTTGCTGTAGTTCGTGAAGCTGCAAAACGGAAGCTTGGAATGCGTCATTTCGATGTTCAGGTTTTCTATACATAAACACGCGACATAATAGTTGTGTATTCAAAAAAATTGTAAGGGAATCGGTATATTCCGAAGATGTTCTTGATTTTTGGATATCCAGATAACCTAGATGTGGGGCATTTTTCTGTTTTACCATTCAGAAATAGTATGAATTCAGCTTATTAGTATTTAAACATTGTAACTTTTTATTTTTGTTTCATAATTGTCGGTGTTAATTTTTTAGTGTCAAGGTGGTGTCCCTCGTGTTATGCGTACGTTTCGATAGCTTGTGTAGTATAATTGATATCAAAAATCGTGGTGCTTACAAGCCTGTCCGAAACTTCCGTATTACAGATTATTGGTGGAGCTGTGCTTCATGATGGTTCGATTGCAGAAATGAAAACTGGAGAAGGAAAACCTTAGTGTCCACTTTAGCAGCTTATCTCAATGCTCTGAGTGGGGAGGGTGTTCATGGTATGCTTTTTCTGTGTTCTTACTGATATAAGAATGCTGAAAATGCTAAGTGCTAGACCAGGCCGATGTTCGCAAAGTACAGTGTGCAATTGTTGGTTTTGGATGATCTCAATGTCATTAGTTTTAGGGATAATTACAAGAAAATCCTGAGGCGAAGTCTAATTACAAAAATCCCAGAGATTTTTGAAAATTGCAAAAAACCCCTTGAGGTTTTGATTCCGATTTACATTTTCCCACTTCATAAGAAAAAAATTTCAAAAATCATTCATGACTAAAATCAGAGCAGAAAGGATTGAGGTGGGCAACCACATGGCTTGGTGCCTCAACCCATGTGCAAGGATTAGGATAATCATATGCATTCTTTGCAATAATATGTGCAATCTCTATGACATTTCTCCTAACAAAACAAACTGAAAACACAGGATTCATGTCCGGCATTTGTTTACAGCATTTGATCATTGCTGCAAACTCAGTCGATGAATTAACATTTATAGAAATATTACAGTTACCCTCTTAAATTTAAGACATAATCAAACCTGATGGGGTATTTTGCAATTTTCAAAATTCTCTGGTTTTCTTTTTGTAATTAGCCCAAACCTTAGTTTTTTTTTGTTATACTTTTGATTTATACTTTTATATCACATACTCGAACTCTGTGAGGGACTCGGGATTACATAATCAATTGTGAATAGTGTGTAGGATGTGTTATGGGGCTTGTTGAAGTTTGGTGGTTTCTTTCGTCACAGAATTCTTAACATGTACTCTCCATGGCAGTTGTTACAGTAAATGATTACCTTGCTCAACGGGATGCTGAATGGATGGGTCGTGTGCATCGTTTCCTAGGTCTCTCGGTTGGACTTATCCAAGTATTTTCTTCAAGCCCTATCCTCTATATGTGCAGTGCTTGTGGCTGAAAACAGCTCATGGAGAAACTTTGCTCTAAGAATTTTTCTATACTTGTATTTTTAACATGCATGAGGATTCAGTTTGTTTTAAATTTAAATTTTAGACTAAATGAATCTCACAAAATAACAAGAAAAGCAAGTGAACTAAAGCCAAAAATGACATCAACCAGTGAATCTGCATCTTTTAGGGATAATTACAAAAAAAAAAAGAAAACCCGAGGTTTTTGAAAATTCCAAAAGTCCCCTTGAGGTTTGGTTCCATCTTACATTTTCCTTCATAAGCAAAAAAACATTTCAAAAACCCCCTGGCATTTATATAAATATTACAGTTATCCTCATAAACTTAAGACAAAATCAAACCTCAAGGGGCTTTTCGTAATTTTCAAAGATCTCTAGATTTTTTGTAATTAGACCAAACCTCAGTTTTTTTTTTTTTTTTTTTTTTTTTTTTTTTTGTGTGATTATCCTTTTTTACAATGGGTAAATATCTTGTATCAAGACATACCTTGTCTATAATGCTCATACATGTATGTTCTATATTAATACTTGGATCTCAAATATGTCAAATTTTAAGGAACAATAGTGATGCTTATACGGGCACCTCAGCCAGTCACGGTTGAGTATTATAGAGGACCATTTAAGTTTATAGATTCACGAAAAAGAGGACTTTCATTTAGTTGTGAGATATCTAATCTTATGCTGTAACTGCTGTTGAAAATAATTGCTACCTTATGTTGTCACTTTGTGTGCAGAGAGGGATGACGTCAGAGGAGCGAAGATTGAACTATGGATGTGATATTACATACACGAATAATTCGGTAAATTTCTAAAGTATATGAACCACGCGAACAAGTTACTGCCACTTACTTTAATGGACCATTCTTTCCTCATTGTCTTTTTCTCCTTATTTATGACTCTAGGAACTTGGTTTTGATTATTTACGAGACAACCTTTGTTCAAGCAGCGAACAACTTGTGATGAGATGGTAACCAATCAGTTTTTGTAACCGCATGGTTAGATCTGGTAATCTCATAGTTACTATTGGCGGATTAATTCTTTTATCATGAAACAGGCCAAAGCCCTTCCATTTTGCAATAGTTGATGAAGTTGATTCTGTCCTCATTGATGAAGGACGAAATCCATTGTTGATAAGTGGTGAGGTAATTTGCATATTTATTAACAATTTGCATTCACATCTTTGAATGCCTAATAGTAACCATCCCAAAACCAAAAAGAGAAGAAACTATTAAACTTGGCTTTTCTGAATATGATCTTTTTTCTCCGCTTCCCATTGTCACCTTAAATTTATTTATTTCAGGCAAGTAAAGATGCTGCACGATATCCAGTTGCTGCTAGAGTAGCTGAGTTGCTGATACGGGGGCTTGTAAGTCTCAATTTTCGTTGTCTTCATTTATTCACCCCAGAGATTCTCACTTTAAAAAAAAGGGATAATTACATAAACTTCCCCTGAGGTTTGGGGTAATTACAAAAAAACCAGAGAAGTTTCAAATTACAAAAACCCTGAGATTTGATTCTATCTTAAATGTAGGGGTGTTTTTACAAATGTAAAGACGGTGTTTGAAATGTTTTTGCTTATGAAATATGAAGGGATAAAGTGTAATACAGAACCAAACCTCAAGTTGATTTTTGTAATTTTCGTAATTTTCAAACATCTCGGGTTTTTTTCGCTATTAGCTCAAACCTCAGGGTAGTTTTGTAATTATCTCTAAAAATGGAAGTTGTGCTATCAAATATGTAGAATTCTATTTAACATTTTCAGTTTCATTGACAGCATTACAATGTGGAGCTTAAGGATAATTCGGTGGAACTTACTGAGAAAGGAATATTACTAGCTGAGATGGCCTTAGAAACCAATGACTTATGGGATGAAAATGATCCTTGGGCTAGGTGAATGTTGGCCAAATTTCTCGTTTTCTTCAGATATTCATGCACGACTAAGACCTTAGTCCAAATAAGCTGCTTCAGTGTGTAATCCTAACCTTCTTTTCTTCTAAATTTTTAATTTCTCAAGTATTTCATTTTAATGCTACAGGTTTGTTTTGAATGCATTAAAAGCCAAGGAATTCTACCGGCGAGATGTACAATACATGGTCCGAAATAGAAAGGCTTTTATAATCAACGAGGTAGATAAAGTACCCCAGTTATTTGCTCCGGCTGTTTCAAGTTCTTCATGTGATTGAAAAATGGAATATACTGATACCAGCAAGGAAACTATTTGATAGTTTTAAGCTGAACTGAATACCCTCTGAGCAGAGTGTGACATTACTGTTTCTGCTTTTTCTCTTTTAACTTAAAATCACATACATGGATTAATTGAATACTCTAGGAAAGTTATGAACGAGTCAAGATAGGGACTCTTATTTGAATTTCTCTCTATTAAGCTATCCCACTTGAATTAATTTAAGGGATAATTACAAAAAAACCCTGAGGTTTGGGCTAATTAAAAAAATCGAGAGATGTTTCAAATTTACAAAAAGCCCTCCCAGGTTCGATTTGGTCTTAAATTTAAGGGGGTAACTGTAATATTTCTATAAATATCAAGGGGGTTTTGAAATGTTGTTTGTTTATGAAGGGGAAAAATGTAAGATGGAGTCAAACCTCAAGGTTTTTTTTCTTTTTTTATAATTTTCAAAAACCTCTCGAGTTTTTTGTAATTAGCCCAAACCTCAGTATTTTTTTTTTTGGTAAGCATCCCGGAATTTAATTATCAGTGGTCATAATCATTAGCACATACATTGGGTTCAACTGACTAGTCCACTAAAATAGGACCTAGTGTTTACCATGTGCTGATTGGTCTTTTCTTTTTACGTGTGAATTCCTATGTTCGCATTGGTCTCTTGTAGATAATCTCTAAAGGTATCAACGTAGTTCAAGTAGTTTCCTTAATACGTCACCTTTGGTGACAAATTTATTTTCCTTGATGTGGTAATATATTATTATTATTATTTTTTTTTTTTGCAGTTGACTGGTAGAGTAGAAGAAAAAAGGCGATGGTCTGAGGGCATCCATCAGGCGGTCGAGGCCAAAGAAGGGCTGAAGATTCAGGTGTTCCAGTTTACTATAGCTTTTGTGGACTTTATTTTGGCTTCGCGACGTGATTTCTCATTGAACTCATATTATTCTGAAATTTGTTAGGCTGAATCTGCTGTTATTGCCCAAATTACTTACCAATCACTATTCAAACTATATCCCAAGCTTTCAGGGATGACCGGGACTGCAAAAACTGAGGTACTTGCATCTCATAGATGCAACTAAATTTTCAAGGGTTAATTACAAAAACTCCCCTGAGGTTCGCTCTAGTTACAAAAAATCCAAAGATTTTTGAAAATTGCAAAAATAGCCTTGAGGTTTGATACCATATTACATTTTCCCACTTCATAAGCACAAAACATTTCAAAACCCCCTCAACATTTATAGAAATATTACAGTTACCCCCTCAAATTTAAGAAAGAATCAAATCTGAGGGGTATTTTATAATTTTGAAACATTTCTGGATTTTTATGTAATTACCGCAAATCCTAGTGTTTTTTTTTTTTTTTTTTTGTAATTATCCCAATTTTCATTGATGCTCAAAGAGTATCTACTGTATATAAAGAAGCTTGCTGTTTGTTACTGTAGGAGAAGGAATTCCTGAAGATGTTTCAAATGCCAGTTATTGAAGTGCCCACAAATATGCCAAATATTCGTAAAGATTTACCCATTCAGGCATTTGCAGTAAGACAATAAATTCTATTAACCCTTTTTTCATGTTCTGGAGGTCATCATTTGACTTGTTCATGTCTTCAATGGTGTTATGGTCTCAGACTGCTCGAGGGAAATGGGAATATGTTCGTGCAGAAATAGAGTATATGTTTAGGCTCGGCAGGCCTGTATTGGTTGGGACAACTAGGTATTATGTATATTTTTTATTTTTCTTTTATTTTTTTACAAATTGGTGCCTATTGAATGACCAACTCATCTACAACTACAAGTATGCTTAGTCAGTTTTGAAGCTGAACATGTCAGCGCAATAATGTGCTTAACTGAAATGTGTGGCATTATCACTTTACCATTGGCGTGATGCATAAATTGATGGGATAATTACAAAAAGTGCCTTGAGGTTTGACCTAATTACAAAATAACCCAGCTAACTTTTAAAATTACAAAACCCTTGAGGTTTGATTCAATGTTAAAATTAAGGGTAAACTGAAATTTTTTTATAAATGTGGGGGAATTTCGACCTGTTTTTTGCATGAAGGGGGTAAATGTTAGACAAAATAAAACCTCAAAGGTACTTCTTGTAATTTTGAAAGTTAGCTGGGTTTTTTGGTAATTAGGCCAAACGTCAAGGGTACTTTTTGTAATTTACCCTAAATTGGTTGATATGTTCCTATCATGCCTATATATATGTTTTTCCTCATGGGTCATTGCAATAAGCTTACATGTTGATTTATTGTTGTTGGCAACTTAAATATTTATTCTATGCAATATGCAGTCACCTTTTTTTTTTTTTTTTTTTCTGTTTCTTTACTCCCCCCCCCCAAATTTTGTTCATTGATGTTGCATAACATTAGATGTCAGCAGATCTCATCATGGCTTTTGATTGTTGACGCAGTGTTGAAAATTCTGAATACCTATCTGCTTTACTGAGGAAAAGAAAAATCCCCCACAATGTCCTCAATGCACGCCCCAAGGTTTATATCGAGTGACCTTATGATCGTTGGATTCCTTTGATTTATATACTTCTGTATTTAAATGTAAAGACATTAACAATTAATCTTTTGACAGTATGCTGCTAGAGAAGCTGAGATTGTTGCCCAAGCAGGTCGAAAACATGCAATTACTTTATCAACAAATATGGCTGGCAGGGGCACCGACATTATCCTAGGAGGAAATCCAAAGGTAGATCTTATTTTAGGTGTTTTTATCAATGGTAGTAATTAGGTAATGTTTATGGATATTAAAAAAGTCTCACTTTTGCTGTCTCTTTGTCAGATGCTAGCTAAAGAAATTTTGGAGGACAATTTGCTTTCATATCTAACTCAAAATGTTCCTGATCTCGAAACCGATTCAGGGACAACTTCAGAAAAGGTATTAACTGATGTTACCATGAGAAACAAAGGAAACGTAATTTCTGTATCACCCCCTAATTATTTTTTTCCCCATGCAGGTCTTATCTAAAGTAAAGGTTGGACCATCATCATTAGGCTTGCTAGCTAAAGCTACTCTTTTGTGTTAGTATCTGTACTTGACTACTAAATTCCGACTCCGCGTGTTTGCTTTATCGGCTTGTTTCATCATTTTTTGGGCTAATTACATAAAAAACATGAGGTTTGAGCTAATTATAAAAAAACCCAGAGATGTTTCAAAATTACCAAAAAAAACCCAAAGATGTTTCAAAATTACCAAAAAAAACCCTCAGGTTTGATTCTGTCTTAAATTTAAGGGGGTAACTGTATTATTCTTGTAAGTATCGGGGGTTTTGAAATGGTTTTTGCTTATGAAAGGGAAAATGTAAGACGGAATCAAAACTCAAAGGGTTTTTTGAAATTTTCAAAAACATCTGGGCTTTTTCTGTAATTAGCCCGAACCTTAGTTTTTTTTTTTTTTTTTTAATTATCCTTTTTTTATAACTAATATATTTGTCTTGTTAATAATACAGCTAAATATGTGTGCAAAAATGAGGGAAGGAAGTGGACTTATGATGAGGCAAGAAGTATGATATCAGAGTCCATCGAAATGAGCCAGTCAATGGAATCCTCAGAGTTGTGGAAGCTTGTTGATGAGCAGACTGAGATGTACCCTCTTGGCCCATCTATAGCTCTTGCTTATCTATCAGTTCTAAAGGATTGTGAATCCCACTGTTTTAATGAAGGGTTAGAAGTTAAAAGGCTTGGAGGTCTTCATGTGATTGGAACTTCTTTACATGAGTCTAGGAGGATCGATAACCAGGTGAGTATTTCAATTTGGTTGAGTTTTATGAGGGAATGAAATTCTTACTTATTATTTGAGACTAAGATGATATTCCTCAATCTACGATTCTTAATTGAGGCGTAATATTTCAAGAACACTTGGTGTTTGATGCTTAAATTTTTTTAAATATGTTTCCGTTTTAACCAACGGATTTTATGTTATGAGGTGTTAGTTTAATTTTGAACTCAGTAATAGAAGAAAGGGATAATTAAAAAAAAAACCCTGAGGTTCGGACAAATTACAAAAAAATCAAGAGGTTTCTGAAAATTGCAAGAAAATCCTTCAGTTTTGATTTTGTTTTACATTTTCCCCTTCATAAGCAAAAAACACTTCAAAATCACCCTTATATTTATAGAAATATTACAACACCCCTTAAATTTAAGGTAGAATCAAAACCGGAGGGGCTTTTTATAATTTTGAAACATCTCTGGATTTTTATGTACTCAAAAAAACCTCACGGGTTTTTCTCTGTAATTATCCCTAGAAAAATGATAAATTAAAAGTTATAAGTGGTGTTATTTCGGATATTGTGAATGAAATTCTTTTTATTTTTTCTTTTTCCCCACTTCCCCCTTCTCGTTCTTCATTTCTTATGGTGTTATGTGTCATGTTGTATTTATTGTTTTAGTGGCTTGCGATCTTTCACGATTCGTAATATCGTTTGCTTGAATAGCTCGGGAGGAGCAGGGGAGACAAGGGGATCCTGGATCAACACGGTTTATGGTGAGGTACAATCAAATGCTTTTGTTGCTTAATACTACCAATACCTTTTTTGTGTGTTTTAGTTTAGTAATTTGATCAACTTAGCATTTTTTAAAAATAAGAAAATAAGAAAAACAACAGATAATATAATATATTATAATATAATTCTTTTCTATTTTTCTAACTTTTGGTAAGTTTAAAAATAAGAAATAGTATAAAAATAAATAGTAAATATAAAAAATATGTACATAAAAACTAATATAAAAAATCGGTATATTTGGTAGGGCTCTAGTTTAAGTGTCTTGCATCATCAAGTTGTGAATTTTTTTTGGTTGTGTTATCATTTATCATTTCATCTCATTACTAATTCAAATGACGTTAACAGCTTGCAGGATGAGATGTTTCAGAAGTTCAATGCTGACCTTGAGTGGGCAGTACAACTTATATCTAGAATTTCAAATGATGAAGATGTCCCGATAGAGGGTCATTCAGTTATGAAACAGGTAAGATTAATAACGTTGTGCTATGTTTGTCCTTGTGCCCTCTTCCATTTTTTTCCGCGTTGATTTACTTTTTGTATGGGTTCGAATAACTAATCCATCTACCGCTTTCAGTTGACGCGTCCTGCAAATTAATGCTGAAAAGTATTTCTTTGGCATAAGAAAGAGTCTTGTTGAGTTTGATGAAGTTTTGGAGGTACCATCTGGCCTTCTAGCATATAATTGTTTTGATTCCCTTAATTTTTTACTTAATTTTTGGAATGATTTACTCCTGTCATGTTTTAAACAATATTGTTATTATAATCAATTTATGTAGGTAATTCTATAGATAGATAACTATGTTTAACTTAATTCTTAATAACAATAGTCTTATTGGTTCTAAATTTTTATTGTCGTTGCAAAATAAAAGAAAGAGATAATTACCAAAAAAAAAAAAAAAGCCCTGAAAAAATTTAGGCTATTTACAAAAAATTCAGAGATGTTTCAAAATAGCTTTGATTATGTCTTATAATCAATGGGGGTTTGAAATGTTTGTTGCTTATGAAAGGGAAAAATATAATATGGAATCCAACATCAAGGGGTTTTTTGCAATTTCAAAAATCTCTGGATTTTTTTATAATTAGCCCGAACCTCATTTTTTTTAATTATCCCTAAAAGAAATACGGATAATTACAAAAAACTCCATGAGGTTTGGGCTAATTATAAAAAAGTCCAGAGATGTTTCAAATTTACAAAAAACAACCTCAGGTATGATTCTGTCTTAAATTTAAGGGGATAACTGTAATATTTTCATAAATGTCAGGGGTTTTTTTGAAATATTTTTTGCATATGAAGGGGGAAATGTAAGACGAAATCAAACCCCAAAGGTATTTTTTTTTATGTTTGCAATTTTAAAAAATCGCTGGATTTTTTGTAATTAGCCCGAACCTCAGGGGGAGTTTTGTAATTGTCCCAAAGAAATATAATTATTCAACAGTGATGCTATCTAATAAACCTGATAATAACGACACCATCGCCTTAATGTGTTATCTTCTTATCAAATTGAGATCTTTAATTGTTAGAATATGTAGCTCATACCGGACTGGGTTCTTGTTGGGCCTGACAGGTGCAAAGAAAGCATGTCTATGATCTTCGCCAATTAATATTAAACGGCGATTCTGACAACTGTTCACAGCACATTTTCCAGTAAGTTCTTTTTCACTTTCAGATACTTGGTTTCTGAGGACTACTTCAATCTAGAAGTTATTCAAATATCACAGATTGATTGCAAAAATGCAAAATATTGTGCTCGCTATCCTATCAGGTTATCATAAGCACCTTATTTGTTTTCTGAGCGTACTAATAAATTGTCTTTTCAGGTACATGCAAGCAGTGGCAACTGAAATTATTCTCAAGAATGTGGATCCAGCAAAGGTAATAACTTCCTCTGAATACATTCTTAAAACAATGTCTTATCGAACAATTATTTTAAGGGATAATGACATAAAAAACCCTGAGGTTTGGGCTAATTACAAAAACCCAGAGATGTTCAAAATTAAAAAAAAAAAACCTCAAGTTTTATTATGTCTTAAATTTAAGGGGGTAACTGCAATATTTTTATAAATGTCAGGGAGGGTTTTGAAATATTTTTTGCTTATGAAGAGGAAAATGTAAGATGGAATCAAACCTCAAGGGTTTTTTTGTAATTAGACCGAACCTTAATAGGGTTTGTGTTATTGTTAAGTGTATAAACCATACACAAAGAATGAAGAACTGAAGCAAAAAGCAGGGCCTATTTATAGAGAGAAGCTAGGCCTAATAAGGAAGTAAGTGTCTAAAAGAAAATGTAACTATCTACTAACAACCTAACTGCCATAACAAACTACCAGCCATTCTTTTGGTTATCTAACAGCCCCCTCAAACTTAAGGTTTGAGAATCTAAAACCTTAAGTTTGCTTCTAACAGTAGAAAAACTGAGCTCGAATTTGGTTTCGTAAACACATCAGCTAATTGATCTCTAGCTGGTCGAATTTCCACAAGCTTCTGCTGAACCTTCTCCCTGACAAAGTACAAATCTAGCTCAATGTGTTTGGTGCGGGCGTGTAGAACCGATTCACTGTATGTTGAACGGTACTTAGATTATCACAACAAATAGTAGGAACATGATTACTTCGAACTTGTAACTCTCCTAACAGTCCTTGGATCCAACTAATTTCTGAAACTAATTCAGCAACACTGCGATACTCTCCTAACAGGCCTTCTATCATCAATGTCAGATGCCCAATCAGCATCAGGAAAACCCACCAAGTTAAGAACAGCTGAGGATTGGTGTGACAGAGTTAGACCATGATCAAGAGTACCTGCTAAGTATCTAAGAATGTGCTTGACTGCCTTCCAATGGACTTCTTGAGGAGACTGCATAAACTGACACTTTGTTCACAAAGGGCAATTTCAGGCATAGTGATGGTAGCATATTGAAGAGCTCCAACCGTGCTACGATAAAGCTGAACATCACATACAGAATCACTCCCATAAGCAGTAAGTTTAAGGCCAGAATTCATAGGAGCCTTAGTACTCTTAGCAAATTGCATCTTAGTCTTGCACAAAGCTTCTTAATGTATTTGGTTTGAGATAGATGAAGGCCAGTGGTAGTATGCTTCACTTGAATTCCCAAAAAATAATCTAACTCACCAAGATCCTTAAGAGAAAATTTCTTGTTGAGATTAGAAATAAGAGACTGAATCTCTTGAGGATGACTGCCTGTTACCAAAATGTCATCGACATACACCAAGTTAAAAGTGGCACTGGTGGAAGTAATCTTCACAAAAAGTGATTTGTCTGACTTTGTAGAATGAAATCCCAACTCAACCAAAACAACATACAAAGCATTGTACCACGCCGAGGAGCTTGTTTAAGCCCGTACAACGACTTCCTCAGTTTACACACAAAGTGATCCTGAAACCCAAATGGCTGCAACATATACACTTCCTCTTGAATTGTTCCATTTAAGAACGCATTATTAACATCAAGTTGTCTAACACACCAGCCGCTGCTTAATGCAACAGTAAGAACTGTTCGAATAGTGGTTGGTTTGATAACGGACTAAAGGTTTCATTGAAATCAAATCCGCAACTTGACTGAAACCCTTGCCAACAAGACGATCTTTGTATTTGTTCAAGGAACCATCAGCATTTTCCTTAACACGAAACACCCATTTGCATCTAATAGCTTTCCTTCCACAAGGTAAAGGAACCAAGTCCCAAGTGTGATTATGAAGCAAGGCAGTAAATTCATCACACATTGCCTGTTTCCATTTGGGATCCTAAATGGCCAAGGCAGGATCAGAGGTTCCTTGGCAGACATATAAACTCTTGGC
Source organism: Rehmannia glutinosa (assembly GCA_016081115.2). Lineage (NCBI taxonomy): Eukaryota > Viridiplantae > Streptophyta > Magnoliopsida > Lamiales > Orobanchaceae > Rehmannia > Rehmannia glutinosa. Next base: position 52,329,332 of record CM071928.1, read on the forward strand.
CTAAACACACCATTCTTTGGTCTAGTGACCATATGGTGCGTGTTGGCAGGAGAAACAGGGCCTGACTCAGAAAGTGGAGCGTGTGGAGGTGGAAAGGGTGTCTCAACATTGGAAGAGCTGGAAGGTAAGCTAGGGAGAGGAGAATGAGAGGGAAGAACAGTGAGAGTGGAGGGAAAATAGGTAGGAGGGATGGGGCTGGAGAGAGAGAGGAACATTAGGTTGCTGTGCAAAAGGAAAAGAGAGCTCATTGAAGACCACATCTCTTGAGATGAAAATTCTCCCAGAAGAGTCAAGACATTTATATCCTTTATGCTTTAAGCTATAACCAAGAAAAGTACAGGGGAAGATTTGTATGCAAACTTGTGAGAATTGTAAGGTTTTAAATTGGGAAAACATTGGCAGCCAAATGTTTTTTAAAATGTATAATCAGGCTTTATGTGAAAAAGAACTTCATAGGTAATGATGCATGAGCAAGAAGAGTGAGGCCATTTTCAACAATGTGATAGTGTTTGCGTTCCGCTAAACCATTTTGTTCATGAGTGTGAGGACAAGGATGCCTATGAGTGATTCCAAATTTAGCAAGAAAATCAGTAAAAGGTCGAAATTCACCCCCCCAATCAGTTTGCACACACTTAATTTTGGTTCCAAGTTGTAGCTCAATTTGAGTTTTGAAATGAATGAAAGAGGTTAAGGCTTCAGATTTCTGTTTTAGAAGATAGATCCAAGTATATCTAGAGTAGACATCCATGAAATGTATATAGTAACTATAGCCACTAGAGGATAAAACAGGAGAGGGCCCCATAAGTCTGAACAAATAAGCTGTAGGGGTTCAGTTACAAGGTTGTGTGAATTGTGAAAGGAAATTTATGTAATTTGCCAAGACAACAGACTGAACAAACAAAATTAGGAGTTTTATTAACAGACTTGAGCTGATTAGCTTTCAATACATGAGTTACAATGCTATCACTAGGATGTCCAAGACAATTGTGCCAAATGGACAAAGAAGCTGCAGAACAAGACAAGTGACATGAAGCTGGAGGAGTGCAGATGTTGGACTGAGAAGCAGGTGATGAAGTACCGAGTGATGAAGAGACATGGAGCTGAGATGTTGAAAAGCATATAGTCCATCTGTAAGATGACCTTGCAGCAGGATGGCCTTGGATTTGAGATCCTTGACAAAACACACATTGGGGTGAAATTCAAAGAACACACAATTATCTTGTGCAAACTTAGGAACACTAAGTAAATTCTTTGTGATTTTAGGGACATGAAGGATTTGAGAGAGTGTAAGAGTTCTGTGAGAAACAAAAGGAGAGGGAAAGGAAGAAGAACCAATATGTTGTATAGACAAGCCCTTACCATCACCAATGCGCACTTGTTCTGAGCCATTATAAGGAGAGCCAAGATTCAAATTAGAAACTTTCGCTGTAAGATGATTGGTAGCCAAGAGTTAGGGTACCAACTAGGATCATGAAAACTTTCAGGAGCATGAAGATAGGTCTGTGGCTCTGAGGAAGCAGGCTGAGAAGACTGAGCATGACCATGAAAGCCAGGAGGACCATGAAATGCAGAGAACGGATTCACATGATTTATATGAGCTAGATTGCCTTGAACAGATGAGCCTCCACCACGAGAATTATTCAATGGAGAATATCCAGAGAAAGAGTGATCAAAGCGATAGTAACATTGAGTAGCAATGTGACTGTTGAGTAACCTAGGAGTTTATTGTTGATAACTAGGAGTCAAATACTAATATTTATGTATTTACATTTACTAGAAGGGTAATTTAGGGGTTAGGAGTCTGACTAGTAGTTGCAGGACTTTTCCCTATTATATATCTGTATATCTTTGGTTTAATAGAAAGATAAGAAAATATGAATATTTTCTCTTTCACATGGCATTAGAGCCACGTTCTTGTGGCCTAAGTCAGATTAAAATTACAATAGTTCATTTTTTTTTGTTCTTTTGACACAGAATGCTCAGTAGCCCACATTTAAAACACCCATTCTTTTCCAGAAACCCTAATCTTCAAATTAGTCTCTTGTGCTTTAGTTTTCTGAAATTGAAGTCCTGGGTATCATAATTTTCTCCGGCGAGCAAAGCCCACTATCTCCCATTGCCACGCACCATCACGCGCCTCTCCTTGCCCGCGCCCACCTTATAGCTCGTTTTCTGGCCTTTTTATTCCCGGTATTTTTCTGACGGCCATTATTGTTCTTAGTTTTTTTACTATATTGGTTTTTTTTTATATATTGGTAAGGGCAGATTGGTTCTCCAGCAACCATGTCAACCAATAGTGAAAACTCAAGCACCGTTATTACTTCTCCAACTACTTTTTTATTCCAAATTTGTCAAGGACTAATCTAGTTATTACCTCTGGAAAATTATGTGGGTCACAAATTTACCAATCGTGGTCTGATTCTATTTTGTTGTGGTTTATGGGCCAAGGAGCAGTTGACCACCTGGAAAAGGATTCTACTGCCAGTGATATACCAGCAACAGAAAAGCCAACATGGGCGAAAAAAAAGAGTTGATGCCCAGCTGTGCAGTTTATTATGGCAGTCAGTATCCCCATAATTAGTTCCCCTTTTCAGGCCATTTAAGACGTGTTTTCCTTCTGAATCAGGCAAAATCATTATACACTAATGATATTTCTCTTTTTACACAATCATTGAGGAGTTGAACAAATTAAATAAATCAGAGTAAATATGGAGGCATTCATCGGGGAAAGCACAAGGTCTAATGACAGAATTCAACAATCTCATGCCTGTTGGGGGATCTGTTGCCAACAAGTAGCACAACGTGAAAAAAATTTTGTAGTACTTTTTCTTTTCAAACTGGGACGGAATTTGATTATGTTAGAAATCAAATTCTTGGAAGTGACTCAAAACCAAGTACTGCAGATGTTTTCAAACGTCTACTTCAAGTTTCCTCTATCCTTGAAGAGACACTGTCGTATACTGATCAATCTGCCTCGTGTCTCATTCCCTGGTGTTCGTGAATGTACGAAATCGTAGAGGACAAGGAAGCACTCGCTATGTGATCATTGTAATAGGTCCCATTATAAAGAGAAATGTTGGGAAATTACATGGAAAGCCACCATCTGCTTTTCTATAAAAAAGTAGCTCAATATAAAACAAACAACCCAACCTAAAATAGAAACATCAGGGTCTCTGACTATCTCTTCCTCGTAGTATGAAGAATTAATGCACCAGGGCCACGCAAAGCCTCTTCGGAGGGGTCTATCGCTTTATTATCTCACAATTCGCTCTCTCGGGCCGTGGATCTTTGATTCCCAGTACATCCGAACATATTTTTGGTAATCCTTCTTTTACTCAAATTATTCCCACTAAGAGCTCTCATCCGGTTATCTTTGGTGATGGGTCAAAAGCGCATTGCAGCACGTGTTGGTAAAGCCACACCTCTTCCAAACTTGCCCCTATCTTCCTTTCTTTACCTACCTAAATGTCCTTTCAATTTGATTTGTTTGTAAACTTACTCAATCACTTAATTGTTCAGTTTATCTTCTCCTAATTCTCAGTAATTGTGCAGACCGTCAAACGGGAAGACGATTGGTACGGGTATGAATCGAAGGACTTTATTATCTATCTCCACCTCCTATCGCCGCGACAATCATTATACAACCTTCGCTTTCACAACCTACAGGGTATCCTACCAATAAGCTTAAACAACTCATCCCGAGTCTTTCGTGAGTTATTTGCGCTTTGTGAATGTGAATCTTGCGGCACTTGAAAGCACTCTGTAAGCATCATTTCCTAGTCGTGTGAATAAAAGAGCAAAATCTCTTTTTTTCATTGGTCCATAAAGGATATATGGGGTCCTAAATGCGCGTTACTCAATATTAGGTTTCCAATATTTTGTTACATTTATTGATGACTTTTCCCGTTGTACTTGGGTTTTCTCGATGAAACAACGTTGTAATTGTTAAATGTGTTTGAAAGGTTCTATCATGAAATAAAAAATCAAATTTGGACTTCCATTAAATGCTTTGCGAGCGATAATGGAACAAAATACTTTTCTACTTCATTATCCACTTTTCTATCATCCAAGGATTCTCATGAATCTTCTTGTGTTAATACTCCTCAACAAAATGGAGTAGGCCGAACGGAAGAATCGACATCTTGTAGAAATGTACTGCACCATGTTACTCCACTACAAAGTTCTTCTTCTTTTTGGGGTGAGGCCATACTTCATTCATGTTATCTCATCAATCGTATGCCCGTCATCTGCTTTGCAAGGAATGATACCTTACAAGCTAATTTTTCCTAATGAACCTCTACATGCTTCCCACTTAAAATCTTTGGGTGCACTTGCTTTGTTCAAGATATTACCCCAGTAGTGACAAATTATCGGCTAAATCACTAAAATGTGTTTTTGTGGGATATTCCGCATCGAATCGGGTTTAAGATATTATTGTCCGAGCACTAATCGTTTTCATGCCTCACGGATGTTACTTTTTTTTGAATCTACACCATTCTTCTCATCAAAACCCAACACAAGTTCCTAGTAATAATTCCACGAAGTACTTCCTATACCCATTTTTCAAGAATCATTAAGTTACCTTCTCACCAAGCACCTATCTTACCAAAAGAGACTAACCAACCCACAAATGACCATATCACCATTTCTCCTTTTCCTTATACCTATCATCGCCAATCTAAAACAGCCACCAAGTACAGAAGATAATAACGCCTTACTCGATTTATCTCATGTATCATCACAATCTCCTGATGCGCTCGTGCTCCAACTTCTAACTCTCCTATAGCCAATCGGATTGGGTCGCAGTCTACTCGTGAACAGTATGCTATATATAATTGTGTCGAATCATCGCCTTTCTCCATCATATAATGCATTTATTTCATGTTTATCACATGTTTACGCGCTTCTAAAATCATTATGAGTCTTTGCCATCCTGGTTGGCGACAGCAATGACGGATGAGACGGGTGCTCTTCATTCCTGATGAGAATCCAAAATACGAAGAACCTGGACAACACCAAATGCAAGTTATCTCGAGTTCTTGAAGACTATGTAATTGAGTTCTTAGTTCTTGTATTTGTTTATCATAGATTGTGTGTTTATTTTCGTTATTTTTTGAGTCATTTGAGTGGCCAAGTTTGATGTTAGAGGCCAAGATATTGAGTTTAGAGTCATGTTAGTTAGTCATGGGTCGAAAGGAAGCATCGACGATCGAAGAACAAAAAGATTTAGCGTTCAAAACGCCCAAGCGCGTCATTAACGCCAAAGATCGGTGGTTTAGTATTCGGGCCATAACTTTCTCTACAAAATTGGTATTGGGGAAGTGATTCAAGTTGCTTTATGGAAAGCCAAGAGAAAGTGGCTACAACGTTTATGAAGACTCCAGAACATATTCGAAAATCCTTTGGACGCCGTATTTTTCGCCACATGTGAATATTGACTGCGATCGAGTTTCCTTTTGGGTTTGGACTTATTTTCCTTTCTAGTTTGTTTAGGGTTTGCTTTGAGTCACCTATATAAGGCAAACACTTTTTATTTTTCATAACAACTTTGATTATTGAATATCAATCGAGATTATTCTCTCCAACCCTTCGGTTTTTCCAAGAGCTTCAAGATTGTTCATCTTGTTGCGAATTTCGACTTATCAAACAAACTTCCGCATTTGTTTGTGGCGTCTTCACGGGTTCTTGCTACCGAGGTTTCCACCATCTTTAACCAACTAGTGAAGATCTTGGTCAACATTTTGTTGTTTCGTATCACCATCACTTTAGTTGGTTCCCTTACCGACACTTGTCAGAAGATGGGTCTATAATGTCAAAGTTAATGGAAAAATATAGACAAACTTAAGGCTTTTGTAGCCAAAAGATACACACAGCCGTTTTTGGCATTGATTACAACATTTTGCTACTCACTTGTGGCAAAAATTGCTTCACATTTTCTTATCCATGGTTGTTATTTGGGAGTTGGTTAAGAATGTCTTTTTTACATGGTGATCTACAGGGAAGATATGGAGCAACCTCCCGGGTTTGTTGCTCAGGGGACTAACTTGGGTCTATGGCTTGAATAGTCAAAGTTGCCTTGGGCACCAAAGGCGGGCGACGTACTGAGGCGCGCGCTGGGGGCGCCTTTTCTCGAGCGTGGACAAACTTCTGTGTATTTTTCTTTGTTTTTCAGACAAACTTATTTTTTGACACTTTTTGGGTAGCACTTTAAAAGAAACAAAACAAAAAGAACGTTTTGGCACAGGTAATCTGATTAAACATAGCCTCTGCCCCCCCTCGAACACCTACTCACTTGTGGCAAAATTGCTTCCTTTTTTTTTTTCTGTTATTTCTTAATTTGCTGAATTTTCTTATCCAGGGTTTTGTTTTATTCTTCTATTATTTACATTGGCCCCTTTTATTAATATTCTTTTTACTTTTCGTTTTTTTTTTTTTTTTTAATTTAGCATTTTCTTGATAATTTTTTATTGTCTTTATATTTTAGCATATTATTTCAACATATTGGTATTTTTATTACTTTGATGATGAACTTTATAAACATTTGTTTTGATGGTTGTTTGGCTCTTATGAGTTGTCATGAATATATAAAATTATGTATTTTATGATATATTTGTTGTTTGTTGAAACAGTCCATTCGTGCTTGGTTTGGCCGCTTCAGTACTGTGGTTCAGAAGTTTGGTTTGACTCGAGCAAGATTGATCATTCAGTTTTTTATCAGTACCATCAAGATAAATGTATTTATCTTGTTGTATATGTCGATGATATTGTCATTACAAAGGGATAATTCAGTTGAAACTATATTTATTTCAGCATTTTGAAACTAAAGATCTCAGCAAGTTAAAGTATTTTTTGGGGATTGAAGTTGCACAATCAAAACAAGGGATTTGCATTTCACAACGGAAATATGCTCTGGATGTACTAAAAGAAACAAGCATGATGGATTGTAAGCCAGTTGATACCCCTATGGATCCAAATGTTAAGCTATTACAAAACAGGGGGAGCCTTTCATGGACCCTGGTAGATATCGACGGGTTGTAGGAAAATTGCTTTACTTGACAATCACCCGTCCCGATATCTCATTTGCAGTAAGTGTTGTAAGTCAGTTCTTGACATCCCCATGTGAAAGCCATTGGAATGCAGTCATCAGAATTTTAAGGTATATTAAAAGGTCACCAGGAACAGGTTTGTTATACAAGGATCATGGAAATACGGAGATCGTTGGTTACATAGATGCAGATTGTCCCTGGGATAGGAGGTCAACACCAGGATATTTGTATTCTCTTTGGTGGTAGCTTAGTCTCTTGGAAGAGTAAGAAGCAAGATGTAGTTGCGATCAAGTGCAGAGGCAGAATATCGGTCAATGGCACTTGGAACATGTGAATTAATATGGTTGAAGCATCTTCTTAATGAATTGAGGTTTTGCGAGCTGGGATCCACGAAGCTTATTTGTGATAATCAGGCAGCACTACATATCACATCTAACCCGGTATTTCATGAAAGAACAAAACACATTGAAGTTGACTGCCACTTTGTTCGAGAAAAGGTCGCCTCGGGGGAAGTTTCTACTTCGTTCGTTCGTTCAAATGATCAATTGGCGTACATTTTCACTAAATCCTTAAGGGGACCGAGGATTGAATACATTTGTAACAAGCTTGGATCGTATGATATGTACGCTCCAGCTTGAGGGGGAGTGTTGAGTAACCTAGGAGTTTATTGTTGATAACTAGGAGTCAAATACTAATATTTATGTATGTATTTACATTTACTAGAAGGGTACTTTAGGGGTTAGGAGTCTGACTAGTAGTTCAAGGGACTTTTTCCCTATTATATATCTGTATATCTTTGGTTTAATAGAAAGATATACAGATATATAATGATCTTATTACGATTCCAGTGAAATCGACCCGGTACTTTATGTATGTATTAACCACACAACACAACTGACAAATGATCTTATTACGATTCCAGTGAAATCGACCGCCTCGATTAAAACGAGAACCAAAACGACCACAAAATGGTTGTCCCCTGCCTCGAAAAACTGCATACCAGGACCATTGGTATTGTGATTAGGGAAATTAGAACGAGCTACAGCAACATGAGCAACAACACTATCAACAGACCTAATACTTTTCTCAATTCGAGCCTCTTGGGCAAGAAGCAACGCCTCAACATCCGCAACCGTGTAATGATCCAAACGAGTGGTAATAGAGAGAATGAACGAATCAAATTCAGTAGGTAAGCCATTAAAAATAGCATCAATGTGCGCCTTTTCAGTAAATGATTCACCAACGAGAGTTAACATATCAACACAGTGCGCACTTTAGACAAATAGTCATTAATAGTCATAGAGCCTTTAGTTAAGTTCTGTAGCTGAAGACGATATTGATGAACTTTAGCACGAGTTTGAGTTGCATAGTAGGTTTCCAATACATGCCATATCTGAGCAGAGGTGTCACACGGAATAAGACGAGAGAGAATATCCTCATTCACGGAAGAAAATATCCAAGAGAGAATGAGTTGATCTCGTTGCTCCCAATCCAAATATGCAGGATTAAACTCCTCAGTCTCTGAAGTAAGGAATTTAGCCGGAATCGGTGATGAAAGAGACAAAAAACTCTGTAAACGATGACCCCGAAGTGTAGAGAAGATCTATTTCCTCCAAACCAGAAAATTATCATGATTCAACTTAGATGCCAACGGGTGAGAGAACGTAATCGGAGTAAAACGAGTGGAGGACTGAACGGAGGAAGAACTGGCCATGATTGATCGGAGAAGATGAGCTACGCAGCGGCTATCGGCGGAGCCGGCCTGATACCATGTTAAGTGTATAAACAATACACAAAAAATGAAGAACTGAAGCAAAGATATTATTGAGACTAAAATGTAACAGTATGAATTAATCTGATACAAAGAGCAGGGCCTATTTATAGAGAGAAGCTAGGCCTAATAAGGAAGTAACTGTCTAACACAAAATGTAACTAACTACTAACAACCTAACTGCCATAACAAACTACCAGCCATTCTTTTAGTTATCTAGCAGTTATTATCCCTTATTTTAATTCTTAATCTTTCTAAAACAATAGTGTATGTTACAGCATCCAATCAGCTGGAATTTGGGAAAGCTTTTGAAGGAGTTTAATAGAATTTCCAGAAAAGTGTCAAATGGTGCGTCATTTGTATTATCATCTGTTAGTTTTATTTGACCATTTGCTAGTGTTTTTTGCTGATTCAACGCATATTTTCTGAAGCAATGGAATATCTCTAGACTCTTTTGCAGGGGTTACTGAGGAACATATGCTGCAATCACTCACCCAAGTACATGGATTAAATACCGTGGACATTGACGAATTTAACCTTCCAACTTTGCCTAAACCTCCAAATTCCTTTCGAGGCATTCGCATGAAGAGCTTGTCATTGAAACGATGGTTAACAATATGTTCTGACGATTCGATAAAGTGTGTTTTTGTATTCCGTATATATTTCAATTTTCTCTGAGATTATGTTTTTCCTAATTTTGATTATTGTTTTTGTGACTTATGTTAGAGATGGGAGATTCAGATCGACCGTTAACCTTCTTTGCAAGTACCTTGGAGATTTCTTGATCGCTTCATATCTAGATGTTGTTCAAGAATCGGGCTATGACAGTGCTTATGTGAAGGAAATTGAGGTACCTACAATTTATTGCTCATGATTCGTATAAGGCGCATGCGATGATCTCCATAGGTTATTGTTCATTCGGTTTCTAAACTAATGCTTCATTTGATTTAGAGATAATTACAAAGAAACCCCTCAAGTTGGGGTTAATTACAAAAAAAAAACCAGAGATTTTTTAAAATCTCAAAAAAAAAAAAGTTGAGGTTTGATTTAGTCTTATATTTAAGGAGGTAACTATAATATTTCTATAAATGTCAAAGTGGTTTTTGGTATATTTTTCCCTTGAATGGGGAAAATGTAAGACGAAATCAAACTTCAAGGGTTTTTTTTTTTAATTTTAAAAAATCTGTGGGATTTTTTTGTAATTACCCAAACCTTGGATTTTTGGTAATTATTCCTATAACTTAAATATAATCCGTGCTTTTTGTGCCCTCCTTTAATTTATATATTTAACAAGCTGATTCATGTTTATTTAAGAAGGTACCTGTAATATTTCTATAAATGTCGACGAATCAAACCTCAAGATGTCTTTTGTAATTTTCAAAAATCTCTGGGTTTTTTTTGTAATTAACCCAAACCTCGTTTTTTTTTTTTTTTCCCGCGATTAATCCCTTTAATTTAACTATAAGCTTTTTAGTGCCCTCCTTTAATTTATATATTTAACAAGCCCATTCTTTTTCATTTAGTTTCATTTTTTCTGACCTATTCTTCGTCTCACAAATTAATTTCTGCATTTAGAGGGCGTTCTTGTGAAAACTCTTGATTGCTTCTGGAGGGATCATCTTGTGAACATGAACAGACTTAGCTCAGCGGTAATACTCTAATGCTTCTCTATCCACTATAGTACTACGTAAATTTAGATTTTTACTGTTTTGTGATGTCTATAGGTGAATGTTAGAAGTTTTGGGCATAGAAATCCACTTGAGGAGTATAAAATCGATGGCTGTCGATTTTTCATTTCAATGCTCAATGCCACAAGGAGGGTAACTGTGGAATCTTTGTTACGGCATTGGACGTTTCCTATGGAGTCTCGAGAACTTTAGGTATAGAAACGAACAAGTTTTCCTGCTAAAGGTACAATAAGTTTCTCTTAACTATGTTCCTCGTGTCAACATTAATCATCTCATTGTTTGGTTCATTAGTGAATCTTATTTACATCATCATGTACATCGAGCAGATTTAAACTAATTGCCATGTCTGCTAGTCCAAATAAAGACGGATTACTTTCTTGGGTTACTAGAGGAATTGTTACATACATGGTATTATTACAAAAACTATCCATAAGGTTTAGCGTAATTACATAAGACTCTAGTTATTTTTCAAAATTACAAATATCGTCTTGTCATTTGTTTCTGTTTTACAAATTGCACTCTCAAGAAGGGGTAGTTTTTTAGGTAAATACAAAACCTCGAGGGGGTGTTTGTAACAATTTAAGGTGGTATTTTATAAAAAATAAAATTGGGGGATAATTACGAAAATTACCCCAGACCTTTGGGATAATTACAGAAAAAATCAGATAAATTTCAAAATTATAAAAATTACCCTGAGATTTGATTCTAAATTAAGGGTTTAACTATAATATTTCTATAAATACAAGGGGGGTTTTGAATAAAAAAATCCTATGAACAGGAAAAAAAGTAAGAAGAAATCAAACCTCAAGTTTTTTTTTTAAATTTTGAAACTTCTCTTGGTTTTCTTGTAATTACCGCAAACCTCAGGGGTAGTTTTTGTAATTATCCCTTCTTCTTTTTCATTTACAGGTTGAACATCATGGGTAGTTTTTGTATTCGCTTAGATATTTTTGTGTGGACATATGCATCGAGGATGGTATGTTTTTCATTGTGAAGACATTAATTCAAGACTTTCGATTAATTGGTCTGACAGGTATTTTAAGGCTGATTGCCTTATTTTCCTATGTCAGAAAGTCGATATATCATGGGCAAGCGATTGCAAATACAATTGAATCCAGCTGCATCCATCTGAAGCAACTTAAACCTAAACAATGTTGGCAAAATTGTCACTCCTCAACTTGCTGCAGTTATGGAAATATGATTCGGTCAAATAACAGATATATGGCTGCCCCAAAATATGCTGGCATTCGGTTGATTTCTATTTTTCGACCAAATATTTAAATGTCAGCTAATAAGTCGAAGGTTCAACACTTGAATTGCAACCGAAGATGTGAAACACAGATTTACAGCAACAGTTGTAACAGGTTTGTAATTGTATTATTATAAGATCCTTAAGTTGTAATTTTGAGATAAATAAGAAAAAAACACGAAACGTTCTGTAAATTCGATACATATGTACAATAGCTAAGCAGAAGAATTATTTTTGCTGCTTTATGATGTAATATGCCTGCCAATAATTTTGTTGACAGAAACAAGACCAATTTTGGAGATTGATTTTTTGTCACCAGTTATCTTATGTTGTCAAGGACAAATATGTGCTGGTGTGTCTGATTTTATGGATAGAAAATTTGCTGTCATGCTGTGTTGAGTAACAAACTTTTTTTGCCTCACATTTGGGTACAACAATGAGTTGCCAACAGGTTGGACCTCAGCCCTTGAGTTGTCTGATTTTCAAGTTAAATAGATGGATAATTTTTATTACAAATATCGACCGATGTTGAAATACCAATGATGGACAATTGTCTCATTTCTTATGACAAATAGTAGTTTGTGTGTTAGGTAAACTCTCAATGGAGATGTATTGGATATAGGATAAATATTTAAATATTTTTCACTAATAATTAGAAAATTTGATAACAATTGACAACGGCAAAATGTAGTAAATTTATAATGATTTTCTTTAAAGTTTATTAAAGAAGATAATAGGATGTTAGTTAAATATGATCCCTAGAATTTTATTAGTACAAAGGATCAGGGTGATGTGATGTCGAACGACTGACCGCGGCGTGGAGTCCGGATCCGCTGATAACATGTTGGGTAGGATTTCTTGTGTGGTGACTCGATCTAAAGAACTCGGGGCGCAGTTAGCATCACATGATACCCGCAATTCACCTCATCCACGGCTTTGGAGGCGGGCGGTGAAGGATGGGGTCCATCCTTAGAGACTCAAGTAAGACACTAACATCATTATTTCTTGGAAAAAGAGAAATTGAATTATTTTTGGAATTATTATGTATAAACAACACCAGTGATTTATGGATGACAAATGCCAACTATCAAACCGACCACGCTAAATGACTTTACAAGCCTCATATATTGCTTTTATCATCAAAATATTTTGTCAAACTATTTTTATATTGTAAATTAAAAACAAATTTAATTTTCATGCATTGACTGATTCCATAAACTAATTTTGCATGGTTTGAGTTTTACATAATTCGGATCCTTTGACAGAACTGTTGAATTTACGTTAATTTGGAGAAGTTTGTTTAGCTTTAGGAAATTTATTTCATCTAGTAATTAGTTATTACTTTACATTTCATTTCAAAATTCATATAAGCATAAACAATAATTAAAACCGAGTATGGAATAACGTCCGATAGAAAACTCTACTTCCAACATTTGGAGAGTATTTATGAACGTATCATGATTGAAAATTTTCAAATAGTACTGTTAATATTTTTTTCAAATTATTCGTTTACATAATTTCTGGGAAAATTAAATGACATAATTTATTGATTGATTATTATTAATATAATCACAGCAATATTAGAATAATTGAATTAATAAATCAAACAATACTGGCCGGTTATTAATAATTGAATATGAGACTTACACAATCTAAGAAATACATGGTTATCTCTGGCATCTGATTAGGGATTTGAATCTTGTCTCTTGAGCCAAACACATCAAATTTTCGGGGAAAAAAAATATTTCTGAATTGATCATAAAGTACAAGAAAATTGAAATCAAATAATGTAATTAAAATTAAATAATGATTTATCAGAATCAAATCCGTTTATCCAACCAAAGCAGTTTAGCTCTTCAAATTACTGATTTTTTGTAATCATTGAAAGTCATACATTAATTTATTTTAATATTTATTATAAAATTTTGATTAACACAGAATGGAAGTAGTAGACCAGAGAAAAATTTCAAATCTGTGTACAGGCACCCTAGACCATATTTGATATTTCTCTTAAATTCTGAACTAAAATAACGCCTTGAGAGTAACACCATTTGTCAGCAACATGTGGGTTTAAAATAATTAATTGAAGACTTCTTCTATTGGAAGAAATTAAATATTTTTTTTTGGCAAGATGCATGAATATTAACCAAGATTTTCCTCTTTAATCATTCCAAGTCAAGCTCCAATGTGGAAAGCCATTAAGCAAAATATCAAATTCATTATTTTTTTATTTAAAACAATGGTAAGCATGACTCATCTTATCTTATTTATATTAAATTTATGGAAGGGAACTTAGGTAAGTGACGGTTATATTTCTATATTTATTAAAAGAGGTTATGACTTATGATATATTGCTAATTATGTACTTTTCGGGGTTATGAAGTTTGGTATGTTACTAATCATTACTGTTTGGGGCTAGGGCTGAAAAACAAACCAAACTACTCGATATTCGATCTAAGATCGATCATTAAAATCACGTTTGAGCTCGGTTCGTTAACATAACGAACCAAACTCAACACATTTTTCCATTTGATAAGATATAAAGCTCAACACGAGCTCGTTTTGATTAGTAAAAAAAGAATAAATTATGTGTAAAAATATCAAGTTACTCGAGCTCGATTCGTATTCGGCTCGACTAAAGCTTGTTCGATCTCGATTTGATTAATAATCAAACCAAGCTCAAACACAATTTTTGAAGCTCGATTAAAATTCGAGCTTACTATGTTTGGTTCGACTCGACTCGTTTACACCGTACTTGGAGCTATAACCTTTTAATTAAGACGTGATTAAACCGGTATAAAACAGATGTTCATTTGGAAGGACAATGATATGTTTTCATAATATTACATATATTAAAACGAATAAACTCTCTAGTTTTCCTTTGGTTTTGGTTAATTTTAATTATATATACATACAATATATACGGTATACCTACTAATCACTCATGCTCACTATTTTAATTTTAATTACATGAGTTAACTACAAATAAAATAAAATAATAATAATAATAATAATAATAATATAAACATTAACAATAGTAAAAATCATTATCGCCGCCCTGCGTAAATGTACCTTTACGTACAAATAACATTATTTTTGGTCTAAATCATGCAACATGGCATGATAGGTATGGTTGAATAAAAAATTTATTCGTTGTCATTTTCATCATTGACTCGTCTACCTAAACATAAAATTTTAAATTTACAGTCCAGATTTAATTTCACAAGTTCGAAAAATATTGCTTACATTTGGACTACAAAAATTTTCAATTAATGTCATTTAATATCAATAAAGTGTAGATTTATATATTTCTTTCGTTTTTCCTTTTCTCAATTTCGTTCCCAAAAAAAAAAAAGTTTGATCTTCTAAGGATTTTAACCTGCTTATATCTCATAATACACGAGTTATATGATCACTCATAGTGTCACAAAATTCTCACTATACACTACAAAAAAAAAATCAGTTTACATACAGAAAAATCTGTTGACAAGTATTAAAATAATTATAAAGTCTAGGTAAAATTACTGTAGGCATGCAAATATTTACCTACAAAATCTAAGTTGGTAAATAATTACAATAATTATGTCTGTATATTTAAAAATTGTCGGTGATCTGTTGGCAATTTATCAGTATAATTTGGAGAAAAATAATAATTTTTATTCTTAACTGTAAAATTTAGTGACAAAATCATTTTTGTCGATAATTTCTGTCGTATTAAACTGGTTTTTTCTTCAATGATTAACACATCATTAATTGGACACATTAATATATATGTTGTTGATGAAACCATCAATATTACCTGTACCAGCTGCAATGTGCCCTAATATTCTAACAATCAGTATCAAATCATAAGCCCACGATTTGTACAACAGAGCTTGTTTAATTACAGATCATTATCATGTAATTAATGTCAGTACTTAAATTTAACTATCATCATGTAATAATATCAGTACCTAAATTTCCTGTACAGTACATATGATGTAGTTGGAAAAAGTTGTGTATATACTAAATTAACATTTGACCCAGCTTTGTTTAATGATATACAGTTCTACTTCCTTAACCCACAAATTCTGCCTACAAATCGGTGCATTTTTTAATCTCATCTGATCACCAATCATACAAAAGTAAACCATGTCATGTGTTACAAAGTCAAAATTAAGGGATGAATAATATTAAGAAAAATATTGGTTGGGAGTCAACTCATTGAATGGGGAAGTTAGTCGGCACATATTTGAACATCAAGTCAAAAACACAAAGCATACAATGGCAGTGTTTGCCATCACTAAAAAAAATACGTACTGCTTCTCGACATTTGGCTGGGAAAAATCGCAGTTTAATGTTTACAAATGTCACCTTGCAGGGAGATGAGATGTGTGCTTTAGATTTCTGATTATACTTTTGATTTGACTTTTACAAATAAATAAAAATAAGCACTTTTACAATTTTTTCACTAAACACTCTCAACATGTGATTCTATTTACAAATATTACCAACTACTAATTCTCAGTTACTTTTACTTTAGATGCAATAAATTAAATCACTTCTTTTAAAAGCAGAAATTTTTACAAACACTCTCAATACCTGCATGAATCAAAGTGCTTTACGGAGTAATTTTGCACACAACTTATACCTTTTGCAGGATGAACTGATTTATTGAAGCACAAGCGAAAAGTAGTTGAAAATCATAAGTTGATGATGTTTGCGGTAGAAAATAAAATTCGAATAACTAAATTAAAAGAGAGTTTGGTGATTAAGTTGCAAAAGTATTTGTGTGTAACAGTCAAATTAGAGTAGAATCAGAAATCTAAAACACTCATTCCTATACAAACTTTAGATCGTGATTAAATTATGCAGAATCATAAACATATATAACATGACATTTGAAAACACTAAAAACAAATTTTTTCCAAAATCAAAAACGACAATCACTTTTTTAAATTGTTTGCAAATATTCCCTTTATTTAATCGACACTATGGTGAAATTACAATGACGGGCTCATTTTAGGACAATAACTATAACACTACTACAACATTTTCATAGTAACCATAACTCAGGAAAATTTCTCAGCCTTTGTTGTCACGAGAAGAAAATTAAAGGTGCAGATTATTGAGGACTGTTGGGTATCTATCTGCCTCAATAGATTGATACACGAAGTACCAAATAACGAATTACAGACTCAATAAGCCTATTATATAAGTTTATACTCTAGACACTTTGCAGGAATTAAAGTACAAGAGATAAACAGAAAATTACAAAGTAAATGAAAGATAACACAAAGTAATATGAGGGATAAAACCCTAAAACCGAAATATAGAATAAATTTCGGCTCAGGACCAGTTTTCCCAAAGAACCACAACGGTAAGTCACCAGAGAAATCCTCAGAACCACAAAGACAGAAACGGACCACAAAGCCTTGCCCTAAACCTCACAAAGAACCCAGATCCACACCAGAGACCCGAGGAAAAGCCCGAATCACCAAACCCTAGTTCTTCCCAGAAACCCTAGTTTTGACCCCAACCAGTTCGTCCACAAAGGAGGTGAACCAGAGAAGAAGAAACACTCAAGGATGTCAAAACACTCAAGATTTTACAGAAACTCCGATGAGAGATCGGATTTCACAGAGAAGAAAACCCCAGGAAGATTCGAGAGAGTATAGAGCGAGAGAGAGAGATGAGAGAGAGTGAAAAGCTACAGAATGAGAATTAGGGTTCAGATAGAACCTTTTAATAGTCCAGATAAACAGCCACGATCAAGAGGCAATATCCAACGACTCAAATTGCACAAGAGGATCCATGGACTATTAAACAGGTACCGCAACCCAAACTCACAACCCGGGTATCTCAATGGGTGTAGGGAATGGGCTTGGAGGCTTTTGGGCTGCATTTGGGCCAAACTCTTAAAAGCTAATGGGCCAATAACTCAACAATCTCCACCTTTGGCTCATTGGATTTCATTAGACAAACCTGGGAAAATTTAAACTGGTCATCATCATCGCCGAGTGCCTACCCAAAGACACACTAAGTAGGACTTTACTATAATAAGAATCGAGCCCATTATAGTACCAAACACTTAAGTAAGTGGTTTTAAGTGTCGACTCAAACAAGCATAAGCAAGTTTTAGTCCATTGGTTTTGGACTCACAAGCAAACACACAACGAAGCCTTTGCAAGCCCGGGTAATCACCAAAGAGACAGACTAGTCTCCGATGTCAAAATTTAGAATTTTTAAACAAGTTTTAAACTTTGATAAGGGTAGACACTTAGTACCCATATCAGCAGGATTGTATTCAGATGCCACTTTTTCAAGACAGATAAGACCTTTTGAAATAATATCCCTTATAAAATGAAATCTAACATCAATATGTTTTGTTCTGTCATGAAAAATTGGGTTCTTACAAAGTCAATACCGTTGAGAGTCGAAAAATACAACAACCTTTTGTTTTAGAAAACCAATTTCGAAACAAGTCCTTTTAGCCATAAGGCTTCTTTTAAAGCTTGATGAATCGCAACACATTCGATTCTGTTGTAGACAGCCACAATGTGTTTGCGGTTAGGATTTCCAACTTATACAAGACCCACACAAAGTAAAAACATAAGAAGTTGTTGATTTTCTCGTTATCTTTATCATTTGCATAGTTGGAATCCACATATCCTTTTAAAACAACACCATTTTCACACTTAGAAAATTTAAGACAATAATCAAATTTGAATATCTAAGATATCTCAATAACCGATTCAAAGCATTCCAATGCACCAAACCAGGATTAGACATAAGTCTACTAAGGCAAGAAACAACATAGGCAATGTCCTGGTCTAAGATCGACCATTAAGTACATAACGATCCAATGGCATTAGCATAGGGAATGTTTTGCATAGAAGAGATTTCAAGATCGGTTTTGGGGACTGATCCCTACTTAGACAAAATGAGAAGCAAGTGGGACATTCACGATTTTGCATCACTCATAGAAAACTTCAAAACCTTTTCAACATATGAAGATTGATGAAGATAAATCACGAGTTATTTCTATCCCTATCAATATTCATACCAAGAATTTTCTTAGCATCACCTAAGAATTTCATATCAAATTTAGCACTTAAGCAGTTTTTCACATAATCAATAGTCTTAATGCATGGACCAATCAAAAGCATATCATCCACATAGATCAGCAAGAAAACAGGAGACTTAACATCAAGTTTGAAATACAGACAATGATCAAATTGGCTTCTACAAAATTTCAAATCAAGCATGCACTGGTCAAATTTTTTATTCCACTATCTAGGTGATTTCTTTAAACCATACAAAGACTTTTTCAGCAAACATACATGATTAGGTTTGGATTTATCTTCAAAACCTTCAGGTTGTTTCATAAAAATTTGTTCTTCCAAATCACCATGTAAAAAAGCAGTTTTAACATCAAGTTGCTTTAGTTCCCAGTCAAACTGAGCCACTAAAGCTAGCATAATTCTCACAGTTACAAACTTCACAACAGGTGCAAAAATCTCAATGTAATCAATGCCTTCTTTCTGAGTAAAACCTTTTGCAACTAATCTAGCTTTGTATCTAACACCTTCATTTTCTTGTTTAATTTTAAACAACCATTTACAATCAACAATAGAACAGTTAACAGGTTTTGGGACAAGTTCCCAGGTGTTATTAACATACAAAGAAGTCATCTCATCTTGCATGGCACTCAACCATTTCACAGAATTCACGAGTTCACGATCAAGATAGGTTTTAGGCTCAGAGTTTTCAATTGATTTAAACACAAAGAACACATAAGAAGTTAAGTGAAAATCAGCAAACTTGTTTGGGATTCTAATGTTCCTTCTAGTTCTGTCTAGTTAACACATAGTCATTCAAGTTATCAATTTCGATGCTCATGATTCAAATCGATGTCAACAAGGGAAATTCATCATGCTCATTATTATTAAAATCAGCATTGTTATTCTCAATATCATTGTGCACATCATTAGCATTCACGGGATCATGCTCAAGATCAATCATATCGAAATTATCATTCACGAAATAGCGGGCACATTAGAAAGCTCCACCTTATTAGGAGTAGTGGGGTTTTGAGTTTGAAAATAGTTTTAGAAACCTCAAGGCAGGAAACTCATTCATTAAAAACCACATCCCCGCTTATTAACACTTTAAAGCCATTTTCAGATTTAGATCACAATCTGCCCTTTAACCCCATCGGGGTATCCCAAAAAACACATTTTAAAGATCTTGGATCAAGTTTGTCAACCTTTTGGTGGACAAAGGCTGAAACGACCAAAAATTTTTAAATTTGAAAAGTCCACTTGGTTTGCGGACCAAACTTGTTCGGGTATTTCCTTTCAAAGGTACAGATGGTGATATATTAATCACATAAGCGGTTGTATGAACAAATTCACCCCCTTAACTTTTGGAAAGTCCGGATGTACTTAACATACTTCTCACCCTTTCCAAAAGAGTTCTATTCATCCTCTCAAAGAACACCATTTTCTTTGAGGGTGTAAGGCACAGACTTGTGTCTTACAATACCGAATCAACACAAAGTTGATCCATGAGTTGGTTACAAAATTCCAACCCATTATCGGTTCTCAAGTACTTAATTTTCTATCAAGATTTCCAATTTTGAAGTTTTTCAAAAACATCGGACTTGTTTTTCATAAGAAATACAAACACTTTTCTTGAAAAATCATCAATCACGATAGAAAATACCATTCCCCCATGTGTAGGAACACTTTGCGGGGCCCAAACACCAAAGCATGTAAGTATTCAAGAATATCGGAGCAGGTGGGATTGTTTTGGATAAGATGAAGTAGGAAACCGACTCTTTGTTGTTTACCATAAATGCATGAGTCACGAAGGGAACACGGTAAGTTTATCATTTCCAAAACAACCTTCTTTATGCAACAATTCAAGACCTTTAGAACTTATATGACCAAACCTTTTATGCCAAAGTTCGGTTTTGTCATTCACAGTTCACATTGGTCATAGAGTTCACATTGTTCACAGAATTTTGCATGCAAGAAACAGACTCAGCATTACAAACATACAAGTTCCTTTTCTTTTCAGCTTTAGCAATAATAAGTGAACCTTTCATGATTTTCATCACACCCTTACCCCATCTTCCCTCATACCCATCATGTTCAAGCATAGCACAGAAATCAAGTTGTTTGACAGATCAGGGACATGTCTTACATCATGTAGAGTTAAAACAAAACCAGAATCAAGTTTCAAGCACACAGTACCAACACCAATCACTTGACATTTCTTATCATTAGCCATGGAAACAGATCCATTTTGCACTGAAGCATAAGTGTTAAACAAATGTTTAAAAGGTATCATATGGAATGTACATGCTGAGTCAATTAGCCATTCATATTCACCGAAAGCATTTGAAGGCACAAAATTCACGAGTCAGCAACTCATGCACCATAAACACATCACCCATATGATCATTAGAAGTAGTCAAGTTCACGAGTCGTTGGTTTGGTTTTTATTGTTCTGGTTGTTGTTTTGCTTATTGTTCTGGTTATTCCTGGGTTTTGTACACTCTTTGATGTAATGACCATGCTCACCACAATTATAGCATTTCCTGTTATTCCTAGGTCTGGAATTAGATCTACCTCTGCTTTTGCTTCTCTTTCTGCCTGATTTGTTATTATTGTTATTCCCATTTCTCCTATTCTGAGGTCTACCCCTGACATGCATTGTTTGATAAATGGTTTTATCATGATTTTGATGATTTTGTTTTTATACCAAAACAATGGTTTTAAAGGTTGTCTAAATACTCCTAAATGAATTAAAATGGCTTTAATATTTTCCGTAGTATTTCTTCAAGTTTTACTTTAGATAAAATTGGACAACACTTCTAATGATTTTGTGTTTATAAGTTTTCACTTCAAAACAAGGTTCCTAAATGTTGCCTAAATACTTCCGATTGGTCTGAAATATTTTTACTATATTTTCGGAGTATTTCTTGAGTTTTATTTTCGATAAAAATTGGACAACATTTCTGTCTCGAGGTCGACCGGTCGCCCTATAGGGCAACCCATACCTGAAGAAGAATTGGGAAACAGAAAATGAGACGGAAGAAAAAATCAAGCAGGTCGACCGGTTGCCCTGGGCGTCGACCACTCCTGTCGAAGTCTTGGTCTTGAAATAGACTTACAATCTTAATTTTTAAGGAGGTGCGACCGGTTGGAGTCGACATCGACCGGTCGAGGTAGACGTCGACCGGTCGCCCTGTGTAAATGTTGATACGATTATTTCAAACTCTATTTATGTGCGACCGGTCGCCCCATGGTTTGACAAAGAAAATTCTAACCGTTGTTGTCAGTGAGACTTTTCCCTAAATTGTGGAATTGATTTCTAACAGCTATAATCTTGATTTTAATTGCAATTTTTTTGTAGATATCAGATTCCAAGAGGAGCCTTGTTAGAGAATTTTCTTACCGCAAGTCTTACGGTGTCAAGTTTTAATATAGAGAAGTAAGGTTGTCGAATCCACAGGGAATAATTATCGAATTATTGCTAAGTACTATAATATAGTAGTCTAACTTTATTTAGAAATTCAATAATTGATGGAGTTGGTTATACTAAAAATACTAAAAATAAATTAAGAATATGAAAATATCAATGAGTTTATCCCAATGATTAAATGAATTCTAGAGGTATGATGAATCTAGTTATCCCTTATGTTGTCAATATGGTTTATCAATCATCAATTACCAATTTATAAGTCAAGATTTCTACAATAATCATTCCCTTTCTCAAGTGTCAATGATTTTAGATTCAATTGGGAAATCAACATCTCTATAAAAATCACCAATCAAAATCTCAATAAAAGCTATGAATCTTGATAAATGACTTCAAAGGATTCACAAATCTCTCAATTCTATGAAATCCTAGGTTATGCTATTCCAAGGTCATGTATTCAATTACCTCTCTCAAGTGTCAAATCAAATACACCAAACAATCTAAATTATTGATCAAGTAATTTAGAAGCAATAGATCCAAATAGCACAAATAAATTGATAGATCTAGATTGACAAACCACAATCTCAAAACATAAGTTCAAACATAGATTACATCAATCCTCTAGAATTATAGTGTTTAGCTCATGATTAAAGAAAATGAATCCATGAAAATACAACAATACATCTTACAAGATATGAAGAAAGCAACAAAATAAGAACAAGAGTTGAGGGATCTTCTCTATTTCTAGATGATAGAAGCCTCCAATCTTCTTCTCCAAATTCTTCTCAAAGTGCTCAAATCCTTCTTCCTTGTCTTGTAGCTGTTTTTATTGTCTTCCAAGGGTTCCAAGATACCCTAATTTCAAGCCCCAAGGATGGTATTTATAGTACACAAAAGTCCAAGAAGGGGGTAGGTGAACATAGGATTTTCCGCCCCCGGGCGCTGCGGCGCCCAGCAATCTCATCCCAGCTTATCGCACGGGCGCTGCGGCGCCCGCGCATGGGCGCTGCGGCGCCCGCCAACGCCATCGCCAAATATCGCACGGGCGCTGCGGCGCCCATCAACATACGCACACACAATCCGCCGTCCGTCCAGTCCGGCCCGGCATTCTCTGTCGCAGGCGGCTATGGCCTGCCCAGGGCGGCATGCAGCCAGCCCCGCCCGTCCTGGCCAAAATTCGATTTTTCCTTCTTTATACGCGATTTCTTCTTTCTTCAAGCCCTTTTTCACCGTTTTCTTCATCTCTCGGCTACCAAATCTGTATTGACTCTACATCGACTCTAATTGAAATAAATAAGACTCTAACGACTCTAAAAACACCCAAAATAAAACCAAATTCTACTCTAAAATATCAAATAAGTTGGTGAAAATACCAACTTAACAAATACCCCCAAACTTAAACTATTGTTTGTCCTCAAACAATTATAACTCCAAAATGAAAGACAAACAATACAACAACACAAGCAACTACAAAACTCCATAAACCAATAAAATTTGTCTAAAACTCATTTCACTATCAATCAAGCATGCATTTTAACATTGTGATCAAAAGTGTTGAATATTCATGAAAATTCCGTTTACATTATTCAAATTGATTTACGCAATCAAACGTTATCAAGATGATCCACTTCTAAGTATCAAAAGATAATGACTACCGGATTCCATAGGCTTGTTATTCCCACTAATCTCCACTAATGTAGGCTAATATAACACATGGATCAATAGGGCTTCCAAAGCTTGTAATGTGGCTTAGGGGTCGGGTAGGAAAATTTAGGATTAAGTGGCTCAATTCACCCAAACACACAATCACCTTTTCAAATCACCAATTGCCAAACAAAATGGCTACATTCACTTTTGTTGAATTTTCAATTATTCTCCCTTTACGAGCCTCTATTTTCAACATTTTTTTTCGAGACCCCAAACTTGGTCTTTTGCATATTTTAACACATGGGGTTTCATTATTTCTTTTTCTCGGCAACTTCATCCGAATGAACATCTACCTTACTTATTACATCCTCCTCAACCTTCAATCATTTTGTGTGTATGAGTGATGGGTAATTAGGATTTTCACATGTAAGCTCAAGGTAAAAACAATTGGTTGCCAAAGAACAGGTTTAATAGGCTCAAAAGGGGACACTAGTGAAATTATATCGTACAAAGGTAGTCATTTTGGCTCTAGCTTTTATTCAAAGATGGCCTAAATCATTTCCTTATGTTATATCACCTAGAATTTCGCCTCAATTAGTGATTAAACAAGTTCTAGAATCCGGTGGGATCATACAAGCAACACTTTCGACTTCATTAATCATTTTCAAATAAGTTAACGAGAATTATGCATGAATATGAAATCAATGAAGCAAAATATAGATCACCACTTAAAAGCATGCTTTCGTGATTCACTCAACTCGCAATCAACAAATCTACTAAGTCATGTAGTTCTATAGTTCAACAAACTACCCGACTCGACTCAACTCAATTTTTTTTTTTTTTTTGACACGACTCGACACGACTCAAAAGACACAAATACAGATTACACCCCCAAACTTAAATTGAACATTATCCTCAATGGAGAGTGAGAAAACTTTCCGATAGCCGGGCGCCTAGGACTCCTCATCGGAGTCGTGTGGTGAAAAATGAGCAATAGGGCCCGGTGGTTGTGGTATTGGGAACTGGAATTGCGGGTGTGTCGGCTATATATCCGGCAAGTACTCGGTTGTGCTCATTCTCATATTCTTCTCATGCCGCTCTCGGGCGTTGCTCGCTTCAAAAGCCCTTCTCAATTCTCGTACTTCGCGAACTAGTGCGTCAAGAGTCTGTTATGTGAGCGCCTAGAACGAGAACGTCTTTGCTCTTGAACCGGATGGAACGTCAATATTCTCGTGGTTGGGCATGAGTATCGCTCAATAGCTGGTAGAGCAAATTCGGGATGAAGAATATATCCCGCACCCTTTCTGGATTAGGCACACCGCCGCCCACTCGTCATAAAGCAATAGTAGCGAATCTATGGATCCCTTAGGATTTTCCAATGGCTCGGAGCTATGCCATGTAACACCGTCCTCTTTACATAACCCACAAATTAAACTCGGTAAGATTAGTCCCCCCTGTTTTTAGGTTGTAACATTTTGTTATGAAGGGACCTTGCAATAATTATATTTGGTCGAATTGTATGTCAACTATGGCATATAGAAGATGAGCTCGTTCCTTAGTTACATCACTAACATGCTTGGTTGGTATCAAGTTATTGCATATGAAGTGGTACCAAGCTCGCCCATATCGACTAAGACTCGTGTGTGGAAAAGCGAGAGCACCTCCCACAACTTTTATATGACGTACCACGATTCCAGGCCGGCATAAGGTATTACAAATCTCCTCCATACTCGGTGGTTGCGAGATAAATTCAACGTCACGGTGAGTGATCCACCTCCGGAGTCCATAATATTCTCTTATCGCTCTTGAATGAGTGTATACCTTGTTTACTCCACGCACGAAAACCTCGAGTTATAGCCATTTTTGGTCTTTGCATTTGCATAAAACTCTTTGACTATATTCGGTGCGAATGGTCTAGGTTGTGCACAAAGTTTTTCCCATTGCTTCGATGTATCATTTGTGCAAGTTCACCATCATTTGGCCCTTTGTAACCCCGTTCCGCGGTTATGCTCTTTGTGCTTAATTTCTCATAAAAAGATTTTGTGCCTCTAAGCTTACGAAACGACTAGTATCATATTCCTCGGAGGTACTCGCCACCTTTTTGCTCTTGCTTGCATTCTTTGTTCTTGGCATTGTGATTGATTTGAAAATCACGAAAAATGACACAAGCAACATAGCACATATGACGCACAATACGAGTTAGTGGTTAGAATTTTTGCAACAACTCAAGAATTATGCATCTTTGTCATCAATTCATGATCAAATAACCTTTAGTACACAATGATGACAAGAATCAAATGCCTAGGTGTAATATTTTTCATTGAGGCATTTTAACAAACACCTTGTAGGCATATATGCAAAGAAGAGATGTTCACCAAATTTAAAATTCAATTCATGCCCATTTTTCAACACCAATCAATTCAAGCACAATATTATTCATATATCATCACAATTTATCAAGAAGTGATCACGAATTTCAAATTATAATGATATGGAAAATTCTCACATTTCAACCCTAGGCAAGAAAAATGAAGAAAATTGGTGTATAATTGAAGCTCACTTACCCAATAGAGAAGAAGAAGATGATTTTGATGATCAACTTGTTCAATAGCCCACTTGAATGATGTCAATTGGAAGAGTGGGTGGGATTTTTATAGAGGATAATGAAATAGCTTGAGGGTTTGTGTGTGATGTTTTAAAAAAAAACACAAGGTTCAAAGAATTAATATTTCCCAAGACACTCGATCGGTGCTGGCGCGCCTGGGCAAGGGCCGCAGCCGCCCGCCCACTCCGTTCTCTCTCTTTCTGTTTGGCTACGGCTGCCAGTCCCAGTCAAAGAAGCCTCGCCCAGATTATTATTATTTTTTTTTATTAAAAATTTCAATTTAATCAAAAAAATTCAAAATCACACACAAATCAATTTACACAAAAATCACACCAAAATTCAAATAAATACACACCAAACTAAAAGAAAATAAAATCACACAAAATTCGATCACACGAAAATCACTTGGGTTGCCTCCCAAGAAGCGCTAAATTTATAGTCGTTAGCGGACTCAACTATTCGGACTCAAAAATTTCATCACCAAGTGGAAGATTTAAAACCTTCTTCTTGCTTCGTTCCCAAAATAATGTTTCAATCTTTGTCCGTTTACTTGGAACGAATTCCCATCGTTCCTCTTAACTCGACGCGGCACCATATGGAAACACACGTTCAACCACAAACGGTCCTGACCATCGTGATTTGAGTTTACCTGGAAAGAGTTTCAATCGAGAGTTGAATAATAACACTTGTTGGCGGGTAAGAATTCACGCCGCAAAATCATTTGATCATGCCATTTTTCGTTTTTTCTTTATACATTTTGGCATTTTCATATGATTCTTGACGAAATTCTTCCATTTCGTTTAATTGAAGTAATCGGTTTTCACCGCCTCTTTCAAGTTAAAATTCAATTTCTTAATTGCCCAATAAGCTCGATGCTCAAGTTCAACCGGGAAATGACATGCTTTACCAAACACCAATCGATATGGTGACATACCAATGGGTGTTTTATAAGCCGTCGCGATAAGCCCACAAAGCATCATCGAGCTTTTGTGCCCAATCCTTTCGATTAAAACTCACCGTTTTTCAAGAATTTGTTTCACTTCACGATTGGATATTTCGGCTTGACCATTAGATTGGGGATGATAACCAAGCGCAATCTTATGACGCACACCAAATTTAGCAAGAAGGTTGTTAAATAATTTATTACAAAAATGCGTACCTTCATCACTTACAATAGCTCGAGGAGTACCGAACCGAGTAAAAATATGCTTGTGCAAGAATTTGAGTACTACCTTAGCATCATTCGTTGGTGTAGCAATTGCCTCAACCCACTTAGAGACATAATCAACCGCAAGCAAAATGTACAAATTTCCATAGGGCGCGGGAAATGGTCCCATAAAGTCAATACCCCATACATCAAACAATTCCACCTCCATTATGTTTGTCAAAGGAAGCTCATGACGCGTGAAATATTGCCAACCCTTTGGCATCGATCACAAGTTTTCACAAAGGCATAACAATCCTTGAATAATGTTGGCCAATAAAAACCAGATTGTAGTACCTTTGCGGTTCGGGTTGGCCCAAAATGTCCCCATAAGATGATGAATGACAATGTTGAAAAATTTCTCCAATTTCTTCCTTAGGAACACAACGGCGAATGATAGAATCCGCGCATCTCTTGAACAATAACGGATCATCCCACAAATAAGACTTAACATCATGTAGGAATTTTTCTTTTGGTGTGTAGTCAAGTCCGTGGCAAAACTCCTCCCGCGAGGTAATTAACAAAATCTGCGTACCAAGGTAATGATGTCTCGGACGCATAATTTGTTCATCGAGAAACGATTCTTTTATTGGACTCACAATCACCTCGTGAGGTTGCTCAAGCGGGATAGATGGTCGGCAACCACATTTTCACTTCCTTTTTATCCCTAATCTCAATATCAAATTCTTGCAAGAGCAAAATCCATCGAATTAACCGAGGTTTTGCATCCTTTTTGGAGAAAAGATATCGGATTGCCGCATGATCCGTATAAACAATCACCTTTGTACCCACCAAGTAAGCTCGGAATTTATCAAATGCAAAAACTACCGCCAACATCTCTTTTTCTCGTGGTGGTGTAGTTTTGTTGGGCGTTGTCCATGGTCCTCGCTTGCGTAGTAAATAACTTTAAAAATTCTGTCTCGCCTTTGACCAAGAACGGCACCCACTGCATAATCACTTGCATCGCACATGAGCTCAAATGGTTGAGTCCAATCCGACACTATCATAATCGGAGCTGAAATAAGTGCCTTTTTTATCTGTTCAAATGCCTGCAAACACAACTCATCAAAGCAAAAGATAGCATCTTTTTCAAGGAGATTACAAAGTGGTTTAACAATTTTTGAAAAATCTTTTATGAATCTCCTATAAAATCCTGCATGCCCTAAAAAGCTTCTTATGCCTTTCACATTTGAAGGTGGGGGTAGCTTTTCAATAGCCACAACCTTCGCCCTGTCAACTTCCAAACCTGTACAAGAAATACGATGTCCAAGTACAATCCCTTCTTTGACCATAAAGTGACATTTTTCCCAATTGAGCACAAGATTAGTTTCCTCACAACGTTGCAAAACCATAGATAAGTTATGCAAACAATGGTCAAAAGAAGTACCAAAAACAGAAAAATCGTCCATAAAAATTTCCATGATTTCCTCAACCATACCATGAAAGATCGCCATCATACACCTCTGAAAAGTAGCAGGTGCATTACATAATCCAAATGGCATCCTGCGAAATGCAAAAGTACCATATGGACATGTAAAAGTAGTCTTTTCTTGATCTTCGGGGGCAATGGCGATTTGATTGTATCCAGAATAGCCATCAAGAAAACAATAATATTCGTAACCTGCCAACCTGTCCAACATTTGATCAATAAAGGGGAGGGGAAAATGATCCTTACGAGTAGCTTTATTCAATTTTCTATAGTCAATACATACTGCTTATCATCCGTGACGGTTCGTGTAGAAATTAATTCATTGTTATCATTTTTCACAACTGTCATACCTCCCTTTTTAGGGACAACCTGCATCTGGACTCACCCATGAACTATCGAAATGGCATAAATTATACCGCCTTTAGCCACTTTAAAACCTTATTTCTCACGACTTCTTTCATTGCGGGATTAAGTCGTCTTTGGTGTTCAATAGATGGTTTATAAGATTCTTCCATTAAAATTTTGTGCATTACAATGGAAGGACTTATACCTTTCAAATCGATATATACCAACCTAAGGCCGACTTATGTTCACGAAGCACACGCAACAACTTATCCAATTCGGATGAAGATAATGAAGCGAAACAATCACCGGGTAAGTTTTATCTTTTCCCAAAAATGCATATTGAAGATGTTCCGGAAGTTCCTTTAGTTCTAAAGTACCTTTGGAATATTTTCAATATTGGCATTTTCTAATGCTTCCTTTTGTTTTTCTTTTACAATTTCTTTAGCCTCAAGGAAAGAATAAACTCAAGCAAATCAATATCATCACTATCTTCCTCATCACATTTCATTATTGAATTAATCAAACAATGTTCTAACGGATCTTTTAAATCTTGTTTTATAACTTCCGTTTGATCACATTGTTTGATTTTATCAATAAAATGACATGTGTGAGGTTCCTCTTGAAATTTCATTGCTTTATAAATGTTAAAAAGTACCTCATCATCATTTACCCGTAATGTTAACTCTCCTCGTTGCACGTCAATTAAAGCTCGTCCCGTTGCTAGAAAAGGTCTCCCAAGAATCAATGGCACTTCATGATCTTCCTCCATATCCAACACCACAAAGTCCGCCGGAAATATGAATTTATCCACTTTGATCAACACATCTTCAATCACTCCTCTTGGGTAGGTGAGTGATCTATCGGCTAATTGCAATGTGATGGTGGATGGCGTTATTTCTCCAAGGCCAAGTTTCCTGAAAACAGATAACGGCATAAGATTAATGCTAGCACCTAAATCACAAAGAGCTTTATTAAAATAAGAATCACCAATAGTGCAAGGGATAGTGAAACTCCCCGGATCTCTTAATTTTTGTGGCAGCTTTCTTTGCAAAATGGCGCTACACTCTTCCGTGAGATTGACCGTCTCATATGCTTCTAACCTTCTCTTTCTCGACATCACATCCTTCATGAATTTTGCATAGTTTGGCATTTGCTCGAGTGCATCGGCAAAGGGGATGTTGATGTGAATTTTTTTGAATATTTCCAAAAATTTGGAAAATTGAGCGTCCAACTTTTTCTTCTCGAAATCTCTATGGAAAAGGAAGAGCATTTGGTAACACATTATCGAGTTGGAAATTGGTTTTACCTCAATGTTTGCCTTTTCGATTGCTTATCAATGCCTTCGTCATTTTGGAGTGTTTGAGCTTGCTTCGGTTCTTTGGTGGCATGAGCGGGGCATCTTTGGTTCATCATACTCCGTCCCACTTCTCAACTTAATGGCCTTGCAATGTTCCCGTGGGTTCACCTCGGTGTTACTTGGAAACGTATCAACTTTCTCATTTGTGAATTAATAGCCGTGGCCAATTGACCCACATGTGTCCCCAAAGATTTGAGATGACTTTCAATTGTTGTAACCCTTGAACCCAAATTTTCTATGTTAGAATCGGCCTTGTTCATCCTTGCTCTTGATTCTACAAGGAATGAACTAAGTAATTCCTCCAAAGATGGCTTTTGTTCTCCCACGTGTGTACTCGTACTTGCTTGATTCTCGATATCCCTGAGGTGGTTGCAACACATTTCTCGTATTGCTATACGAGAAGTTTTCATGATTGCGAAGTCCCTGATGATAATGTGTTGGCAATTGATTCCCTCTATTGTTGAAACCCCGATTATTCACATAATTTGCTTGTTCCGTATCGGGATTCACAATTTCTTGACTTATCTCCATGACGGCTCTCGATTGTTGTTTTCCACCTGGACTTAGTGTAGCAATTTGCTTTGACAAGGCGGAAATTTGAGAGGCTAATGCGGACATAGTATCAAGTTCAAGAACACCGACAACTTTTCTTGGCGTAGATCTTTCGTGACGACCATTGATAACTATTGGCAGCCATCTCTTCGAGTAAAAGCATGGCTTCACTTGGAGTTTTAGCCATCAATGTACCTCCTGCTGCAGCATCTATAATAGTTCTTGAATGCCCATTCATACCATTGTAGAAATATTGAACCTTTTGCCAATCTGCGTACCCGTGTTGTGGACACCTCCTCAATAATTCTTTGAATCGCTCCCAAGCTTCGTAGAGTGGCTCAAAGTCGAGTTGATGAAATTGAGCAATCTCACTTTTCAGTTGAAGTGTCTTACTAGGTGGAAAGAATTTTGCCATGAATTTTTCAGTGACATCATTCCAACTAGTGATACTTCCAGGTGGGAAAGTTTGAAGCCATTGTCTAGCTTTATCACGAAGTAAAAATGGAAATAATCTCAACCGAATAGCTTCATCGGGGACCCCATTCATTTTGATAGTATCACATATCTCGAGAAAAATAGCCAAATGAGCATTCGGGTCATCTACGGCACTTCCCCCAAACTGATTCTGTTGCACCATGTTTATTAGGGCCGGCTTCAATTCAAAATTATTCGCATTGATAGGTTGGCGAACAATGCCCGAATAATTTTGATTAAATGGTTGGTCGAAAATAGTCCCGAATGGCCCTTTCCGGTGGTGCAACAATAGGTATGCGGTCTTCATCATCACCGATTCCTGCCATTTTTGTGAATTCAATTCTTCGTGCGGCTCTAATCTTTCGAAGCGTTCTTTCAATTTCTGGATCAAATAAGATTAAATTAGCACTTTTATTTTTTCGCATCAACAAGAAAACACAAAAATGACAATGACCCTATTGTAACAAAAGAAACCAATCTAAATTAAAGTAAAACTACTAAGTGATAATATTAGCGCAAATAAGATGAATTATTCCCCGGCAACGGCGCCAAAAACTTGTTAGAGAATTTTCTTACCGCAAGTCTTACGGTGTCAAGTTTTAATATAGAGAAGTAAGGTTGTCGAATCCACAGGGAATAATTATCGAATTATTGCTAAGTACTATAATATAGTAGTCTAACTTTATTTAGAAATTCAATAATTGATGGAGTTGGTTATACTAAAAATACTAAAAATAAATTAAGAATATGAAAATATCAATGAGTTTATCCCAATGATTAAATGAATTCTAGAGGTATGATGAATCTAGTTATCCCTTATGTTGTCAATATGGTTTATCAATCATCAATTACCAATTTATAAGTCAAGATTTCTACAATAATCATTCCCTTTCTCAAGTGTCAATGATTTTAGATTCAATTGGGAAATCAATATCTCTATAAAAATCACCAATCAAAATCTCAATAAAAGCTATGAATCTTGATAAATGACTTCAAAGGATTCACAAATCTCTCAATTCTATGAAATCCTAGGTTATGCTATTCCAAGGTCATGTATTCAATTACCTCTCTCAAGTGTCAAATCAAATACACCAAACAATCTAAATTATTGATCAAGTAATTTAGAAGCAATAGATCCAAATAGCACAAATAAATTGATAGATCTAGATTGACAAACCACAATCTCAAAACATAAGTTCAAACATAGATTACATAAATCCTCTAGAATTATAGTGTTTAGCTCATGATTAAAGAAAATGAATCCATGAAAATACAACAATACATCTTACAAGATATGAAGAAAGCAACAAAATAAGAACAAGAGTTGAGGATCTTCTCTATTTCTAGATGATAGAAGCCTCCAATCTTCTTCTCCAAATTCTTCTCAAAGTGCTCAAATCCTTCTTCCTTGTCTTGTAGCTGTTTTTATTGTCTTCCAGGGTTCCAAGATACCCTAATTTCAAGCCCCAAGGATGGTATTTATAGTACACAAAAGTCCAAGAAGGGGGTAGGTGAACATAGGATTTTCCGCCCCGGCGCTGCTGGGCGCCGCCAACGCTATCGCCAAATATCGCACGGGCGCTGCAACGCCCATCAACATACGAACACACAATCCGCCCGGCGCTGCAGCTGCTGGCGTTAAGCCTTAGCGCCCACGTTCCGTCCGGCCAAGATTCTTCTGTCGCGGCGCGCTGGCTTCCAGTAGGGCCGGCATTGCTAGCGCCCCTGATCCTCCTTGGCCAAAATGCGATTTTTCCTTCTATATACGCGATTTCTTCTTTCTTCAAGCCCTTTTTCACCGTTTTCTTCATCTCTCGGCTACCAAATCTGTATTGACTCTACATCGACTCTAATTGAAATAAATAAGACTCTAACGACTCTAAAAACACCCAAAATAAAACCAAATTCTACTCTAAAATATCAAATAAGTTGGTGAAAATACCAACTTAACAAGCCTATCAAGTATCAATCATCTCCTATAAATAGAGGAATATTTGAAGCACAACAACAAGAGAGAACAATACAACACAACAAGAAATACTCAAGCAAACACTTGGTCTTATATTGTCATTATTCTTGTTGTAATTTGCCTAGCTTATCACTTTCACATCTTTGAGGTCTAGGCTATTCTTGATTACACTTGCACTCAATTGTATAATTCATTATCGAGTTGTAATCTTGAATTTTTGGGTCATCATTCAACACAAGATATCCTTGTGAGTGTTCTTGTGGTAAGAACACACTTGGGTGATCTAGGTGTTAGGTGTAAGAAGATTGTGGTAATCTTCTTGTTGAGGTGTTGAAGAATTTGGTATTCTTCAAGGTTGAAGATTGTGGTAATCTTCACAAGGTGCCGTTGGAGATTGTGGTAATCTTCAAGAAAAGATTGTGGTAATCTCAAAGGTGGTGTTGAAGAAGAGTGTGGTGCTCTTCAAGGTGTTGTTGTAAGTTGGTGTTGTATTAATTTTGGTAATTAATAAAATCTTTTTTCTTTTTGAAATCCATCCCGGATATACTGGGGTGGTAGAGGATTAGGCCCTAGGTGGGTTGAACCTCTATAAATCGACGTGTGTTGTTTACATTCCGCACCTTATTATTGTCTTGGCTTGTTTTGTTCGAAAAAGAGGGCGAAATCGAAAAGATGGAGATAATCTATTCACCCCCCTCTAGATTATCGTAGCCGCTTGGACTTACAAGTGGTATCAAAGCCAAACTCTTTGGCAAGCTCGTTTCACATCGCGAGTGAAGAGAAATGATCGTCGGCTACGAACGAAGCTCATCTTACCTACACCTCCACCACCAAGCCACCACTATTTGATTCCAAAAATTTTACATTTTGGAAAGAAAGAATGGAATGCTATTTACAAAGTTGCGGGTTCGATATTTGGAACACCGTCATCAATGGAGAATCCATTCCAACGAAGAATACACCACACACCTCTAAAGGCTTCAAAGAGCTCAATGATGAAGAGAAGAGAATCATCTCCTTAAATGGTAAAGCTCTTAATATTTTGTATTGTTCACTTACTACTTTGGAATTTGATCATGTTGTAGATATTCGATCGGCACATGAAGTATGGCAAAAATTAGAAGCCATCTATGAAGTATATGCAAATGAAAGGAGCAACTCAAAAGCATCTACTTCACAAATGGATACAACATCAAATCCAACAACATGGGATGAGCCTTCTACAACCTCCCATGATGAAGAAGTTGAACAATGTCTCATGGGCATCGAAGAAGAAAACGAGGTATGTCTTAAACCCTCTACTTCCTATGATATTGTTATACAAAATGATTATAGTGATTTGCAAAATGATTTTGATGAACTACAAAATGAATTCCAAGGCTTACTTGTTAAATACAAAAATTTGAAAAAGGAACTCATTGCTTTGAAAAATGATAAGGATAGTTTATTTACTTCCTATGAATCACTATCATGTGTTCACACCACCACACTTGATAAGGTTAGAAACATTGAGAAAGAAAATAATACTCTTGTTGAGAATTTGAATTGCATGAAAAATGATTTATTAAAATGCAACTTGAGTACCAATAAAAAGACCAATATTGTTGATGTTCATAATTGTGATAAAGGACTTGATCATAAGCCTAATGTTGTTAATCATATGAAAAAGAATCAAGTCCCTATATATTTTGGTCATTATGCTCCTAAAATTGTTACTTGTTTTTATTGCGGTAAAAAG
This sequence comes from Rehmannia glutinosa, assembly GCA_016081115.2. NCBI lineage: Eukaryota > Viridiplantae > Streptophyta > Magnoliopsida > Lamiales > Orobanchaceae > Rehmannia > Rehmannia glutinosa. The sequence goes on from CM071928.1 coordinate 52,364,876, forward strand.
GGTCATACGGCTAATTCTTGTCGGACTAGAAATAGCTCCAATTATTCTTGGAGACCTAAAAGTCTCAAAGCTAATCCTAAAGGACCCAAACACTTGAGGGTACCACAAAATAATTTTGTATTAGGTACCCGGTGAAATAATGATCGGAGAAAAGTTATACCGCCAAGAAGACATCAAATGACCGCGTCATTTGATCAAAGAAGGAGAAAACATTTTCAACAAAGTCAATTTCCAAGAAGAGGATATAATCAAAAATGAGAAGAACCCAATCCTTGGAAATGGCAAAGACATCATCAACGAGATGATTTTCAAAGAGGAAGAGATTATCAACAATGGGAAGGTAACAAACCTTGGAAATGGAGTAATCAAAGAAGTCATCATCAACAAAATGACTTCTCAAGGGGAAGATATCATCAACAATAGGAACGGCACAACCCATGGAAATGGCGTAATTGGTAACCCGTATCTCCCATTTAAATATGCATTTTATTTGTCTATTATGCATGTTTTTATTTGTGTCTTATTTGCAAAATGAGTTTTCATATATTTTTTTAAAATTAATGTCTTCAATATATATTTGTGGTTTTAAAATATTTTGAAAAGAAGACCTTATATGATGTTTTTAAAACTCTTGTGCATTTTTGTAGACTAAAGTGTTTTATCATCTCTTATGGATTTTTATGGCATGAGCTAACTTGTGATATCTCTTAACCTACACTTTTATCATTATGATTTGTACTAGATTTGTTTTAAGAATTGTGTAGGATTTACATTTTTTTCACAAATGGCCACCTACGTCATTATTTGTCAAGAAAGGCATAAACTATCGAGGTACGTTTACTTGTGTTAAGTCTTACTCTTATAGACTCGATATATGTTTTGCCATGTGCCTATGTGCTTGTTTTTCATAGTATTTCATACAAGTGCCATTAAGAGAATTTTTAGACTTTTTGAAAGACACTATTTGATATTTGATTGCACATATTTGCTTTGTCAACTCTTGTTCAAATACTTCTTTTAAATGAGGTCTCAACTATATGCTATCGGATTTTCAAATTTCGAAAGAGACCTTTTGTAGCTTTCTTAAGCTTATTTTAACTTGCATGATTTATTAGACTCTTGATGATATTCTAAATGCATAGTATGTGTTTCTTGCTTCATGGTCTATATATATAGTGTCTATTTCCACTATGCTCTTATGCAAGATATTTTGTGATTGATGATTGAGGCATGTTTTTACACTTGGGCTATTTTTTCTTGCTTATATAAGCGATGCCGTTAATGAGTTTGTTAAGTTGTGTAGATAAGAAATGAAGTACTCCAAATATTGGTTACCTCAAAATATTTGGATGTATATGTTCTATTGTGAACACCTTAGACCATTTGGATGCCCTATGATGATAGTAATGAAGTAGACAAAAAGGGTATTCCGGAACAAAATCAATTACCAAGGCAACATTGGTCGAACTAAGGCGAGGTTAGTAGCCCGAAGGTATTTTCAAGAAGAAGGTAATTGATTTTGATGTAACATTTGCACTAATAGCACATTTAGTAGCTATTTGCATCTTATATGCCCATTCTTGTTTTAAGAAAATTTCAAGCTTTACCAAATGGATGTTCAATCCTATTTTCTAAATGGTTTTATTCAAGAAGAAGTCTATGTAAAACAACCTCCGGGGTTTAAAATTTTTCTAGGACTAATGATTTTTATAAAAGGCCTTGTACGGTTGATAGACTTAGCTATTTTTGCAAAATAATTTTACAAAAGGTAAAGTTGATACTACACTTCTTGTTTTGAAAAAGGGCAAAGTTGTTTACTTGTGCCAATTTATGTTGATAATATTTATGGTGCTACTAATGAATCTTTTGTGCAAGAGATTGTTATAAGTTGATGTAGGGAACTTGAGATGAGCATGATGGGGGAGCTCAAATTTCTTCATTGGACTTCAAGTTAATCAATGCCAAGAAGATATTAACAAAGGTTGAGAAAGACATATCGATCGACAAACAAACTCGAGGTATGTTTTCTTGTATTATTCCTATAGACTCGACATTCCATATGCCTTATGTCTATTTGCTCGACCTCAAAAACTATTCCAACGAATCTCATTAAAGTGCCGTTAAAAGAAATTTTCAAATATTTGAAAGGCACTTCTTCTTATGACTTGTATATCCATAGTTTTAAAACGTTCTTAGTTTTCGGGATAACAAGTCCGCTATTTATTATACGGTTTTTCGTATTCAAAATATAGTTCGTCATAATCGAACTAAACATATTGAGATTCGATATTTTTTTTAAAAAAGGAATTGAGTTTTTAACAAAAACTTGAGATGTGTTTAATTCCGTCTCAAGGATAACTCGCAGACTTTTTAATCGTTAACCGCTGAGTATTTTACCTCATTTTGAGCTTGATTATGACATAATGTATATTGAATGAGGTCTACGTTTGCATTTTGCACGTTTTTAAAACTTAGGGGTGAAAAATCGGATTTTTGGATCAAAATTCGGATTTTGAAAAACCTGCAAGACAAAGGGGCTGATGGGGTTGAGGGCAACCGTCGCCCTCAACGTCGACGGACCGTCGCCCTAAGCCATTTTCGAGGATAAAATGTGTTCTCCTCGGATTCTTATTTTCACAAGTTTTCTTCTATATTTCGTCCCCTTTGCAAATTTCACACACATTTCACTTCAAATGTGTTTTGTTTCATAAAATTCATATTGTGGGGATTATCTAGCTCGATTATCATCATCATTGTTCGTCTTTACCGATTAAATGGTAAGAATTCTACTTCCTTTGCTCAATTGGGTTGAACCCTTGAGATTGTGACTTATTTTTTATATTGTTGATGGAAGTTTCATATGAATTTGATGAGCTTGTCATTTATGATGTATTGTATTGTGTTTGAACTGATTTTGGTGATGAAAAACTTGGCTTGATTGCATTTACAAGGGCTATATATATCTTCTTCAATTCTTGACGCCCACCAAGTGTTCGATAAAATGTTTCAATGAAAAATTCATCACCTACATGATTTTTCCGATTTCAAAAGTCTCATATATTTATAGAAATCATATTTTGCAAATCAAATGCGTTTTCATAAGCTTCTACAAGTCGTATGATCGACTTTTCCCTTCCATTTGACCTATAAGCTTCATTGTTCAAATAGCTCGATACATCGGTTTAGTTGCGCACTTTGATATGATTATATGATGTTTTTATCGTGCTAACATTCTTTTTGATGATTCCAAAGGGGGAGAAACAGGTTATAAGCTCATTAGCTCATAAAAGCTAAGTTAAGCTAAACAAAAGAAGCTATAAGCTATGACTTCCTAAAGTCATAACTTGTGGATTACTTAGTCCATTTGTTGTAGTATGGACTCATATTCTTGTCTAATGATGTTTTGTTGACAGGGGGAGCTTATAAGCTCTTGTACTTAAGATCAATATGTAAAAGCTAAGCTTTTAGTTTGTGGTTGATTGTTTTTACATTACTCTTGTTGTGCATATTGATAGGGGGAGCTTTTTCGCTATATGTGTTTGAATATCTCTACTCCCATTCTTGTGATTATATTGCGTGGAATGTTGTTGCTCACAACGGATAGTTCTTTTTAACCGGTAAAATTGTTTTGTTTTCAAAATCGACCTCGTTAAAATTGTTTTGGTTTGTAATCATCAAAAAGGGGGAGATTGTTTGATAAACAGGTTATAAGCTCATTAGCTCATAAAAGCTAAGTTAAGCTAAACAAAAGAAGCTATAAGCTATGACTTCCTAAAGTCATAAGTTGTGGATTACTTAGTCCATTTGTTGTAGTATGGACTCATATTCTTGTCTAATGATGTTTTGTTGACAGGGGGAGCTTATAAGCTCTTGTACTTAAGATCAATATGTAAAAGCTAAGCTTTTAGCTTGTGGTTGATTGTTTTTACATTACTCTTGTTGTGCATATTGATAGGGGGAGCTTTCGCTATATGTGTTTGAATATCTCTACTCCCATTCTTGTGATTATATTGCGTGGAATGTTGTTGCTCTAACGACGATTCTTTTTAACCGGTAAAATTGTTTTGTTTTCAAAATCGACCTCGTTAAAATTGTTTTGGTTTGTAATCATCAAAAAGGGGGAGATTGTTTGATAAATGGTTTTATCATGATTTTGATGATTTTGTTTTTATACCAAAACAATGGTTTTAAAGGTTGTCCAAATACTCCTAAATGAATTAAAATTGCTTTAATATTTTCCGAAGTATTTCTTCAAGTTTTATTTTAGATAAAATTGGACAACACTTCTAATGATTTTGTGTTTATAAGTTTTCACTTCAAAACAAGGTTCCTAAATGTTGTCTAAATACTCCCGATTGATTTAAAATGTTTTTACTATATTTTCGGAGTATTTCTTGAGTTTTATTTTCGATAAAAAGTGGACAACATTTCTGTCTCGAGGTCGACCAGTCGCCCTATAGGGCAACCCGTACCTGAAGAAGAATTTGGAAATAGAAAATGAGACGGAAGAAAAAATCAAGCGGTCGACCAGGTTGCCACGGCATCGGCCGTCCGGTCGGCCGGTCGTCCAGGGTCGGCCGACTGCACTGTAAGTCTTGGTCTTGAAACAGACTTCTGAATCTTAATTTCTAAGGAGGTGCGACCGGTTGGAGTCGACGTCGACCGGTCGAGGTAGACGTCGACCGGTCGCCCTGTGTAAATGTTGATACGATTATTTCAAACTCTATTTCTGTGCGACCGGTCGCCCCATGGTTTGACAGCAAAATTCTAACCGTTGTGCAACAAACAACTTTTCCCTAAATTGTGGAATTGATTTCTAACAGCTATAATCTTGATTTTAATTGCAATTTTTTGTAGATATCGATTCCAAGAGGAGCCTATCAAGTATCAATCATCTCCTATAAATAGAGGAAGATTTGAAGCACAACAACAAGAGAGAACAATACAACACAACAAGAAATACTCAAGCAAACACTTGGTCTTATATTGTCATTATTCTTGTTGTAATTTGCCTAGCTTATCACTTTCACATCTTTGAGGTCTAGGCTATTCTTGATTACACTTGCACTCAATTGTATAATTCATTATCGAGTTGTAATCTTGAATTTTTGGGTCATCATTCAACACAAGATATCCTTGTGAGTGTTCTTGTGGTAAGAACACACTTGGGTGATCTAGGTGTTAGGTGTAAGAAGATTGTGGTAATCTTCTTGTTGAGGTATTGAAGAATTTGGTATTCTTCAAGGTTAAAGATTGTGGTAATCTTCACAAGGTGCCGTTGGAGATTGTGGTAATCTTCAAGAAGAGATTGTGGTAATCTCAAAGGTGGTGTTGAAGAAGAGTGTGGTGCTCTTCAAGGTGTTGTTGTAAGTTGGTGTTGTATTAATTTTGGTAATTAATAAAATCTTTTTCTTTTTGAAATCCATCCCTGGATATCTTTGGGGTGGTAGAGGATTAGGCCCTAGGTGGGTTGAACCTCTATAAATCGACGTGTGTTGTTTACATTCCGCACCTTATTATTGTCTTGGCTTGTTTTGTTCGAAAAAGAGGGCGAAATCGAAAAGATGGAGATAATCTATTCACCCCCCCTCTAGATTATCGTAGCCGCTTGGACTTAAGCATAACCTTCCCTGACCCCTGTTCATTTTCCTTGGATATTTTCAGATCTAGTTCCTTACTCTTAAGACCATTGATCACAGTATCAAGGGTGATAGAGTCTCTACCATACTTAATGGCGATTTCACATCGAAAGATATGAATCAGGGATGGCATTAAGCAACACAATAGGGGTATAATCATCAATGTTTTTATCACCAGTCAACTTGATATCTTGTATCAGTTTTGTAAAAACATCAAGGTTTTCATCCATATCTTTTGTAAAATCAAGTTTGAATATAAAAAACTTTTCAAGTAGGAACAATTTGGAAGGTAATGAAGTTTGATAAAGAGTTCTTCCAATTTGTTCCACGTTCCTTGGCATTTGACAATTTGCCAACTTTTCTTAAAAGCAGAATCGAGAGAGGTTTAAGATGATGGATGAATATGCAAACTCATCAAGTTCAAGATTGATCTCAAGAAGTATCTTTTTTGAATACTTTTGTTCAACAACTTTAAAACATTTTTGTTGAATCAAAATGCCCTTCATTTTTTATTTTCAAATAGAAAAATCACTTTTCCCATTAAAGGGTTCCATATGATAACCAGATGCACCAGCCATATTCACAGATAAAGCCACAGAGGATATCACAAGAATACAGCACAAGACAGGTATCACAGCTATCAAAAAATAGAACAGCAGAAGCAACAAGTAGGTGGACCACACAGAGTCCAATGACAACAAGAAAATAAGTGGCAAATAATGGACCACACAGAGTCCAGCACAAAACCAAGCAAGCAGGAAAGGCACACAGGACCACACAGAGTCCAAGAAACCAAAATCAACGGATGAAATTAAATCGGATGGATTCCCTTCGCATCTCGGGATTCCACCGCACTCAAGGCACGGGTCAAGAGGCTAATGCTTAGGGTCTCCCTAAACTAATCTTGATGAAAAGTAAATGAGAGGAAAGGGAATAGAGAATCTTACAACCGAGAAGCCTGTCCCGGGTTCTCACCACAACCAAATTCACCGGGAGCCAACGGATCACCAAGAAGCTCAAGAACCAAGCACCAACCCACCACGAGGCGGATAGGTGCTCGATACCACTGTTGAGTATCTATCTGCCTCAATAGATAGATACCCAACAAGGACTATGACAGTTAGAACTCATGACAGTTGTAACAGGGAATAAGTCACATAATTAATAACTTATTTGAAGACTAATTAAAACAGGATAATTAGTTTTTAGCATGGGCTGCCATGTGGCGAAGTCGTGTTTACCTTACGTAATAAGTACAGATTAAACAAGGTTTAATGATGATAAAAACGCATTAGCTGAGAGAGAATGCTTCAGTTGTGGGACATCGATTAGCAAAATGTCGGATCACCAAAACATTGACCTTGTGAGTTTTTTGACATTGTGTCACCGTCCATTGCCTAACATTTTTTATAAAGGAAAAAAAAAATATTTATTTAATTATATTTATGCATATATGGTTGACATTGAAGATGGCGGGTAATAGATTGGTCCTATATAAATAGGCCTAAAGGTGAGTTATTGAGTACCATATCGATCTTTGGAGAAAAAGAGCTAGCCATTTATCATATATAGTTTTGTGTACTTAAATTAATATCTCCATTTTCTTTGTATTGTAAAGCAATGGCCATTCCTGTTATTGATTTCTCAAAGCTTGATGGTGAGGAGAGAGCCAAAACTCGCTCAGTTGCTAATTCTTTGTGAAGAGTGGGGATTTTTTCGTACTTTAATCATTTTGAAAACTTTCTTTTTCTTCTATATCATGTTTATATGAGTTCAACATGTTGGTTTAAGTAATACATATTCACAACTTTTCATTTCTCCAAAACTACGTTATTCCACCTTTCTATTATTATTATTAGGGGTAATTATAAAAATTACCATTAAGGTTTAGGTTAATTACAAAATAACCCAAAGATGTTTGATTATGTGTTAAATGTAAGGAGGTAATTGTAATAGTTTTACAAATGTATGAGGGTGTTTGAAATGTTTTTGCTTAGGAAGAATGTAATGTAGAATCAAATTTCAATGGTTTTTTTTTTAATTTTCAAAAACCTCGGGTTTTGTTTTATAATTAACTCAAACCTCGGGGTAGTTTATGTTATTTTTGTTGGTGGTGTTGTTATGTGATATTGCACAATGAATTAATGATTTGATTTGTTGATTACAACGATTGATCAACCATGGGATCTCGAGGAGTCATTAGAGAGAGTGAAGAAGGTGGCATCGATTGCTACAAGATGGAAAGAGAGGCAAATTTCAAAAACTCTAAACCAAAGTCAAATCGCTTGAATGAATTAATAGAGAATAAAAGTGATGAAAAAATAGAGAATGTGGATTGGGAAGATGTTTTCTTGCTCTCAGATGAAAATGATGATCAGTGGCCATCAAAAACCCCTGCTTTCAAGTAAGCACAACCTTTTAATTATTTGCCATAATAAGCTTCACTTTAATTAATGATAGTTATTAGGAGGAACACAAAGTTTGATTTTAATAATAATCTGTCTTCATTATATTTAATTTACTCAAAAAAAATTAAAAACAATCAGTTCATTGCATTCATGCACGATGAAACATGACAACTGGAATAAAGTATTATAAATTACTATTTGTCTCCTCTTACCAGTGTATTAGTATTTAGTTTGTTTCACATTTCATCATTTTCAGGGGAAAAAAATAAAAGAGGAAATAATTACAAAAACTACCCCTGTGGTTTGGGTTAATAACAAACAAACCCATGGATGTTTGAAAATTACAAAAAAAAAACCCTTCATGTTTAATTCTATATTAAATGTAAGGGAAGTAATTGAAATTATAAAGGGGTAAAGTATAATACAGAATCAAACTTCAAGATTAATTCTTTTTGTAAATTCAAAAATCTCTATTTTTTTTTTGTAATTAACCCAAATATCCGCTTAGTTTTTGTAATTATCCCGATAAAAAATTCATAAGTTGACATATACATGGATTATAATGAAACTATTCTGAGATAGGAACATGTGCATGCACATAGTAAATCAGATTTTCTGATAATTAAAAGCTAATCATATAATTTACAAACAACAGAGAAACCATGAAGGAATATAGAACAGAGCTAAAGAAACTAGCGATCAAAGTAATGGAGATAATGGATGAAAATCTGGGCTTGCCAAAAGGCTACATCAACAAGGCCTTCAATAATGGTGGAGAAGAAAATGATGCGGCCTTTTTTTCGGCACCAAGGTGAGCCACTATCCACCCTGCCCCCAGCCTGATAAGGTTAACGGGCTCCGGGCCCACACGACGCCGGTGGCGTAATCTTGCTCTTCCAAGATGATGAGGTAAAGGGCCTTCAAATCTTGAAAGATGGTGTGTGGATTGATGTGCAGCCCATGAGAAATGCCATAGTCATCAACACAGGTGATCAGATCGAAGTCTTGAGCAATGGAAGGTATAAGAGTGTTTGGCACCGGGTTTTGGCTATGCCGGATGGGAATAGGAGATCGATCGCTTCATTCTATAATCCATCATACAAGGCCACAATAGAGCCTGCAAAAGAATTGGTTGTTGAGAAAGTGGAAAAGGAGGTTGAAGATTTGGCTAAGTATCCTAAGTTTGTGTTTGGGGATTATATGACCGTTTATGCTGAACAGAAGTTTCTGCCTAAAGAACCAAGATTTCAAGCTGTGAATGCAATGTAGGATTTGATAAACTGATGTATGCATTGTGAGAAATTATGCCTTTTTTTCTTTTTTTTGTTATTTTCAGTTTCTTTGTAAGTTTTTTCTTTGTGAAGGGTTGGGGTGGGGTTAGGGGTTTGAAGATAGTTGTGAAGTTGTCTCCAAAGCAAAATGCTTTTTTAGTCTCATGTTATTCTTCACTTCTTCTGATGCAAATGTAAGGATATGAAGATTGATAGGGTGTGAACCTTGTTTTCTTTTTGTCTGGATAATTTTAATGGCTCCTGCCTTTGTGTACATTTCAAGTTCTTAGTTTACAAGTTCTTTTTGTCTTGAAGTTTGTAATTAACTCTTACAAATGTTATTTGTAATTTTGAAAAATAATTTTTTTTTATAATTAGGTTAAACAATCATGCATAGTTTTTGTAATTAGGTTAAACAATCATGCATAGTTTTTGAAGGTAAAAACAATCATGCATAGTTTTTGAAGGTAAAAACAATCATGCATAGTTTTTGACCCTTCTAATAGTAATGGGCAAATTTTTAATAGTAAATGACAATTTTTAATTTTTGACCTTTTAAATAGTAAATGGCAAATTTATTTTTGATCTTTTCAATAGTAAAGAGCAAAAATACCACGAGTTTATAGCTTAAGTGGTATCACTCACTCTTTCCAAGGGTATTGATCGGGGTTCGAACCCAATATCTTTTAGTTTCTTTGAAATTTATCCCATCCCCTCTAACTAGTACTCTCGACTTATTAAAAAAATAGTAAAGGGTAAATATTTTATTTGAAGAAAGGTCATATTTATGTCTATAAATATGGCTTATTTCCACATTAGAAAAACACATAAAAACTTACAAAATTCTCATATATCTCTTAAAACTCTTGCAATTTATTTTTTGTGATAATTTCCAGGCATAATTTTCATTTCGCCGGAATAGGAAATCCGATTTTCTCGTCTTATCCCTGGAAACAGGGCGTCGAAAGATGGAGAATGAATCTTTTTAAGGATAGTATGTTGAACACACGATTCAAGCTATATTATTTTGCTTTCTTTGCAAATTTTACCAATTTCGGATTTTTCGATTCATATAAATTGTACTAGAAGAAAAATAATTATTTTCCTACAATCCCATAAAAGAAAAGAGATGAATGTTGAAGGACTCGTTGTTAGGCTTCGCATAGAGAGGAAGATAACATAAGTTACGTAAGAAAGTTGTTCAATCATGTGGCTACTAAAGCTAATGTTGTGGAGCATGGTCAAAGCTCCTAAGGCAAAAAGAAATTCGGGAAAACCGGTAAAAGGTTCAACAATATGAGACTGAAAGGAGGCATTTCTAAGAAGAAATTTGAAGGAAATTGCTTTAATTATGGTGGCAAGGGTCACAAAGCTTCAGACTGCAAGAAGCCAAAGAAGAATAGAGAAGCTAACATGGTTGAAAATCTTTCTCAAGAAGTGTCAGATATAAATCTGGCTGCAATGATCCCTGAGGTGAACTTGTAAGTTCAAATCCAAAACATTGGTGGATTGACTCTAGTGCTACTAGGCACATTTGTTCTGTCAAAGAAATATTTAGTTCCTTTCAGCCAGCTGAAGACGGCGAGAAACTGTACATGAGGAATTCAGCTACCTCCGAGGTCAAAGGTAGAGGAAAAGTGGTCTTGAAGATGACGTGCGGAAAGGAACTGACTCTCAACAATGTGTTTTTTGTGCCAGACATTCGCAAGAATTTGGTGTCTGGGTCGCTTTTAGATAAGCATGGTTTTTACGTTGTTTTTAGTCAAGTGTTGTAACTTTGTTGAAAAATGGAGTGTTTGTTGGTAAGGATTATGCAAATCGATGGATCAAGTTCAATGTAATAGTTGTTAAACCAAAAGTGTATGAAATGAATAATTCTTCCGTTTACTTGCTTGAGTCTTCCAATATATGGTATGGTAGACTAGGCATGCTAATTATGATACTCTACGTAGATTAATTATCTTGAATTATATACCAACATTCTATATTGATTCCAAGTATAAGTGTGAAACTTGTGTTGAGGCAAAGTTAACAAGGACATCATTTAATAATATTGAAAGAAATAATGAACCACTTGATTTATTTCACACTAATGTATGTGATCTGAAATCGATCCAAACATGTGGTGGCAATAAGTATTTTATTACTTTTATTGATGATAGCACAAAATTTTGCTATGTGTATCTTCTTAAAAGTAAAGATGAAGCTATAGAGAAATTATTCTTTATAAAAATGGAGTTGAGAATCAACTTAATAAGAAAATTAAGGTGCTAAGAAGTGATCGTGGAGGTGAATATGAATCACCATTTGCTGAATTATGTGTCGAACATGGAATTAGACACGAAACAACAACACCTTATTCACCTAAACAAAATGGTATCGCAGAACGGAAAAATCAAACACTTAAAGAAATGATGAACACCATGTTATTAAGTTCTGGTTTACCTCAGAACATGTGGGAAGAAGTTGTTTTAACGGCTAATCACCTTTTAAATAAGGTACCCCGAAAGAAAGAAGATAAAAGCCCCTATGAATTATGGAAAGGAAGAAAGACTTCCTATAAATATTTAAGAGAGTGGGGGTGTCTTGCTAAAATGATTGTACCTACACCAAAGAAGGTGAAGGTAGGACCCAAGACTATTCATTGCATATTTATTGGATATGCATATAATAGTAGTGCTTATCAGCTTCTCGTGCATAAATCTAAGATTGAAGATATACACAAGAACACGATAATTGAATCAAGAAATGCATCGTTCTTTGAAAATATTTTTCCATATAGATCAAAAGAAGAAATAAGCTCTTCTAAAAGAATGCATGATTCAATAGATCCTGAGCAAGACAATAAAGAATAAGAGGTAGAACTTAGACGCATCAAACAAGCTAGGATAGAAAAATCATTTGGTCCAGATTTTCTAACCTACATGCTGGAAAGTGAACCTCAAAGCTATAAAGAAGCTATTAATTCTTGTGATGGACCATTATGGAAAGAGGCCATAAAAAGTGAAATTGATTTCATCTTGCAAAACCATACATGGGAACTAGTGGATCTTCATGAAGGAAGTAAACCACTGGGATATAAATGGATTTTCAAAAAAAAATGAAAGTAGATGGAACAATCACTACAAGAATTTCGGTAATACACAACGGATATAATCTGTTGTGTATTACAATAATCAGCCGTTGTCGTAGATGGTGTTGTAAAAAAAGTCCGCTCAATGACAACGGTTTAAATCCGTTGTCGTTAACAATAAGACAACGGTTATAATCCGTTGTCATTGAGCGGACTTTTTTTACAACACCATCTACGACAACGGCTGATTATTGTAATAGACAACAGATTATATTTGTTGTGGTTTTGAAGTATTACAACAGTTTTACAAGCCATAATAACCGTTGTAATTTTGGACCGCGGCTAATGCATTTTCTATTTGGTGTCTATTATTTTTTCACATGTGGTAATATAACTTTTGATTTCATATATGTAAAAAACAAAACATAATACAATAAAGCAACATATAATAATTAAAACAAAACATGGCATTCAAGTGATTGTATCTAGTACATGTCTGCAAATGTTTACCAAAACAAATATATCAGAAACGTATATAACAAGTGTTTAACAAAACATCTAACAAGTATTTAACAAAACGTCTAATAAGTGTCTCAAAGTTACACTAATTCTTTCATTGAGGGCAGCTGCAAAGCACTCCAATATCATGACTGCAAATAAGAAATATATACATCAATTTACATAATTGAAGTTCATGTCCGCAAATAAGAAATTATATACATCAATTTACATTAAAATCAGATTCACTCAATTACAGAATGTGCCGTCTTTATAACTATGAAAAATTACATATAACTATGAATAAAATACTTATTCACTCATGTATATGGTCTTGGACGCATTCTGCCCACTCTGATCGCACTTCATCAATTTGAACTCGAGAATACTCAATATTTGAGAACTGTGAGAAAACATATGTTATATAATTGGCTCCAATTATTAAACATTTGCAAAAAACATGAGAACGCCAAATTTTAATACAACTTTATCCTTGATCGCAATGAAGTCATGTCTGTAGTTGAATCTTCTACAATCTGCCTCATGTACCGCATCACAAAATAACCGCATTGGAGTGCATCAGGTTAAAGAGGAGCCTATGTTTGAAACAATTTTAAATGACATGAGTAGCAAGCTAAATTTATAAATTCACAAAATACTAAACCAAAACACAACAACAAAGATAACACTTGAATGAAAAAATCAACAAACCAGCACACAACTTAAAATTGGAATACAAAAAACTGGAAGCAAAATGAATCACCTTACAAAAATATGACACAACAATTCCATCAGCAATAACAATTTAAAAAACGCCTCATCAATACTATACCAAGTAGAAACGAGAAAAATAACAGAAAACTCCACCAATAACCATGCTCTATGTACTAAATTAACAATTCCAAAAATGCCGATGGCTCGGAATATAGTAACTCGGAAATAGCAAATGATGAGACCCCACAAACAATTTAAGTACATACGTCGCCATCCAATATTGCGATCTATCAACAAAATGGAATGATAAAGCCTTAAAAATCAATATTAAGAAACATGTAAAATTGGATCTGCTCAAAATACCTCTTTAAGTATGTGATTCTCAGCTTTTTTTCTACCTAGAAGCGGAGAATCACTTTTTCTTAAAGTTTTCAAATACTCCCTAAGTTCCAATTATGTTTTTCACAAAGCTCTAAGTTTTTACATGCATACAATAGCAAATCTTTACCTGTAAGTTTTTTAGTGTTGTATTATTGGTTTGTAAGAATGAATATAAGATCCTTAGGAGGGTCTTGTGTAAGGTAAGAATACATCTTGCTTAAGTTAATTAACTTTCTGTAAACTGATTACTTTATTAGAACTTGAATAGGCTACACATCAGAAAGTGATTATCTCCTAGCCCCAATTAATCCAAGAATGCATATTAATATATTAATTTATTAGCAGTCGCCACATAGTTTGGCATCTTTCCAAATAACCAAATGAAGGAAAAAAATATATTTAAAAGCAACAGTTGACATAGAATAATACAATTAATCATATCTTATCAAAACAAATCACATTTCTTCAACCAAACACCAATTTTCATATCCATCCACTGCTTGCCAAACAAATCCCACCTCACAGAAACTCATTTCATCATCATTTTTATCATCATCATCATCAATTATGGGGTGTATCAAGTAAAATGGTGCACTTTTATATATATCCTCTATTGTATAAATGCACATATACATTATGTAATGGAAAACAATTGACCATGTCCTGCTAAGGAACCAAAACCTAGTTGCTACATCATATGATGTAAATAACAAGAAACTTCTAAGTTCAACTAACCATGCAAAGGAGATTGATCTAGTTTCCTTTTTAAATTCAAATGGTATAAGAATGAACAAGAATTATGAGAGAAAATTATAAATCGAGGGTACACAGTTCCATTTCAACTATCTAAAGAATTCAACATCTTCAGACAAACAATAAAATTATGATGAAGTAAAAGGCTCACGAGTTGATGACTCACAACCAAATGCAACCTTATTCACATGGCAAAGAACCTAACCTACATGATACATGCCCAAAATATATTAACATGGCAGTCAACAAAATCCAAAATGACCTGTTAAAAAGATTTACTAGCCAGCAACCTAACCTACAGGATACATGCCCAAAATATATTGTCATAATTTGCATATGCCTGCTAAATTTTGGTCTTTGTGACTGAAGAATTAAAAATAGTTTCATGATATAACAAGAAGAAATGCAAGGAAATAAAATTGAAAGATTTACAAAGTACTGATATGTACTAGTTGAATCTGATGGCTGTTAAATTAAATAAATTCTCAGAGCACTTATAGTGAATGGTATTCTGGAGATGTTCAACATTTACCAGTAGAACCTAAGTTGATTTGACAGTTAGCAAAAAAGAAAGCCAATCTGATATAAAAAAAAATAGAACATGCTTGATCATCACTTTGCTAAATCCTTAATATATGTTCATCAGCTGAGCTTTGGGTGTTGGGTATAATTTGAAATTCACATTATCTATATATGATTTTCCAATAGAATCTAGAGTCACAGGAAAATGATACAAAAAGTTCCTCAAAATTAGTATAAATGCGTGTGGCCACCAAAAACCTTTTTAATTCAGTCAAGAAGCTCCAGAATTAAGAAATCAAAGTGGCCAGTTAATGAAATACAGTTAACTTTATGCCTCCAAAAAACTCCAACAACAGGCTAGCAGTAAGCTCTATATCCATGCCCTAACAATTAGCATGGTAATTTGTAAACACACATACTAATTCTTCTTTGGCATATGAAATGTTACAATTACCCATGAGACTAGTACCAGACATTATCTAGTGTAGGACCCGATTGGTTTCTGGAAAAACCGAACATTCTCAAGATGCTAAGAAAACACCATAACCAATAGGCCATTAAAAAACGAAGCAAAACCATAACAAATTAGCAATGTTTACATTCATGATTTTGGGAGAAAGGGTCTAACAAGAGAGCCCTACCTAAATACCCTACAGAAAAAAGCCAGCTTATTCTACCAAAAACAAACAACTAATCGATCAACAAGATGTAGGGCGCGATATTTAAAAAAAAAAAAATTGGGCATTAAAATCAACTTTCAGAAATTAGGGTTTTAAAAGATTTGGGGATTTTAGTGGATGAGAAAAACTCACCAACAAATCACTCCGAGATGATGTCTGGCCGAGCTCCTATTCTCACAGCGATGGACGGTGGTGGAGGGCGGCGGCGTGGAGGTTGCCGTGGGCGGCCCCCGGCTTCTCACTGCGTTCTCATTCTCATCGTTCTCAATCAAGTTTTGTTTATCGTTTCTTTTTTTTTTTTTTTTTTTTTTTGAGAAAGCATGACTTACAACTTTTAGATTGTGTTTAAGTTGTTAATTTGAATAAGTTGCTAATACTCAACCTTAAAGTTGCTAGTTTTTTCTTTATATTTTTAGACTTATGTTTAAGTTGCTAAACCAAAAGGTTTAACCTTTAAAGTTGCTAGTATATTTGATTTTTTTCAAATGAAATAAAATAAAAGTTGATAAAAAATTACAACTCCCAACACTTTTAGAATTATGCTAAAGTTGCTAAAATAAAATTGATAAGTTATCTAAAATTGATAGTTATACAATGAGATAAATAGTTGATAACAAAATAAAAATTAAAACTCACAAAGACTTTTAGAATTATGTTAAAATTGCTAAAATAAAATTAATAAACTAACTAAAAGTGCTAGTTATACTATTAAAATAAATAAGGACATGATAAATGCCTATAGACTCCGGTTTATAATCGTTGTTAAAATTATTGTCTTTATGAAAAAAAATGACGCTAATTACAACGGTGTAACCAACCGTTGACGAAAATGATGAATAAATATTATCTTTTAAAAAAGATTAGGCGCTAATCGACAACGGATTACAAAAACATTATCGAAGACCCAAGAAACCTGTTGTCAAAAAATAAAAAAACCGCTAATAGACAGCGCTTTAAGAAAGCATTGTCTTAGGTTCGAGTGGACTGTTGTTGTTAACAAAAAATCCGCTCATCGACAATGGTTTAACGAAAATCCGTTGTGAATACGTATAAGGACAACAATTTAGCTAAAATCCATTGTCTTTGGGGTGTTGTTGTTGAGCATTTTTCTTGTAGTGAATTGATAAGTACAAGGCTAGACTTGTAATTAAAGGTTATAGACAACAAGAGGGCCTTGATTACTTTGATACATATTTTCTAGTTATGATAATAACCTCCATCAGATTGGTACTTTCAATTTCCATTTTGTGGAATCTTGAAGTACATCAAATGAACGTAAAAACTATTTTTTTGAATGGAGACTTAGAAGAGGAGATTTACATGGAACAACCTGAAAGATTTTCTGCACCAGGGCAAGAAAACAAAGTGTGTAAGTTGGTAAGGTCATTATATGGCTTGAAATAAGCACCAAACCAATGGCATGAGAATTTTGATAATGTTATGAAAGAACGTGGATTTAAAATAAATGAATGTATAAATGTGTCTTTGTTAAAGAGACTGGAAATAACTATGTCATCATACGTCTTTATGTAGATGACATGCTTATCATTGGAAGTAATGATAAGATAATTAAATCCACAAAAGATATGTTGAACTCGATATCTGATATGAAAGATATGGATTTAGCTGATGTGATCCTCGGAATAAAGATCTCTAGAACTTCAAATGGACTTGTACTTGATCAGTCACATTATGTGGATTAGATTCTAGAGAAATTTAGTAAGGACGACACGTCATTAGCTAGAACTCAAATAGACACAAGCAAACATCTATCGAAGAATAGAGGTGAGGTTGTATCTCAAGTCGAATACTCACGGGCCATTGATAAGTGCATTTTTATTCACGTTTTTCTTAAACCTTTTTGTTAGTTTTTAAACATTTTAATCATTTTATCATAAAAATTTAGATACATTTCAAGCAAATCACTTTGGTTCTCTTAAATGTTGTAGGTGAAGACTTGGAGCAATTTTTATTGGTTTCGTATCAGTTTTGAATAGATAAAGATTAATTTATATGAACACAAGTAAAGGAAGTCAACCTCGATTTAAAATGCGCAAAAAAAGACTCAATTCGTACCAATCACACCCCCGGTGTGTTGGAGAACACAGTCATGTTCCAAAATCCCAAAACAAGAAAAAATCGAAGAAAAACACAGCCGTGTTAAAAGGTGATCTCCAAGTCGTACAAAACACGACCGTGTTCATCAAGTTTCCCGAACATGGCCTGCCCGTGCTTTTAAGTATGGTCATGTCCGAACACTTTTATGCAGCTTCTTTTTGGAAGAAATTATGTAAGCTTTCCAACCTAGCTTTTTGACAACTTTTACATCTCATTATGTTGCACTAAGTCCCCCTATTCCCTCAATTATCACATGAAAACAAGGATTCAACAACCCAACTATGAAAGTGGAGCAATTATTTAACAAGGATGACATTGTTAATGTGTTCTTGCACAAAAACAATATCTATACAAGCCAAGGTATGGGGTGAGACATTCATTCAATCCATCATTACCTGAATCAATTCATTCATTCATAAAAATTGAGTTTTAGAGAGCACTTACATATTGTGAGAATAGAGGGAAAGTAAAATTGGGATTAAGAAGCTTGGAGTAACATCATTGGAGTCAATCAAGAAAGAAGTCCACTTGAAATTTTGAGAAAAGATAAGTA
Source organism: Rehmannia glutinosa (assembly GCA_016081115.2). Classification (NCBI taxonomy): domain Eukaryota; kingdom Viridiplantae; phylum Streptophyta; class Magnoliopsida; order Lamiales; family Orobanchaceae; genus Rehmannia; species Rehmannia glutinosa. The sequence goes on from CM071928.1 coordinate 52,383,486, forward strand.
CACCATGTCTACAACATTTAAATCTTCTTGTGTAGCTTATTCTTTTGTCAAAATCATGTGTAGCTATACTCTTAGTGTTTGAATGTGATGAACTCTAGAATGGATTTGTGATTAAATATTATATATTTTTAATATAATCTTCATGTTTTGTGCGATTCACTTATATTATGTTTCATTCATTCGAGTTAATATTTTCGGTATATTGATTTGAATGTTATTCCTCATCGGGTAATCGAGATATTTATGGTGAGAAAGAACCAATCTAATGAAAGGAGTTGCATTCAATCCTAGATATAGAATGACATAAATTTTATGAATTAGGGTCAAACCTAATATGAGAATTCATAAATCGTTATAATATAATCTTGGGGGTTTTAACTAGAAAGAGATTTTGGTTAATCAACTTGAGATTATGAGTTTTTCACCTTGAAAGAGTGCTTAATTAATTTAGGAATTTCTACGGTCCATGAAGCATGAGATTATGTTAAGGGATGATAATTTCATAAGGATTTAAGGTTGTATTTTATCTTGTTAAAATCACAAAAACATTCTAGAGGGATTTACATTCAAATACATTTTTTCTCTTAATCTCTTATTTTACAATCTTCCTTTATTCTATTAATTGTAATTTGTTGCTTATTTAGATTCATTATTTTCCTATTTTTTTACAAACAAACTTCTCAAAAATTGATAGATTATATAACAAAAAGACGGTAATTACTAGTACTCATAATTCTCGTGGGAATGACACTCAAAAGTCAAAAACTAAACTAAAAAATGATAGGTACACTTGCCTAAGGTTTTTAGAATAGCTTTGAGCCATCACCATATGAAGTTTAATGTACTTAATGAGTTGTACAAGACCAGACATTGCTTATGCAATGAGTAAATTGAGCAGATACACGAGTAGTCCATGGCATGACCACTGTAAAGGTATAGTGAGAATGCTAAGCTATTTAAGATATACACGTGATTTTGATCTACACTATACAAGATATCCCGCTATTATTGAATGATACAAATGATGCTAATTGGATATATGATATTAAAGACTTTTAAGTCTACAAGTGATTTTTTTCACTTTAGGAGATGCAACAATATCATGAAAATCTTCTAAACAGACATTATAGCAAGATCCACAATGGAGTCCGAGTTTATTGCTCTAGACAAGTGGCGAATAAGTTTGAATGGCTTCGAATTTCTTAGAAGATATTCCAAGATGGCCAAAGCTTGTGCCGCTCAATATACATTATGACAATAGGACCAATATGTACAATGGCAAGTTATGTCATAGACACAAAACCATAAGACAACTTCTCTCAACTCAAGTTATCTCTATTGACTACGTGAAGTCAAAGGATAATTTAGCGGATCCGTTAACCAAATGGATGAATCGAGAGTTAGTTGTGAAATCATCAAGAGGAATGGATCAAGCCTCTAAAAAATGAGTTGATACAACAAAACCCAACCTAGTTGATCCCAAGATCTAGGTTAAAAGAACAACCTAGTTGTAAAAAAATCTACGATCATTGTGGGGAAGTTATCCCTTGTCCATTTCTTAACAATGATGCCCGTGGAGAAAAGGATAAGCAATTTGGCTTTTAATGATTCTTGTGTGCCGATAAGTCAAACATAGTACATGCTACTTTTAAATGAGAATCGCTATGTGAGAGAGAAGTGAGATCACTTGAAGAAAATTGTGTGAGGCTCAATTATTAGAACCTCTTGCGAAACCAAACGTATGTTCAGGGGCATGAATGAACATAACTATGAGAACTAAAATATGTTAGGAAGAATCTTGTGTGAGGTGTATCATCTTTTACACAAAAGGCGAATAATTCAAGGACATCGCGTCTTCGGCCTAGTAAAGCAAATATACTTTTACAAGGAAAGGTTCAAAGGATAACACCTATCTATCAGAATTAAACTAATTGGAATTTATCGCCAAATCTTTGTATCTTCGTAATTTTCTTCATGTGAGGGATTGTTAGAAAAAATTGAAGAAAATTAGGGCCTGTTTGTTTATGTTTCCATGGTCCATTTCCAGTTTCTGGAGTTGGAAATAGAATTTTGAGAATTTCTTGGTTTTCGTGTGGAAATTGAAATTATGTTTGGATGAATGAATTGAAATGTATTTTATGTAGGGTTGGAAATGAGATTGTGTTTGGTTGAGTACTTTTGAAATATTATTTTATGTATATAATATTTGAAAAATTGATAATGGTGGGGTCTACTTTTATTATTTTAATTTAAATATATAATATTATATTTATAAGATTGTAGGTGGTGGGTCCCATTAGATAGATATAATTTAAAATAATAATATTTTAAGTAGATAAAATTGATAGTGGTGGGTCCCACATGTATAATCCAAAAATATGAGAATAGTGATTGATGAGTAATGTAAGATAGTGTATAGGTTTGAGAATAGAAATTATAGGTTTGAGATGTTGTTTTATGTGAAAAATAGAAAATGAAAATGATGATTTCCATTGGAAATTTTATGGACAAACATGATTCCACTTTTATGAATAGTTGGAAAATGGAAATAGGCTCTTGGAAACATAAACAAACAAGGCCTTAGTTTTTTACCCTTGTAATAGTAAAGGGCAAATTTTAATAGTAAATGACAATTTTTTTAATTTTGGACCTTTTAAATAGTAAAAGGGCAAATTTATTTTTGACATTTTCAATAGTAAAGGGCAAATATTTTATTTGATGAAAGGTCATATTTATTTCTATAAATATGGCTTATTTCTCACATTTGAAAAACACATAAGAACTTACAAAATTTCCATATATCTCCTAAAACTCTTGCAATTTAATTTTGGATAATTTTGAGTCACCTAATAGGTAATTGGGTATTCTCATCTTATCATTGGAAACATACATCCGAATAGGGACAAATCTGAAGGATAGTGTGTTGAACACACGTCGAGCGATTTTTATTTTGCTTTCTTTGCACATTTTACCGTTTCGGATTTTTCGATTCATATAAATTATACTAGAAAAAATACTATTATTTTCCTACAAAACATATATACACAATGGAAAACTGGACAATTAATAAAAAACAAAAAGATAAAATGGACTTTTCCATTTAGTGGGGGAGAAAAAAAATACAATTAGTAAATGAAAAGGCAAACAAGAAAAGAAGAGTCAAACTAATAAAATAAAATAATTACCCGTTTTTGTCAATTAATAAATTGAGTGGAGTTGTTCAAATTTTATACTTGATGCTGCTTTTTCTAGCAGATCGCCCAAGTCAACTGAGTTGACCAAAATTCTATTCTCGAGAGGGAAGTCTTCGAGCTTGTCCTCTTCACGAGGGGGAAGTCTTCTCGTCTTCCGCTCCTGGAACAGCTAACTCCTTCGATTAGGAACTTGCCTGCACACACGTGCAAATGTTAGAGGGCCCCGATGGTTATCCCGGGGAGGCCCATCCGACGCTCAAGTCAGCACGGTGAACAAGAGAGAATTAAGATAGTAAACGAATACTGAATGCGTAGGATAATAATTAATTATGAGTTAATTACTTATAGTGGATAGAATAGACTTTTTTATACCTGAGACATGGGCGCCGTGGGCCGTGTAGGAGAATTTGGCCTATGGGCTAGTCCACTTAGGAAAAAACGACCGTTTGGGTCAAACCCGGACTCTGTTGGGCTGGTTTAATTATAAAGAGCCCGTTGGGCAATTAATATTAAATAAATAAAAATATAAAATAAATTATATTTAATTAAATTATGAAATACCATTTTTGTCTCTAACATAAGCACCACAACTCTGGTGCTACGGAGGGATGAAGCAGTGCGGGAGCTATACCGGTGTTGAAAATATGAGGCTTGGCTTGTAGTATATGTTGTCTTGCCTTTGGAGAGTCTTTGACCACTTTCCACAAGGACACTTTGAAGCGGAGGCTTGTGATAATGTCTTCAAAAGGTACACTCTCTCTCTCTCTATTTCCCAACTTTTGAAATTTTTTGCTTTGTAGAGGACTTAGTAAATTTCTTGTATGTGAGATGTGAGGAGAAACTTGAGGTGGAGGTTGAGGTGAAGCTTGAGGTGAGACATGATGGAGAGGTGAAGTTACAGGATGAGGAGATGATGTCTATTGGGGCGCCCGGGCGCAGAGAAGGGTTCCTCCTTGGCGCCCCTCCCCGGGCGGCCACAAGGGCGTCTCCCCAGGGGGTGCTCCGAACCCCGGTCCATGTTCCTTCCCATTTTCCTCGATCTTCCACCGAGTTTTTCGTATGTTTCGAGCCACGCCCCGGATTCCGACATTCCTTCCATTTTGCTCGAAGGTTGAGGTGTTATCGGGCGTTGCTCCATGTCCATACTTTCCACATCTCCGAATTGTATTTTGATGGTGGGGAGGTTGAGCTTGATCTAAATTCAAGCTCAAGTGATTTGTAAGGAGGAGTCTCAAAGTGATAGTCCCGAAAAGGTTCGCCCCACCAAGTATCGAAGAAAATTTGTATCGAGAGAATTAGCTAGTCGAGTGACTTCTTCTTGTCTTCGTAGGTTGCGTGAGCGGCCGGAGCTTTTATTTTGTGATGTTAGCCATGACAGTCTCATTCCCGAGGGCTTCATCACGGTATATCCGAACTTCTCGATTGGCTTCATGCTTTCTCCGTTGCCTTCCTCAAATAGGTGGTCGATTTTTACCAAACCTACGCGTGAGAGGTTATTTGTTATGCTTGGTTTTCCATTCATTTTCTACGCCCGGAAGTCTCCGTGAGACCTTCTTCAACTTGATTTTTAGTGTAAATTACTTATTCGAAAGTTAATATTTTCTCATATTGATTTGAATGTTATTCCTCATCGGTAATCGAGATATTTATAGTGAGAAAGAACCAATCTAAGTGAAAGGAGTTGCATTCAATCCTAGATATAGAATGACATAAATCTTCCGGATTAGGGTCAAACCTAATAAGGGAATTCATAAATCGTTATAATACAATCTTGGGGGTTTTAACTAGAAAGAGATTTTGGTTAATCAACTTGAGATTAGGAGTTTTTCACCTTGAAAGAGTGCTTAATTAACTTAGGAATTTCTGCGGTTTATGAAGCATGAGATTATGTTAAGGGATGATAATTTCTTAAGGATTTAAGGTTGTATTTTATCTTGTTAAAATCACAAAAACATTCTAAAGGGATTTACATTCAAATACATTTTTATCTCTTAATCTCTTATTTTACAATCTTCCTTTATTCTATTAATTGTAATTTGTTGCTTATTTAGATTCTTTATTTTCCTATTTTTTTACAAACAAACTTCTCAAAAATTGATAGATTATACAACAAAAAGACGGTAATTACTAGTACTCATAGTTCTCGTGTGAATGACACTCGGTAGTCGGTAAACTAAACTATAAAATGATAGGTACACTTGCCTAAGGTTTTTAGAATAACTTTCGAGCCATCAGTCATATGAAGCTTAATGTACTTAATGAGTTGTACAAGACCAGACATTGCTTATGCAATGAGTCAATTGAGCAGATGCACGAGTAGTCCATGGCATGACCACTGTAAAGGTATAGTGAGAATACTAAGGTATTTAAGATATACACGTGATTTTGAACTACACTATACAATATATCCCGCTGTTATTGAATGATACAATGATGCTAATTGGATATATGATATTAAAGACTCTAAGTCTACAAGTGGATTTGTTTTCACTTTAGGAGATGCAACAATATCATGGAAATCTTCTAAACAGATAGTTATAGCAAGATCCACAATGGATTCTGAGTTTATTGCTTTAGACAAGTGTGGCGAATAAGCTGAATGGCTTCAGAATATTTTACAAGATATTCCAAGATGGCCAAAGCATGTGCCAGCAATTTGTATACATTATGACAGTCAATCTGCGATTAGCAGGGTAGAGAGCAATATGTACAATGGCAAGTCTAGAAACATATGTCGTAGACACAAAACCATAAGACAACTTCTCTCAACTGGTGTTATCTCTATTTACTACGTGAAGTCAAAGGATAACTTAGTGGATCTGTTAACCAAAAGGTTGAATCGGGAGTTAGTTGTGAAATCATCAAGAGGAATGGGACTGAAGCCTCTAAAAAAATGAGTTGATACAATAAAAATCCAATCTAGTTGACTTGAGATCCCAAGATCTAGGTTAAATGGGACAACCTAGTTGTAAAAAAACTCTATGATCACTGTGGGTGAGTTATCCCTTGTCCATTCCTTAACAGTAATTCCCGTGGAGAAGAGGATAAGTAATTTGGCTTTTAATGATTCTTGTGCGCCGTAAGTCAAACATTGTAGTACATGATACTTTTAAATGAGAATCACCTATGTGAGAGAGAAGTGAGATCACTTCGAAGAAAATTGTGTGAGGCTCAATTATTAGAACCTCTTGCAGAACCAAGCGTATGTTCAGGGTCATGAATGAACATAACTATGAGAAATGAATATGTTAGGAAGAATCTTGTGTGAGGTATATCATCTTTTACAAAAAAAGCAGAACAGTTCAAGGACATCACGTCTACTGATCAGCTAATAAAGCAAATATACTTTTACAAGGAAAGGTTCAAAGGGTAACACCTATCTATCCTTTGCAGGATTCAACTGTTGGAATTTTTCCCCAAATCTTTGTATCTTCGTAATTTTCTTCATGTGGGGGATTATTAGACAAATTTGAAGAAAATTAGTTTTTGACCCTTGTAATAGTAAAGGGCAAATTTTAATAGTGAATGACAAAATTTTTATTTTTGACTTTTTAAATAGTAAAAGGGCAAATTTATTTTTAACATTTTCAATAGTAAAGGGCAAATATTTTATTTTATGAAAGGTCATATTTATGTCTATAAATATGACTTATTTCTCACATTTGAAAAACACATAAGAACTTACAAAATTTCCATATATCTCCTAAAACTCTTGCAATTTAATTTTGCTGATAATTTTCAGGCATAATTTTCAGTTCGCCGGAATAGGTAATTCGGTTTTCTCGTCTTATCCTGGAAAACAGACATCCATAATAGGAGACAAATCTATTTTAAGGATAGTGTGTTGAACACATGTTCTAGCTATTTTTATTTTGCTTTCTTTGCAAATTTTACCGCTTCGGATTTTTTGATTCATATAAATTATACTAGAAAAAATACTACTATTTTCCTACAAAACATATTTACACAATGGAAAATTGGACAATTAAAAAACAAAAAGATAAAATGGACTTTTCCATTTAGTTGGGGAGAAAAAAAATACAATTAGTAAATGAAAAGGCAAAGAAGAAAAGAAGAGTCAAACTAATAAAATAAAATAATTACCCGTTTTTGTCAATTAATAAATTGAGTGGAGTTGTTCAAATTTTATACTTGATGCTGCTTTTTCTAGCAGATTACCCAAGTCAACTTAGTTGATCAAAATCCTCTTCTCGAGATGGAAGTCTTCGAGCTTGTCCTCTTCACGAGGGGGAAGTCTTCTCGTCTTCCGCTCCTGGAACAACAACACCTTCGATTAGGAACCTGCAAATGTTAGAGGGCCCAAGTGGTTATCCCGGGGAGGCCCATCGGACGCTCAAGTCAGCACGGTGAATGAGAGGGAATTAAGACAGTAAACGAATACTGAATGCGTAGGATAATAATTAATTATGAGTTAATTACTTATAGTGAATAAGACCTTTTTATACCTGGGACATGGGCCCTGTGGGCCGTGTAGGAGAATTTGGCCTATGGGCTAGTCCACTTAGGGAAAAACAACTGCTTGGGCCAAACCCGGACTCTGTTGGGCTGGTTTAATATCAAGAGCCCGTTGGGCAATTAATATTAAATAAATAAAAATATAAAATAAATTATATTTAATTAAATTATGAAATATCATTTTTGTCTCTAACATAAGCCCCCCAACTCTATTGCTACGGAGGGATGAAGCAGTGCGGGAGCTATACCGGTGTCGAAAATATCAGGCTTGGCTTGTAGTATATGTTGTCTTGCCTTTGGAGAGTCTTTGACCACTTTCCACAAGGACACTTTGGAGTAAAGGCTTGGTGATCCTGTCTTCCAAAGGTAAATTCTCTCTCTCTACCTCCCAACTTTTGAAATTTTTTGCTTTGTAGAGGACTTAGTAAATTTCTTGTATGTGAGAGGTGAGGAGAAACTTGAGGTGAAGGTTGAGGTGAAGCTTGAGGTGAGACTTGATGGAGAGATGAAGTGCGTCGCGAGGAGGAGGAGATGATGCCTATAGAGGGCACCCTGGGGACCCTCCCCGCGGTGGAGAAGGGCTCCCCCTTGGCGCCTTCCCCGGGTGGCCACAAAGACGCCTCTCCGGGGGGTGCTCTGAACCTCCGGTCCATTTTCCTTCATGTTTTCCTCGATCTTCCACCGAGTTTTCGTATGTTTCGAGCCACGCCCCGGATTCCTATATTTTTTCCATTTTGCTCGGAGGTTGAGGTGTTACCGGGCGTTCTATTCCATGTCCATACTTTCCACGGAGTTTGATACTCCTCCCTTTGCTCCAGACTTGTATTTTGATGGTGGGGAGGTTGAGCTTAATCTAAATTCGAGCTCAAGTGATGGATCTTATAAGGAGGAGTCTCAAAGTGATAGTCCCGAAGAGGTTTGCCCCACCAAGTATCAGCATCGACCTCCTCTCGAGAGCCGAGCAGTTGTCCCAAGAGAATTGGCTAGTCGAGTGACTTCTTCTTGTCTTTGTAGGTTGCGTGAGCGGCTGGAGCTTCCTTCGGCTTTTGTGATGTTAGCCCTGGGTCCAGATGACAGGCTAACTCATCCTCCTGAGGGCTTCATCACAGCATATCTCTACAACTTCTCAGTCGGCTTCATGTTTTCTCCAGATGCCTTCCTCATCTCGATCTTTAGGTCAGTGGGAGCACGCGTTGGTCGGTTGATTTCCCAAACCTATGCGTGCATCTGAGGTTATCTGCGTGTTATGCAGCAGTTGGACTTGACTCCGACTGTACACGGATTCCATTTGTTGTTCTATTCCCGGAAGTCTCCGAGTGAGACCTTCTTCCACTTTGCTCCTAATACTCAGTGTAAATTCCTTGATGGACTTCCTTCTCCTGGTTGGCTATGGAAAGAGCATTTCTTCTATGTGAAGGACTATGGTGGGGAGCTTCCTCATGAGTGGATTTCAGAAGTTAAGATCGCCCGAGGCACTCCTGCTTCCCGAAGGAGATGGCGGAGGCTTATAGGTCTTGGGGCTTGTTTAAAAATCTCCTGAATGTTAAGGAGTTCTTGGGTAACCCACCTAGCTTCAAGTCTTTACACTGCTTCCCGCTTTACTTGTGTTTTTTGGCTGCTTCCTTTTCTGATGTTGCTTCTTCTTGCTTTTCAGGTAAGGAGAGCTACATCATTGCAGAGTTGATGGCTTTCAAGAAAAAAGAGAAGGAGAGGGCTAAAGGGAAGTTTGCTGCTGGCGGGAGCTCAAGTGTCCCACCTCGGAGTGACTGGCCACATCCTTCTCCCTAGGAGGGTGATAGGCACCCCAGTTCACGCTCCAGTGATCATGCCGATGCTCTTCCGGCTCCTCGCCCATCTATCGGCTCTTCAGGGGGAAGAAGCCGAGGATGGAGCCCGGAGTTGTTGCTGCTTAGAGTGTTAGTCCCTGAGCTCTCTTTTCTGGTGGAGTGAACTGTCGTGAGGGGATCCAGTCCCATTGGGACTATACTGCTTCTGGCATTGGCTACACCCATACCCAAGGAGCTATATCGTCTGATGACCAGTCCCGCCTTGGGTCTTTGTCCTTCAAGGACATTGAGACTCATCTTAGCAAGTGTTTGATAAATGGTTTTATCATGATTTTGATGATTTTGTTTTTATACCAAAACAATGGTTTTAAAGGTTGTCCAAATACTCCTAAATGATTTAAAATGGTTTTAATATTTTCCGGAGTATTTCCTCAAGTTTTACTTTAGATAAAATTGGACAACACTTCTAATGATTTTTTGTTTATATGTTTTTACTTCAAAACAAGGTTTCTAAATGTTGTCTAAATACTCCCGATTGGTTTAAAATGTTTTTACGAATTTTTCGGAGTATTTCTTGAGGTTTATTTTTGTCAAAAATCGGACAACATTGCATTTAGGAGATCGACCCGACCAAAGAGGGCGACCGTACACAGGAGCAAAACATCGAAACATAAACTTTGATCTTTCATTTTTTGGTCAGTGCAACCGGTAGCACATAGGTTCGACCGGTCGAGGTGCACTTCGACCGGTCGCCCTGTGTAAATTTGCTGCTATATGTTTCAAACTTCTATTTCTGTGCGACCGGTCGCCCTATGGTTTGACAAAGAAAATTCTAACCGTTGTGCAAACAGACTTTTTCCTAAATTGTGGAATTGATTTCTAACACTATAATCTTGATTTTAATTGCAATTTTTTTGTAGATATCAGATTCCAAGAGGAGCCTATCAAGTATCAATCATCACCTATAAATAGAGGAATATTTGAAGCACAACTATAAGAGAGAACAACACAACACAACAATATATACTCAAGCAAACACTTGGTCTTTCATTGTTATTATTCTTGTTGTAATTTGCCTAGCTTATCACTTTCACATCCTTGAGGTCTAGGCTATTCTTGATTACACTTGCACTCAATTGTATAATTCATTATCGAGTTGTAATCTTGGATTTTTGGGTAATCATTCAACACAAGATATCCTTGTGAGTGTTCTTGTGGTAAGAACACACTTGGGTGATCTAGGTGTTAGGTATAAGAAGATTGTGGTAATCTTCTTGTTGAGGTGTTGAAGAATTTGGTATTCTTCAAGGTTGAAGATTGTGATAATCTTCACAAGGTGCCGTTGGAGATTGTGGTAATCTTCAAGTGAGATTGTGGTAATCTCAAAGGTGGTGTTGAAGAAGAGTGTGGTGCTCTTCAAGGTGTTGTTGTAAGTTGGTGTTGTATTAATTTTTGGTAAATTAATAAAAAAAAAAATTTTGAAATACATCCCTGATATACTTTGGGGTGGTAGAGGATTAGGCCCTAGGAGGGTTGAACCTCTTTAAATCGATGTGTGTTGTTTACATTCCGCACCTTTATTATTATCTTTGAGCATTCGGTTTGAAAAAGTGGGCAAAATCGAAAAGATGGAGATAATCTATTCACCCCCTCTAGATTATCGTAGACGCTTGGACTTACAAGTGGTATCAAAGCCAAACTCTTTGGCAAGCTCGTTTCACATCGCGAGTGAAGAGGAACGATCGTCGGCTCTGAACGAAGCTCATCTTACCGCACATCCACCACCAAGCCACCACTATTTGATTCCAAAAATTTTACATTTTGGAAAGAAAGAATGGAATGCTATTTACAAAGTTGCGGGTTCGATATTTGGAACACCGTCATCAATGGAGAATCCATTCCGACGAAGAATACACCACACACCTAAAGGCTTCAAAGAGCTCAATGATGAAGAGAAGAGAATCATCTCCTTAAATGGTAAAGCTCTTAGTATTTTGTATTGTTCACTTACTACTTTGGAATTTGATCATGTTGTAGGTATTCGATCGGCACATGAAGTATGGCAAAATTAGAAGCCATCTATGAAGTGTATGCAAATGAAAGGAGCAACTCAAAAGCATCTACTTCACAAATGGATATAACATCAAATCCAACAACATGGGATGAGCCTTCTACAACCTCCCATGATGAAGAAGTTGAACAATGCCTCATAGGCATCGAAGAAGAAAACGAGGTAAGTTCTAAACCCTCTACTTCCTATGATAATGATTATAGTGATTTTGAACTACAAGATGAATTCCAAAACTTACTTTTTAAATACAAATATTTGAAAAAGGAATTCATTGTTTTAAAGAATGATAAGGATAGTTTATTTACTTCCTATGAATCACTATCATGTGCTCACACCAGCACTCTTGACAAGGTTAGAAACCTTGAGAAAGAAAATAGTACTCTTGTTGAGGATATAAAGTACTTGAAAAATGATTTATCTAAATCCAACTTGAGTGCCGATAGAATAACCAATATTGTTGATTGTTGTGATAATTCGAAATTAGAACTTGATCATAAGCCTAAGGGTGTCAATCACATGAAAAAGAATCAAGTCTCTAAGCACGTTGGTCATTATGCTCCTAGAATTATTACATGCTTTTATTGCGGTAAAAAGGGTCATACGGTAAATACTTGTCGGGCTAGAAATAGCTCTAATTATTGTTGGAGACCTAAAAGTCTCAAGACTTACCACAAAACAATGTCATATTAGGTACCCGGCGAAATAATGATCGAAGAAAATTTATACCGCCAAGAAGACATCAAATGACCGTTTCATTTGATCAAAGAAGAAGAAACCATTTTCGACAAAGCCAATTTCCAAGAAGAGGGTATAATCAAAAATGGGAAGAACACAATCCTTGGAAATGACAAAGACATCATCAACAAGATGATTTTCAAAGAAGAAGAGACTTTCAACAATGGGAAAGCAACAAACCTTGGAAATGGAGCAATCAAAGAAGTCATCATCAACAAAGTGACTTCTCAAGGGGAAGATATCATCAACAATGCGAACGGCACAACCCATGGAAATGGCGTAATTGGTAACCCGTATCTCCCTATTTAACTATGCATTTTATTTTGTTATTATGCATGTTTTTATTTGTGTCTTAATTGCAAAATGAGTTTTCAAGTTTTTATTTTTTAATTAAGGTCTTCAATATATATGTGTGTTTTTAAAATTCTTTGAAAAGAAGACCTTATATGATGTTTTTAAAACTCTTTTGCATTTTTGTAGACTAAAATGTGTTAACATATCTTATGGATTTTTATGGCATGAGCTTACTTGTGATATCTCTTAGCCTACTCTTTTATCATTATGATTTGTGATAGATTTGTTTTAAGAATTGTGTAGGATTTACATATTTTTACAAATGACCATTTGGGTCATTATTTGTCAAGAAAGGCATAAATTATCGAGGTACGTTTACTTGTGTTATTCTTACTCTTATAGACTCGATATATGTATTGCCATATGCCTATGTGCTTGTTTTTCATAGTATTTCATACAAGTGCCATTAAGAGGATTTTTAGATTTTTTTTAAAGGCACTATTCGATATTTGATTGCACATATTTGCTTTGTCAACTCTTGTTCAAATACTTCTTTTAAATGAGGTCTCAACTATATGCTATCGGATTTTCAAATTTCAAAAGAGACCTTTTGTAGCTTTTTAAGCTTATTTGAACTTGCATGATTTATTAAACTCTTGATGATATTCTAAATGCATAGTATGTGTTTCTTGCTTCATGGTCTATATATATAGTGTCTATTTCTACTATGCTCTAATGCAAGATATTTTGTGATTGACGATTGAGGCATGTTTTTACACTTGGGCTATTTTTCTCTTGCTTATATAAGCGATGCCGTTAATGAGTTTGTTAAGTTGTGTAGATAAGAAATGAAATACTCCAAATATTAGTTACCTCAAAATATTTGGATGTAAATGTTCTATTATGAACACCTTAGATCAATTGGATGCCCTATGATGATAGTGATGAAGAAGACAAAAAGGGTATTCCTGAACAAACTCTATGACCAAGGCAATATTGGTCAAACTAAGGCGAGGTTAGTAGCTTGAAGGTATTTTCAAGAAGAAGGTAATTAATTTTGATGTAACATTTGCACTCATAGCACCTTTAGTAGCTATTTGCATTTTACTTGCCCATTCTTGTTTTAAGAAAATTTCAAGCTTTACCAAATGGATGTTAAATTCAATTTTCTAAATGGTTTTATTCAAATATAAGTCTATCGGAGTTTAAAATTTTAGGCCAAATGATTTTTATAAAAGGCCTTGTACGGTAAAGTTGATACTACATTTCTTGTTTTGAAAAAGGGCAAGGTTGTTTACTTGTGCAAATTTTTGTTGATAATATTTATGGTGTTACTAATAAGTATTTGTGCAAGATATTTTTCCAAAGTCAATGCAAGGTGAACTCAAGGTGATCATGATGGGGGAGCTCAAATTTCTTCATTGGACTTCAAGTTAATCAATGCCAAGAAGGTGGATATAAATTCAAAATCAAAATACACAAAAATATCTTTGAAGATATTAGGCATTGAAGAAGGAAGAATCAACTCAACCTCTATGGCTACCAATGTAGAGATTAACAAAGGTTGAGAAAGACATATCGACCGACAAACAAATTCGAGGTATGTTTTCTTGTATTATTCCTATAGACTCAACATTCCATATGCCTTATGTCTATATGCTCGACTTCAAAACTATCCCAACGAATCTCATTAAAGTGTCGTTAAAAGAAATTTTCAAATATTTGAAAGGCACTTCTTCTTATGACTTGTATATCCAAAGTATTAAAACGCTCTTATTTTTCGGGATAACAAGTTCGGTATTTACAATTTATGAAATATGGTTCGTCATAATCGAACTAAACATATTGAGATTCAAATTTTTTCTAAGGGATTGCGTTTCTAAAACGAAAAAAGCTGAGATGTGTTTAATTCCGTCTCAAGGATAACTATCGGATTTTTTTTTTTCAAAATTCGGATTTTGAAAACCTCATTTCGAGCTTGATTAGACATAATGTATATGAATGAGGGTTGAGGGCATTTTGCACGCCCTTTAAAACTTAGGGGCGGGATTTTTGGATCAAAATTGATTTTGAAAAACCTCAAAGACAAAGAACCGGGGTTGAGGGCAACTAAGCTAATTTTGGATAAAAACCGTTATGTCCAATGCCTTAGTCATTTTACATCATTTTTGCCATTTTTCGTCCCCTTCGTCGATTTCACACACATTTCACTTCAAATGTGTTTTATTGCATACATTCCATATCTTGGATGTTTTTAGGCTCGATTATCATCATCATTGCTCGTCTTTACCATTTTAATGGTAAGAATTCTACTTTCTTTGCTCAATTGGGTTGAACCCTTGAGATTGTGACTTATTTGTTATATTGTTGATGGAAGTTTCATATGAATTTGATGAGCTTGTCATTTATGATGTATTGTATTGTGTTTGAACTGATTTTGGTGATGAAAAACTTGGCTTGATTGCATTTACAAGGGCTATATATATCTTCTTCAATTTTTGACGCCCACCAAGTGTTCGATAAAATGTTTCAATGAAAAATTCATCACCTACATGATTCTTTCGATTTCAAAAGTCTCATATATTTATAGAAATCATATTTTGCAAATCAAATGCGTTTTCATAAGCTTCTACAAGTCATATGATCGACTTTTCCCTTCCATTTGGCCTATAAGCTTCATTGTTCAAATAGCTCGATACATCGGTTTAGTTGCGCACTTTGATATGATTATATGATGTTTTTATCGTGCTAACATTCTTTTTGATGATTCCAAAGGGGAGAAACATGTTATAAGCTCATTAGCTCATAAAAGCTAAGTTAAGCTAAACAAAAGAAGCTATAAGCTATGACTTCCTAAAGTCATAAGTTGTGGATTACTTAGTCCATTTGTTGTAGTATGGACTCATATTCTTGTCTAATGATGTTTTGTTGACAGGGGAGCTTATAAGCTCTTGTACTTAAGATCAATATGTAAAAACTAAGCTTTTAACTTGTGGTTGATTGTTTTTACATTACTCTTGTTGTGCATATTGATAGGGGGAGCTTTCGCTATATGTGTTTGAATATCTCTACTCCCATTCTTGTGATTATATTGCGTGGAATGTTGTTGCTCACAACGGATAGTTCTTTTTAACCGGTAAAATTGTTTTGTTTTCAAAATCGACCTCGTTAAAATTGTTTTGGTTTGTAATCATCAAAAAGGGGGAGATTGTTTGATAAATGGTTTTAACATGATTTTGATGATTTTGTTTTTATACCAAAACAATGGTTTTAAAGGTTGTCCAAATACTCCTAAATGATTTAAAATGGTTTTAATATTTTCCGGAGTATTTCCTCAAGTTTTACTTTAGATAAAATTGGACAACACTTCTAATGATTTTTTGTTTATATGTTTTTACTTCAAAACAAGGTTTCTAAATGTTGTCTAAATACTCCCGATTGGTTTAAAATGTTTTTACGAATTTTTCGGAGTATTTCTTGAGGTTTATTTTCGTCAAAAATCGGACAACATTGCATTTAGGAGATCGACCGGTCGACCAAAGAGGCGACCGTGCACTGGAGCAAAACATCGAAAGCGAAACTTTGATCTTTCATTTTTGGTCAGTCTGCAACCGGTTGCACATAGGTTCGACCGGCCGAGGTGCACTTGACCGGTCGCCTTGTGTAAATTTGTTGCTATATGTTTCAAACTTCTATTTAAATGCGACCGGTCGCCTGATTTGACAAAAAAATTCTAACCATTGTGCAGCAGACAGCTTTTCCCTAAATTGTGGAATTGATTTCTAACAGCTATAATCTTGATTTTAATTGCAATTTTTTTGTAGATATCAGATTCCAAGAGGATCCTATCAAGTATCAATCATCTCCTATAAATAGAGGAAGATTTGAAGCACAACTATAAGAGAGAACAACACAACACAACAAGATATACTCAAGCAAACACTTGGTCTTTCATTGTTATTATTCTTGTTGTAATTTGCCTAGCTTATCACTTTCACATCCTTGAGGTCTAGGCTATTCTTGATTACACTTGCACTCAATTGTATAATTCATTATCGAGTTGTAATCTTGGATTTTTGGGTAATCATTCAACACAAGATATCCTTGTGAGTGTTCTTGTGGTAAGAACACACTTGGGTGATCTAGGTGTTAGGTATAAGAAGATTGTGGTAATCTTCTTGTTGAGGTGTTGAAGAATTTGGTATTTTTCAAGGTTGAAGATTGTGGTAATCTTCACAAGGTGCCGTTGGAGCAGTGAGATTGTGGTAATCTCAAAGGTGGTGTTGAAGAAGAGTGTGGTGCTCTTCAAGGTGTTGTTGTAAGTTGGTGTTGTATTAATTTTTGGTAAATTAATAAAATCTTTTTTTTTTGAAATCCATCCCGGATATACTGGGGTGGTAGAGGATCAGGCCCTAGATGGGTTGAACCTCTTTAAATCGACGTGTGTTGTTTACATTCCGCACCTTTATTATTATCTTTGAGCATTCGGTTTGAAAAAGTGGGCAAAATCGAAAAGATGGAGATAATCTATTCACCCCCCCTCTAGATTATCGTAGCCGCTTGGACTTACAAGTGGTATCAAAGCCAAACTCTTTGGCAAGCTCGTTTCACATCGCGAGTGAAGAGGAACGATCGTCGGCTACGAACGAAGCTCATCTTACCGGCACATCCACCACCAAGCCACCACTATTTGATTCCAAAAATTTTACATTTTGGAAAGAAAGAATGGAATGCTATTTACAAAGTTGCGGGTTCGATATTTGGAACACCGTCATCAATGGAGAATCCATTCCGACGAAGAATACACCACACACCTCTAAAGGCTTCAAAGAGCTCAATGATGAAGAGAAGAGAATCATCTCCTTAAATGGTAAAGCTCTTAGTATTTTGTATTGTTCACTTACTACTTTGGAATTTGATCATGTTGTAGGTATTCGATCGGCACATGAAGTATGGCAAAATTAGAAGCCATCTATGAAGTGTATGCAAATGAAAGGAGCAACTCAAAAGCATCTACTTCACAAATGGATATAACATCAAATCCAACAACATGGGATGAGCCTTCTACAACCTCCCATGATGAAGAAGTTGAACAATGCCTCATAGGCATCGAAGAAGAAAACGAGGTAAGTTCTAAACCCTCTACTTCCTATGATAATGATTATAGTGATTTTGAAATACAAGATGAATTCCAAAACTTACTTGTTAAATACAAATATTTGAAAAAGGAATTCATTGTTTTAAAGAATGATAAGGATAGTTTATTTACTTCCTATGAATCACTATCATGTGCTTACACCACCACTCTTCACAAGGTTAGAAACCTGAGAAAGAAAATAGTACTCTTGTTGAGGATATAAAGTGCTTGAAAAATGATTTATCTAAATCCAACTTGAGTGCCGATAGAATAACCAATATTGTTGATTGTTGTGATAATTCGAAACTAGAACTTGATCATAAGCCTAAGGGTGTCAATCACATGAAAAAGAATCAAGTCTCTAAGCACGTTGGTCATTATGCTCCTAGAATTATTACATGCTTTTATTGCGGTAAAAAGGGTCATACGGTAAATACTTGTCGGGCTAGAAATAGCTCTAATTATTGTTGGAGACCTAAAAGTCTCAAGACTAATCCCAAAGGACCCAAACACATGAGGGTACCACAAAACAATGTCATATTAGGTATCCAGCGAAATAATGATCGAAGAAAATTTATACCGCCAAGAAGACATCAAATGACCGTTTCATTTGATCGAAGAAGAAGAAACTATTTTTGACAAAGCCAATTTCCAAGAAGAGGGTATAATCAAAAATGGGAAGAACACAATTCTTGAAAATGGCAAAGACATCATCAACAAGATGATTTTCAAAGAAGAAGAGACTTTCAACAATGGGAAAGCAACAAACCTTGAAATGGAGCAATCAAACAAGTCATCATCAACAAAGTGACTTCTTAAGGGAAAGATATCATCAACAATGGGAACAAAGACAACCCAAGGAAATGGCATAATTGGTAACCCGTATCTCCCTATTTAACTATGCATTTTATTTTGTTATTATGCATGTTTTTATTTGTGTCTTAATTGCAAAATGAGTTTTCAAGTTTTTATTTTTTAATTAAGGTCTTCAATATATATGTGTGTTTTTAAAATTCTTTGAAAAGAAGACCTTATATGATGTTTTTAAACCTCTTTTGCATTTTTGTAGACTAAAATGTGTTAACATATCTTATGGATTTTTATGGCATGAGCTTACTTGTGATATCTCTTAGCCTACTCTTTTATCATTATGATTTGTGCTAGATTTGTTTTAAGAATTGTGTAGGATTTACATATTTTTACAAATGACCATTTGCGTCATTATTTGTCAAGAAAGGCATAAATTATCGAGGTACGTTTACTTGTGTTATTCTTACTCTTATAGACTCGATATATGTATTGCCATATGCCTATGTGCTTGTTTTTCATAGTATTTCATACAAGTGCCATTAAGAGGATTTTTAGATTTTTTTAAAGGCACTATTCGATATTTGATTGCACATATTTGCTTTGTCAACTCTTGTTCAAATACTTCTTTTAAATGAGGTCTCAACTATATGCTATCGGATTTTCAAATTTCAAAAGAGACCTTTTGTAGCTTTCTTAAGCTTATTTGAACTTGCATGATTTATTAGACTCTTGATGATATTCTAAATGCATAGTATGTGTTTCTTGCTTCATGGTCTATATATATAGTGTCTATTTCTACTATGCTCTTATGCAAGATATTTTGTGATTGACGATTGAGGCATGTTTTTACACTTGGGCTATTTTTCTCTTGCTTATATAAGCGATGCCGTTAATGAGTTTGTTAAGTTGTGTAGATAAGAAATGAAATACTCCAAATATTAGTTACCTCAAAATATTTGGATGTAAATGTTCTATTATGAACACTTTAGATCAATTGGATGCCCTATAATGATAGTGATGAAGAAGACAAAAAGGGTATTCCGGAACAAACTCGATGACCAAGGCAACATTGATCGAACTAAGGCGAGGTTAGTAGCTCGAATGTATTTTCAAAAAGAAGGTAATTAATTTTGATGTAACATTTGCACTCATAGCACCTTTAGTAGCTATTTGCATTTTACTTGCCCATTATTGTTTTAAGAAAATTTCAAGCTTTACCAAATGGATGTTAAATTCAATTTTCTAAATGGTTTTATTCAAATATAAGTCTATCGGAGTTTAAAATTTTAGGCCAAATGATTTTTATAAAAGGCCTTGTACGGTAAAGTTGATACTACATTTCTTGTTTTGAAAAAGGGCAAGGTTGTTTACTTGTGCAAATTTTTGTTGATAATATTTATGGTGTTACTAATAAGTATTTGTGCAAGATATTTTTCCAAAGTCAATGCAAGGTGAACTCAAGGTGATCATGATGGGGGAGCTCAAATTTCTTCATTGGACTTCAAGTTAATCAATGCCAAGAAGGTGGTTATAAATTCAAAATCAAAATACACAAAAATATCTTTGAAGATATTAGGCATTGAAGAAGGAAGAATCAACTCAACCTCTATGGCTACCAATGTAGAGATTAACAAAGGTTGAGAAAGACATATCGACCGACAAACAAATTCGAGGTATGTTTTCTTGTATTATTCCTATAGACTCAACATTCCATATGCCTTATGTCTATATGCTCGACTTCAAAAACTATCCCAACGAATCTCATTAAAGTGTCGTTAAAGAAATTTTCAAATATTTGAAAGGCACTTCTTCTTATGACTTGTATATCCAAAGTATTAAAACACTCTTATTTTTCGGGATAACAAGTTCGGTATTTACAATTTATGAAAATATGGTTCGTCATAATCGAACTAAACATATTGAGATTCAAATTTTTCTAAGGGATTGCGTTTCTAAAACGAAAAAAAAGCTGAGATGTGTTTAATTCCGTCTCAAGGATAACTCGCGGATTTTTTTTTTTAACTTCGTTAACCGCCGAGTATTTTTACCTCATTTCGAGCTTGATTATGACATAATGTATATTGAATGAGGTCTACGTTTGCATTTTGCACGTTTTTAAAACTTAGGGGCGAAAAATCGGATTTTTGGATCAAAATTGATTTTGAAAAACCTGGCAAGACAAAGGGTGATGGGGTTGAGGGCAACCGGTTGCCCTAAGCTAATTTTTGGATAAAAACCGTTATGTCCAATGCCTTAGTTATTTTACATCATTTTTGCCATTTTTCGTCCCCTTCGTCAATTTCACACACATTTCACTTCAAATGTGTTTTATTGCATACATTCCATATCTTGGATGTTTTTAGGCTCGATTATCATCACCATTGCTCGTCTTTACCATTTTAATGGTAAGAATTCTACTTCCTTTGCTCAATTGTGTTGAACCCTTAAGATTGTGACTTATTTGTTATATTGTTGATGGAAGTTTCATATGAATTTGATGAGCTTGTCATTTATGATGTATTGTATTGTGTTTGAACTGATTTTGGTGATGAAAAACTTGGCTTGATTGCATTTACAAGGGCTATATATATCTTCTTCAATTTTTGACGCCCACCAAGTGTTCGATAAAATGTTTCAATGAAAAATTCATCACCTACATGATTCTTTCGATTTCAAAAGTCTCATATATTTATAGAAATCATATTTTGCAAATCAAATGCGTTTTCATAAGCTTCTACAAGTCATATGATCGACTTTTCCCTTCCATTTGGCCTATAAGCTTCATTGTTCAAATAGCTCGATACATCGGTTTAGTTGCGCACTTTGATATGATTATATGATGTTTTTATCGTGCTAACATTCTTTTTGATGATTCCAAAGGGGGAGAAACATGTTATAAGCTCATTAGCTCATAAAAGCTAAGTTAAGCTAAACAAAAGAAGCTATAAGCTATGACTTCCTAAAGTCATAAGTTGTGGATTACTTAGTCCATTTGTTGTAGTATGGACTCATATTCTTGTCTAATGATGTTTTGTTGACAGGGGGAGCTTATAAGCTCTTGTACTTAAGATCAATATGTAAAAACTAAGCTTTTAACTTGTGGTTGATTGTTTTTACATTACTCTTGTTGTGCATATTGATAGGGGAGCTTTATTATATGTGTTTGAATATCTCTACTCCCATTCTTGTGATTATATTGCGTGGAATGTTGTTGCTCACAACGGATAGTTCTTTTTAACCGGTAAAATTGTTTTGTTTTCAAAATCGACCTCGTTAAAATTGTTTTGGTTTGTAATCATCAAAAAGGGGAGATTGTTTGATAAATGGTTTTAACATGATTTTGATGATTTTGTTTTTATACCAAAACAATGGTTTTAAAGGTTGTTGTCCAAATACTCCTAAATGATTTAAAATGGTTTTAATATTTTCCTAGTATTTCCTCAAGTTTTACTTTAGATAAAATTGGACAACACTTTTAATGATTTTTTGTTTATATGTTTTTACTTCAAAACAAGGTTTCTAAATGTTGTCTAAATACTCCCGATTGGTTTAAAATGTTTTTACGAATTTTTCGGAGTATTTCTTGAGGTTTATTTTCGTCAAAAATCGGACAACATTGCATTTAGGAGATCGACCGGTCGACCAAAGAGGCGACCGGTACCTGGGAGCAAAACATCGAAACAGAAACTTTGATCTTTCATTTTTTGGTCAGTGCAACCGGTTGCACATAGGTTCGACCGGTCGAGGTGCACTTCGACCGGTCGCCCTGTGTAAATTTGCTGCTATATGTTTCAAACTTCTATTTCTGTGCGACCGGTCGCCCTATGGTTTGACAGCAAAATTCTAACCATTGTGCGTGACGACTTTTCCCTAAATTGTGGAATTGATTTCTAACAGCTATAATCTTGATTTTAATTGCAATTGTTTTGTAGATATCAGATTCCAAGAGGACCCTATCAAGTATCAATCATCTCCTATAAATAGAGGAAGATTTGAAGCACAACTATAAGAGAGAACAACACAACACAACAAGATATACTCAAGCAAACACTTGGTCTTTCATTGTTATTATTCTTGTTGTAATTTGCCTAGCTTATCACTTTCACATCCTTGAGGTCTAGGCTATTCTTGATTACACTTGCACTCAATTGTATAATTCATTATCGAGTTGTAATCTTGGATTTTTGGGTAATCATTCAACACAAGATATCCTTGTGAGTGTTCTTGTGGTAAGAACACACTTGGGTGATCTAGGTGTTAGGTATAAGAAGATTGTGGTAATCTTCTTGTTGAGGTGTTGAAGAATTTGGTATTTTTCAAGGTTGAAGATTGTGGTAATCTTCACAAGGTGCCGTTGGAGCAGTGAGATTGTGGTAATCTCAAAGGTGGTGTTGAAGAAGAGTGTGGTGCTCTTCAAGGTGTTGTTGTAAGTTGGTGTTGTATTAATTTTTGGTAAATTAATAAAATCTTTTTTTTTTGAAATCCATCCCGGGATATCTTGGGGTGGTAGAGGATCAGGCCTAGATGGGTTGAACCTCTTTAAATCGACGTGTGTTGTTTACATTCCGCACCTTTATTATTATCTTTGAGCATTCGGTTTGAAAAAGTGGGCAAAATCGAAAAGATGGAGATAATCTATTCACCCCCTCTAGATTATCGTAGCCGCTTGGACTTACAAGTGGTATCAAAGCCAAACTCTTTGGCAAGCTCGTTTCACATCGCGAGTGAAGAGGAACGATCGTCGGCTACGAATGAAGCTCATCTTACCGGCACATCCACCACCAAGCCACCACTATTTGATTCCAAAAATTTTACATTTTGGAAAGAAAGAATGGAATGCTATTTACAAAGTTGCGGGTTCGATATTTGGAACACCGTCATCAATGGAGAATCCATTCCGACGAAGAATACACCACACACCTCTAAAGGCTTCAAAGAGCTCAATGATGAAGAGAAGAGAATCATCTCCTTAAATGGTAAAGCTCTTAGTATTTTGTATTGTTCACTTACTACTTTGGAATTTGATCATGTTGTAGGTATTCGATCGGCACATGAAGTATGGCAAAAATTAGAAGCCATCTATGAAGTGTATGCAAATGAAAGGAGCAACTCAAAAGCATCTACTTCACAAATGGATATAACATCAAATCCAACAACATGGGATGAGCCTTCTACAACCTCCCATGATGAAGAAGTTGAACAATGCCTCATAGGCATCGAAGAAGAAAACGAGGTAAGTTCTAAACCCTCTACTTCCTATGATAATGATTATAGTGATTTTGAAATACAAGATGAATTCCAAAACTTACTTGTTAAATACAAATATTTGAAAAAGGAATTCATTGTTTTAAAGAATGATAAGGATAGTTTATTTACTTCCTATGAATCACTATCATGTGCTTACACCACCACTCTTCACAAGGTTAGAAACCTTGAGAAAGAAAATAGTACTCTTGTTGAGGATATAAAGTGCTTGAAAAATGATTTATCTAAATCCAACTTGAGTGCCGATAGAATAACCAATATTGTTGATTGTTGTGATAATTCGAAACTAGAACTTGATCATAAGCCTAAGGGTGTCAATCACATGAAAAAGAATCAAGTCTCTAAGCACGTTGGTCATTATGCTCCTAGAATTATTACATGCTTTTATTGCGGTAAAAAGGGTCATACGGTAAATACTTGTCGGGCTAGAAATAGCTCTAATTATTGTTGGAGACCTAAAAGTCTCAAGACTAATCCCAAAGGACCCAAACACATGAGGGTACCACAAAACAATGTCATATTAGGTATCCAAATAAATAATGATCGAAGAAAATTTATACCGCCAAGAAGACATCAAATGACCGTTTCATTTGATCGAAGAGAAAACTATTTTTGACAAAGCCAATTTCCAAGAAGAGGGTATAATCAAAAATGGGAAGAACACAATTCTTGAAAATGGCAAAGACATCATCAACAAGATGATTTTCAAAGAAGAAGAGACTTTCAACAATGGGAAAGCAACAAACCTTGGAAATGGAGCAATCAAACAAGTCATCATCAACAAAGTGACTTCTCAAGGGGAAGATATCATCAACAATGGGAACAGCACAACCCAAGGAAATGGCATAATTGGTAACCCGTATCTCCCTATTTAACTATGCATTTTATTTTGTTATTATGCATGTTTTTATTTGTGTCTTAATTGCAAAATGAGTTTTCAAGTTTTTATTTTTTAATTAAGGTCTTCAATATATATGTGTGTTTTTAAAATTCTTTGAAAAGAAGACCTTATATGATGTTTTTAAAACTCTTTTGCATTTTTGTAGACTAAAATGTGTTAACATATCTTATGGATTTTTATGGCATGAGCTTACTTGTGATATCTCTTAGCCTACTCTTTTATCATTATGATTTGTGCTAGATTTGTTTTAAGAATTGTGTAGGATTTACATATTTTTACAAATGACCATTTGCGTCATTATTTGTCAAGAAAGGCATAAATTATCGAGGTACGTTTACTTGTGTTATTCTTACTCTTATAGACTCGATATATGTATTGCCATATGCCTATGTGCTTGTTTTTCATAGTATTTCATACAAGTGCCATTAAGAGGATTTTTAGATTTTTTTAAAGGCACTATTCGATATTTGATTGCACATATTTGCTTTGTCAACTCTTGTTCAAATACTTCTTTTAAATGAGGTCTCAACTATATGCTATCGGATTTTCAAATTTCAAAAGAGACCTTTTGTAGCTTTCTTAAGCTTATTTGAACTTGCATGATTTATTAGACTCTTGATGATATTCTAAATGCATAGTATGTGTTTCTTGCTTCATGGTCTATATATATAGTGTCTATTTCTACTATGCTCTTATGCAAGATATTTTGTGATTGACGATTGAGGCATGTTTTTACACTTGGGCTATTTTTCTCTTGCTTATATAAGCGATGCCGTTAATGAGTTTGTTAAGTTGTGTAGATAAGAAATGAAATACTCCAAATATTAGTTACCTCAAAATATTTGGATGTAAATGTTCTATTATGAACACCTTAGATCAATTGGATGCCCTATAATGATAGTGATGAAGAAGACAAAAAGGGTATTCCGGAACAAACTCGATGACCAAGGCAACATTGATCGAACTAAGGCGAGGTTAGTAGCTCGAATGTATTTTCAAAAAGAAGGTAATTAATTTTGATGTAACATTTGCACTCATAGCACCTTTAGTAGCTATTTGCATTTTACTTGCCCATTATTGTTTTAAGAAAATTTCAAGCTTTACCAAATGGATGTTAAATTCAATTTTCTAAATGGTTTTATTCAAATATAAGTCTATCGGAGTTTAAAATTTTAGGCCAAATGATTTTTATAAAAGGCCTTGTACGGTAAAGTTGATACTACATTTCTTGTTTTGAAAAAGGGCAAGGTTGTTTACTTGTGCAAATTTTTGTTGATAATATTTATGGTGTTACTAATAAGTATTTGTGCAAGATATTTTTCCAAAGTCAATGCAAGGTGAACTCAAGGTGATCATGATGGGGGAGCTCAAATTTCTTCATTGGACTTCAAGTTAATCAATGCCAAGAAGGTGGATATAAATTCAAAATCAAAATACACAAAAATATCTTTGAAGATATTAGGCATTGAAGAAGGAAGAATCAACTCAACCTCTATGGCTACCAATGTAGAGATTAACAAAGGTTGAGAAAGACATATCGACCGACAAACAAATTCGAGGTATGTTTTCTTGTATTATTCCTATAGACTCAACATTCCATATGCCTTATGTCTATATGCTCGACTTCAAAAACTATCCCAACGAATCTCATTAAAGTGTCGTTAAAGAAATTTTCAAATATTTGAAAGGCACTTCTTCTTATGACTTGTATATCCAAAGTATTAAAACGCTCTTATTTTTTCGGGATAACAAGTTCGGTATTTACAATTTATGAAAATATGGTTCGTCATAATCGAACTAAACATATTGAGATTCGAAATTTTTTCTAAGGGATTGCGTTTCTAAAACAAAAAAAACTGAGATGTGTTTAATTCCGTCTCAAGGATAACTCGCGGATTTTTTTTTTTCGTTAACCGCCGAGTATTTTACCTCATTTCGAGCTTGATTATGACATAATGTATATTGAATGAGGTCTACGTTTGCATTTTGCACGTTTTTAAAACTTAGGGGCGAAAAATCGGATTTTTGGATCAAAATTCAGATTTTGAAAAACCTGGCAAGACAGTGGGCTGATGGGGTTGAGGGCAACCGGTCGCCCTAAGCTAATTTTTGGATAAAAACCGTTATGTCTAATGCCTTAGTCATTTTACATCATTTTTGCCATTTTTCGTCCCCTTCGTCAATTTCACACACATTTCACTTCAAATGTGTTTTATTGCATACATTCCATATCTTGGATGTTTTTAGGCTCGATTATCATCACCATTGCTCGTCTTTACCATTTTAATGGTAAGAATTCTACTTACTTTGCTCAATTGTGTTGAACCCTTGAGATTGTGACTTATTTGTTATATTGTTGATGGAAGTTTCATATGAATTTGATGAGCTTGTCATTTATGATGTATTGTATTGTGTTTGAACTGATTTTGGTGATGAAAAACTTGGCTTGATTGCATTTACAAGGGCTATATATATCTTCTTCAATTTTTGACGCCCACCAAGTGTTCGATAAAATGTTTCAATGAAAAATTCATCACCTACATGATTCTTTCGATTTCAAAAGTCTCATATATTTATAGAAATCATATTTTGCAAATCAAATGCGTTTTCATAAGCTTCTACAAGTCATATGATCGACTTTTCCCTTCCATTTGGCCTATAAGCTTCATTGTTCAAATAGCTCGATACATCGGTTTAGTTGCGCACTTTGATATGATTATATGATGTTTTTATCGTGCTAACATTCTTTTTGATGATTCCAAAGAGGGAGAAACATGTTATAAGCTCATTAGCTCATAAAAGCTAAGTTAAGCTAAACAAAAGAAGCTATAAGCTATGACTTCCTAAAGTCATTGTGGATTACTTAGTCCATTTGTTGTAGTATGGACTCATATTCCAATTTTTTGTTGTAGTATGGACAATATGTAAAAACTCTTGTCTAATGATTTTTTGTTGACTCTACTCCCATTCTTGTGATTAAATTGTTTTGTTTTCAAAAATCGACCTCGTTAAAATTGTTTTGGTTTGTCATCATCAAAAAGGGGGGAGATTGTTTGATAAATGGTTTTATCGTGATTTTGATGATTTTGTTTTTATACCAAAACAATGGTTTTAAAGGTTGTCCAAATACTCCTAAATGATTTAAAATGGTTTTAATATTTTCCGGAGTATTTCCTCAAGTTTTACTTTAGATAAAATTGGACAACACTTCTAATGATTTTTTGTTTATATGTTTTTACTTCAAAACAAGGTTTCTAAATGTTGTCTAAATACTCCCGATTGGTTTAAAATGTTTTTACGAATTTTTTGGAGTATTTCTTGAGGTTTATTTTCGTCCAAAATCGGACAACATTGCATTTAGGAGATCGACCGGTCGACCAAAGAGGTGACCGGTACCTGGGAGCAAAACATCGAAATAGAAACTTTTATCTTTCATTTTTTGGTCAGTGCAACCGGTTGCACATAGGTTCGACCGGTCGAGGTGCACTTCGACTGGTCGCCCTGTGTAAATTTGCTACTATATGTTTCAAACTTCTATTTCTGTGCGACCGGTCGCCCTATGGTTTGACAGCAAAATTCTAACCGTTGTGCGTGACGACTTTTTCCTAAATTGTGGAATTGATTTCTAACACTATAATCTTGATTTTAATTGCAATTTTTTTGTAGATATCATTCCAAGAGGAGCCTATCAAGTATCAATCATCTCCTATAAATAGAGGAAGATTTGAAGCACAACTATAAGAGAGAACAACACAACACAACAAGATATAATCAAGCAAACACTTGGTCTTTCATTGTTATTATTCTTGTTGTAATTTGCCTAGCTTATCACTTTCACATCCTTGAGGTCTAGGCTATTCTTGATTACACTTGCACTCAATTGTATAATTTATTATCGAGTTGTAATCTTGATTTTTGGTTATCATTCAAACACAAGATATCCTTGTGAGTGTTCTTGGTAAGAACATACTTGGATGATCTAGGTGATAGGTGAAGAAGATTGTGGTAATCTTCTTATTGAGATGTTGAAGAATTTGGTAAGAATTTGGTATTCTTCAAGGTTGAAGATTGTGGTAATCTTCACAAGGTGCCGTTGAAGGAAGATTGTGGTAATCTTCAAAGGAGATTGTGGTAATCTCCAAAGGTGGTGTCGAAGAAGAGTGTGGTGCTCTTCAAGTTGTTGTAAGTTGAATTTGTATTAATTTTGGTAATTAATAAAATCTTTTTTTTTGAAATCCATCCCTGGATATCTTTGGGGTGGTAGAGGATTATGCCCTAGGTGGGTTGAACCTCTTTAAATCGACGTGTGTTGTTTACATTCCGCACCTTTATTATTATCTTTGAGCATTTGGTTTGAAAAAGAGGGCAAAATCGAAAAGATGGAGATAATCTATTCACCCCCTCTAGATTATCGTAGCCGCTTGGACTTACAAAGGACCTTGCTTGGGTAAGCTTCTATAGTTCTTCATATTTCCACTCTTCATTCTTCGTCTCTTCACTTGGCTAAGACTTGTACAATTTATCTTTGTAGGCCACAAACCTTGCGGCTTCAAACCATCGGGGTGAGGTGACTGAGGCGAAGAACTCGTCGACTTGATGTGAGGTGAAGGGCACTTAAGGCCGCAACTAGACATTGTAAGTGCGAGATGTCAGATCTGTCGACGCAGTGTGCCAGAGCGAAGAGTCAACTCTCCCATGAGGCCAAGACGGGAGAGTTGTGCTTCCAGTCTCCCGCTGGAGTTGAGTTGTTGGCCAAAGAGAGGTCTGATTCGGTTGCGGCATACAGAGGTTCTTTATCCTACCGCTCCGACATGATGAGAGAGTCTTGCTCTTATTATCACAAGGCAGTGCGCCACTGCCAGAAACTTCTATAGCAGGTGTTTCTGAGGAGGAGGATCAAGAGGTCAAGGCTCTGGCGGATCTTCCCGACGATGTTGATGGCGATGGAGATGTTGCTGATGGAGATGAGGCACCTCCCGCTTGAGTAGTAATAGTCTTTTCCCGGCTTAATTGTCTTTTCCTGACTTAATAATCTTCGCTTACTACCCATCTGTTTATGCCTTGCTTTCCGAACTCAGATATTTCTTTCATGTACTTGAATATTTCCATCTTCCTCTTGATCTTGAAACGTTTGATATTGTCCCACTGGGTTGGATGCTTTCTCCATTTTCTTCATGTCTATTAACTTCCCGTCGCCATGTTTTACTTGTGATATTTGCGTATAACTTTTTGCGGGAGATTAGACTTTACGCTGCATTTTAACATCATGGGGCACCCTTCGGGAGCTTGGAGGAGGGCTCCCCTTTGGGGTTCTCGGGCGTCCTTTCAAAATTCAGAGGAGGGCGCCCACTTTGGTGTTTCCCCAAGTCATTGCTCCTTGTAGTGATAACTTCTTTCTGTAGGAGACTTGTTCATTTTCCACGTTGAGGTGGATCTTCCCTTCAGAGGGAATTATTGATTCTTTCAGAATAGTCGGGAGTACTTGTGTTTGAGGTTAACACGCGCCATCTCATGAGACCTTTGAGGGCGCCCTTCCGGAGCCCAATGGGTGCACTCCCGGAGCTCGGAGAGGGTGACCTTCTGGGGCTTGGAAGGGACTTTCTGCTGGAACTCTTCTCTGGCCTCGCTTATGATGTCTTCCCCCAGGTGTTAGAGTTTTTCTCTCTTCTTCCGCCGAGGAGTAATATTTCGAAGGATGTCCTTCCAGAGCCCGGCTTGGGTGCCCTTTCGGATTTCATGGGCACCTTCCCTAAGCTTTGGAAGGGGATCTTTCTAGAGCTTCCACCATAATTTTTGCTTTAGGCTTTTTATCTCTCCTCCAAATGTGTTAGCACTTTTTGCCTTCTTTTCCTTGCATATTTTCATCATGGAGAGGAATTCATCGGGACTCTTGTGAGGATCCCCCCTCCTCCGTGGTTTTTGTTTGCCAAAAATATATTGGATCTTACAACTGGAAGTGTACAGTGTAGTTTATAGAATAATGGCAAGCAAGGTCGTATTCCTCAGGGATTGAATACAAAACACTTAGGCTATAATAACATCGCATTCTAATTTTATTGAAGCGACTGGATATTGAGTTTTAGTCAAAAATCAAAAATTAAAAAGAAAATTAAATAAATTTGCGAACCCCACAAATTTTTTCAACAACCACGGAAGCAACCTTAAGCACATAATCTCAACATGTTTCTTCAATATTAAATCCAATTAAAGTTTCAAAAACCAATTCATGCGTTTCTATGGGTTCAATTCCTAAAATAGTTTATTCCCCCTCCCAGGTGGTGCATAAACAGTAGATTAATAATAATTGAGGTCTCTCGATCCATCACAACTATTATTAACTCCCAAGAGATCTTGAATTGAAATACTCCCCACAAACAGAAGTAGTATCCCGATACATTACCCTGTTTATGTCTGAATTCGATTTTTGTCTCATTAGAACTCACTTTCTAGATTATGGACTAACAAGTGTGACATGCAAATTATTGATCAGATAATCGACAATTATAAATAAGCACTTGATTTCATAAAATAGAACACATGAATCAATTAAAAAAATAATTAATCAAGATTTAACATGAATCCACAGTTTTGATTATGCCCTAAGATCCGAAAGGTTAGCCAAACATTGATAACAAATTCATAGACAAACTCGAAATCAATATTGTGACATCGTTTAAGCACAAACAAGAGATCTAAACTAAGAAAGAAAACTTCTTCTTGTCAGGATGGATTCTCCTTCCAAGCCTTCGAAGCTCTTGTGCTTCCCCGGCAATGGCGCCAAAAACTTGTTCGCAAAAAATATTTGGATCATACAACTGCAAGTGTACAGTGTAGTTTATAGAATAATGGCAAGCAAGGTTGTTTCCTCAGGGATTGATATGTGAAACACTTAGGCTATAATAACATCGCATTCCAATTTTATTGAAGCGATAGAATATCAAATTTATAATAAAATCGAAAAATAAAAGCAAAAATAAATAAATTTGTGAACCCCACAAGTATTTCAACAACTATAGGAGCAACCTTTGGCACATAATCTCAACATGTTTCTTCAATATTAAATCCAACTAAAGTTTCAATAATCAATTCATGCAATTTTATGAGTTCAATTCCTAAAATAGTTTATTTCCCTTCCCGGGTGGCGCATAAACAATAGATTAATAATAATTGAGGTCTCCCGATCTATCACAACTATTATTAACTCCCAAAATATCTTTGAATTGAAATACTCCCCACAAACAGTTGTAGGTCTCCCGACACGTTACACCCATTTATGTTTGAATTTGATTTCCGTCTTTGTTAGAACTCATCTCCCGAATCTCACATGAACAAATACGACATGCAAATTATTCCTGGCCAAATAATAAGCAATTAAGAATAAGCACTCGAATTCATAAAATAGAAAACATGAATCAATTAAGAAAATAATTAATCAAGATTTAACATGAATCCACAGTTTTTAAAGATTAGCCAAACATTGATAACAAATTCATAGACAAACTCGAAATCAACATTGTGATATCGTTTAAGCACAAACAAGAGATCTAAACTAAGAAAGAAAACTCCTTCTTGTCAGGATGGATTCTCCTTCCAAGCCTTCGAAGCTCTTGTGCTTCCGTAGATGCAAACGGCCTTGTGGTGTTCTTCGAAACCTAGCCCTCCTCTCTCAGAAAACCTTGGATCTTGTATTCCTGTGAAATTTGGTGTGTTGTATGTGGTATGAATGGATGAAATTTCGTTCAAATGCACGTATATATCAAAATACATGCAAATGCATCAATTATATCAAAATAAGCCCCAAAATGCACATATATTGTACACGCATCAGTTTTAACCGGAGGAGAAATAATTTTTACTATGACCCCCTTGTGAGGAGGCCTCTCCCATCTGGGGTTTAGCCGGAAGGGGTCATCCCACCCTGTGTCTTAGCCAGGTGACACCATCCCCTCTAGGGTCTTAGCCGGAGAAGGTACCTTACTAGGACCTCTTATGAGGAGGCCCCTCCCATCCGGGGTCCTAGCCGGAAAAGGTCATCCCACCCGGGGTCTTAATCGGGTGAGGTCATCCCATCCTGGGTCTTAGCCGGAGGAGGTAAATTACTAAGACCCCTTATGAGGAGGCCCCTCTCATCCGGTGTCTTAACTGGAAGGGGTCATCCCACCTGGGGTCTTAGTCGGGGGAGGTTATCTATGAGGAACCCCGTGAGGAGGCTCCTCCCATCTGGGTCATAGCTGGAAAGATGGGGTTTGTTGAGAAGAGCATCTAACTGGTCATTGACCCTGACTATATGTAGCCATTAATCGCGCCCTGGCCATTTATGGCCTTTAACTACATTCATCACATCAAAGTAGAAATTGTGAAAGTATTTTTATTCATTATAATGAAAATCTTTACGCCCCGTGGACGGAATGACTGAAATATAAATAAACATTTAACGCCTCTTGGGCCGAAACAAACTGAAAATGACAAGATAAAATAAAATATACTAAGGCTTCTGTGAGGCTGACAGGAGCTGGTGTAGATGGAGGCTAAGGAGAATTCACTTCATCTTTAGCGGTTGGTGTCTCCGGATAATCCCTATGTCCCCAATAGTGGTGCCTATCTCTGTCTTCGGGATGGTTCTTGGCCAAAAGGGAAATGTGGGTGAGGTGATCCGTAGCCGACCCAGGCGGTGATGTCTGGAGCTCGCACCAAGTGGTTTTAGAGTGGTGAGTCGGATTGTCCTCCTGATGTGATGTGGGGCATCCCCAAGTGTTGTCTTCCCGCGTCCGATAATGATCCAGGTAATCCACATATTCTTGTAGATAACCTCTTCGAATTAACTTTTCAATGGAGACTCTTAACGGAATACAATCCTCCGTGATATGTCTCCTATCATGATGGAAATAACAGAAATGCCTGGACCTCCGCCGCCAGTAGCAGTCTCTCATCTCCCACGGAGGTTCTATAATTTTCTGTCTCCGTGCGGCGATTAGTATTTCCAACAGCGGTGCATTTAACAGAATCACTACTTGTCCCGATCTCTTCTCGCGACCTCTAGGTGGACTCTGGAGATCTTCCTTGGCCTTTCGCTTGTTCCTCTGGGATGGCTTTAATACTTCATCTCCCTGGTCGGGTGCTCTTCTAGAGTGGGCCCCTCTTCCTCTATTGAGGAGAGTTCCTTTCTTTGAGGTACCCTGAGCACACTCTTGGAGGGTGATATGCCTCTGCATCCTTGTCAATGTCTCTTGCTGGACATGGGTTACTTCATTTACAATCTCCACGAGTTGTCCTATAAGATTGCGTAATGGCGCTTCCACCTCTCGCTGGAGTAGGTCTGGGATGATCTCGTGGCTCTTCATGTTGGCGGAAAACTGTTGTACGAAAGCCTCCGCAAACTGGTACATCATGGTAATGGAGTCCTCTGGGAGCTGGTCGAACCAAGCTCGGGCTTGCTTGGTCCAAGTGCCTAGAAATGCTTTCTAGTAGGCGGCATCCGTGATCTCATAGAGGTGTGCCTCTGCGTAAAACTTGTTCATATGCTCCTGAGGATCTCCAGTTCCATCGTACTCCGGGAGGTTAGATGCTTTAATTCCCGGGGATAGCAGCTCCGCCAAAATGTCAGCGCTCAGCGGGCTCCCCCATTCCAAAGCGGCAGCTTGTGGATAAGTCTGGTTGTATGGGCGTTGCTGGAATTCCCTTCATCACCAAGGTCTTCATTGGTCGGTAGTGCTTGGGATAGCGCTCCCTTGGCTCCGGCCATAGCATAATTCCTCAAAGCGTTTCGTGCAACCTCTTCTAACAGGATTTGAAGAGTTTTCTTGGTCAGACAAATTTCCTCAACGGGCGGAGCACCTCCGGGGGGAGGAGGCGACGCCCTTCTTTCTTGCGGGAGTGGCGTCGCCCTTCCGGTGGAATGGTCGTTGGCCTCTTGCCGTCTTGATGGTCTTCCTTAATGCTGGTCTCCGGCTCCCTGGCCTGCAGCTTGAGGTCCGACTTTCCGTGCTGGTGATTGAGTTCACATCTTTGTCTGCTTTGGCTATTTCCCACAGACGGCGCCAAAATGATGCTGCTTTCTCTATCATATCACCCAAGTCAACTAAGTTGACCAAAATCCTCTTCCCGATAGGGAAGTCTTCGAGCTTGTCCTCTTCCCGAGGGGAAGTCTTCTCATCTTCCACTTCTGGAACAGCTAACTCCTTCGATTGGGAACTTGCCTGTACACACGCGCAAATGTTAGAAGGCCCTGGGGGTTGTCCCGAGGAGGCCCCTCCGGCGCTCAAGTCAGCACGGTGAACGAGAGAGAATTAAGACAGTAAACGAATATTGAATGCGTAGGAGAATAATTAATTGTGAGTTAATTACTTACAGCGAATATGAAAGACTTTTTTATACCTAAGACATGGGCCTCGTGGGTCGTGTAGGAGAATTTGGCCCATGGGCCAGTCCACGTAGGGCAAAATGACCGCTTGGGCCAAACCCAGACTCTGTTGGGCTAGTTTAATTATCAAGAGCCCGTTGGCCATTAATATTAAATAAATAAAAATATAAAATGAATAATATTTAATTAAATTATGAAATACCATTTTTGTCCTCAACAATACTATGGATATTATTTTATATTTGAATCTAATCGAAGTTCAATCAAATTAGGAACACACAACGAGCTAGAGATTTTTATTGTTATATATTTTATTAATTGAGGTAAATTGTAGATTTTATTGGAAGAAAAAAATATCTTTAAGTTAAACATTAACCTCGAATTGGATATCAAATAATTTTTAGTTTGTTTTCCAAATATTTGCCACAACTTTTCCCCAAATTGCAAATTCCAAACATGAGCATGGGCAAATTGGGAATAAGATTTGACTATATAATCTACATTCGACTCTTTGACCTACTTCCAGGATCCATTATCGAAGAAAGAAGAAATGAGGCAAACAGAGAGATGGGAGTTCTTCAAAGGTGGTTGCCCCTCTCTGTTAGCCCATGATTTTCCCTTATACGAAAATCAACAGCCCATTAGTTTTTCTATCAAGGAAAACTTCAAAAAAGAAAAAAAATAATAAAGAAAAACATCGCACGCATATATTTTATATATATATGAATGAATGCTCTGTTGGAAAATCAATGTTTAGGGCGCGATTGGATATACATTTCATGTGCAAAATTGCAGAGGTTCGGAGTATTGCCCTCGCTAGGGTTTTGGAGGCTGTGATGATTCTTGATTTGTTTGTTATTTTTAATTTCTGAGCAAATGGATCGGGCAAAGGGAAAATCCGACCCGTATCTTGGCGGGGCAACCCGGATGGCGTTGTGATTTTATCACATGCAACCGGTGATTTGCAGCCATGGCGTGGTTAGACCTGGCCACGGTTCTGGAACCGCTGGTTCCGGTTCCGGTTCCGCCGATTTCGGTTCCTCCAAATTGAGGAACCGGAACCGGAACCTTATGCTCACAGTTCCGGTTCCAAAACCGGAACCGTCGGTTCTAGTTCCAAACTGGAACACGGTTCCTATATTGGTTCGGTTCGGTTAAAAACCTAACCTTTTGTTTTTAATTTTATTTAGATAAAATGTTTAGCAATTTAGTTTAAAATAAAAAGAAAAAGGAAAAAAAAAACGCGAGCGTGATTCATCTAAAATATTTCCATCAGAGCTAAACGTTTGCTCTACTTCAACAGTTGAAACGGGGCATGCCAAAACCTCTTTTGCGGATTGAGATGATTGTATAAGGTTGAGTTCTTTGTGACCACCATTTCAAAATATCAAAGTCTTCAATATCTATTGCACTAAACTCGAAAAAAGTAGTTAAATAATTCTCAAGCTCTACATTTGAGCTAGAGAAACCCTTGGACGTTTACTTTTTTCCCTAAGTAATCGTTGTGCAATATTAAAAATATCATAATAAATATTTTACATTTCTTCTAGAATGTATTTACCAAAACAAGATTGTTGGTTTTAACCTTAAAAAAAACGGTTCCATCACGGTTCCAACGGTTCTCACCGACGGTTAAAACCGCCTTCCACGATTTTTGAGACCTAGGTTCCATCACGGTTCGGTTTGGAACCGTTGACCATTACGGTTTATGAACCGTTGACCACGTTCGGTTCGGTTTGGAACCCGATTTTGGTTCCATTTGGCCAGTCTAGGCGTGGTTGCTTTCTCTTTTGCCTCATCGCGTGCAGATCCGAGCCTCCGGATTTATTTATTTATTTTTAAAGAAAAATAATATTTTTTTAATATGGTGGAAAAACTTTTTTGTAAGGAATAAGTATTTTAATTTTTACATAGTAGATTATGATATTTTCGTGAGGAAATATTATTTTGTCAATTGATTTTTTACACAGTAGTTACTAGTTATTATATTTTTTAATATTTTTTGTGGATTGAAATAAGACCTTTCTTGAGGAGATAATAATAATTATTATTATTAATATTATTTTTTTTACCAGAAGCCAAGAAGGAGATAATTATTTAAGATAAAAGAAGTATATTTTTTTCAGGATTGTTTAATACATTAATTGCTGATGAAATTGTTAATCTATCCTACTTGGTGTATTGTGTAACTAAAAAAAAGACAAAAACTTGGGTTAGACCGTTTAACGGGTTTTTTACTCGTTAGATGGATCCAACCCAACCCGGATTTTGTTGTAATTTCATGCACCAATGATATTTTGTAATATTTTGGGGCGGTGTCATTGGATCTCTGGACCGATGATATTTTTTTAATATTAGAGTTTATTAAAAGTATTAGTTTTTCCTCTTAAATTTATTAGTAGTATAACTGAAAAATATTAGTAATCTTCTTGAACAATATTTTTAGTAGTCCTAATGAGAAGTATTATTTTTTCTCTCAAAAATATTAGTAATCCATCTAAAATGTATTAATTGTCCCTCGGGAAATGTATTAGACAGTGAGGTACTATTAGACAACCCTCAATAGTATTAGTTTTTCCGTGAAAAGTATTAGCAATCTATCCAAAAAATATTAGTAATCCCCCGAAAAAATATTAGTAACCCATTGAGCAGTTTTTTTAGTTCATGAAAATATTGATTTTTTCTGGCAAAAGTATTAGTATTTCCTCTAAAATCTATTAATAATCTTATTTAGAAATATTAGATTTTTCGATTAAAAGTATTTTAGTATTTTTCTGGAAAGTATTAGTAGTCATACGAGAAAAAAATAGTAGCCCTTTTAAAAAGTACTAGCTGCGCCCATCGGACTTCTATTGATTTCTTTTTTGGCAGTTATTCTATTGATTCTAGCATCATTTTAAGAGTACAAGTCACGTTATTTATCCTGTTGAAACCGATCACTAACTTTACTCTTAAAAAAATCATTTACAAATTCTCCCATGTCCCAAACACTCAAAATTTTGGATTGTTTTTTTTTTTTTTTTTTTTTTTTTTGAACAATCAATTTTTATTCCACCAAGCTTTTAATGGGATTTGCCAGAATATATTGTAATTCAATTGAAATCACATGCAGAATAAAAGAGCCAATTTTCCCAAAAATAATAACTAATATATCGAATTTGAACATTAATTTCTAGTGAATAACTCAAATTTATAGAATACAATAATTTTAAAGGTAATACACACCAAAAAATAAAGGAAACAAAAACAAAATGCAAATTTCTTAATATAATTTATGAATTCCAACATTTTCTGTGTCAATTACCAAACTCAGCCCTCAACATCCAAAAAACTCAACCCTAAACAGCTGCAAATACCATCTCGAACATGGGCAAATATGTAACGCAGAAAACAATAAACACAACGCTCTCGCCCTAGTGGAAGCACCCATTAGCTCAGATTCAGAAAATGAGGCGAACAGTGAGATTGGGATTTCTCATAGGGTGGTTGCCCCTCTCTGTTCGCCGATGATTTTTTCGCCGATTTCCGGCACAAAACCAACAACCCTTCGTTATTGCTTTCAACGAGTACTGCTTAATTGCTATGTGTTTGCAAACACTTCTGCTTGTATGCATCGTTTTCATGTCCAATCTCAGTCTCATTCTGGCTTCAACTGCTCTGTGCTTCTTCTTCTGCTGTTGTTTTCGCAAGAGGCTGTGATGATTTTTCATTCTCTGGTGTACAATATTTGTCTGAGCTTATGGGTCGGGCTTGGGAAAATCGACCCGTATCTTGGCGGGGCGACCCGGATGGCACGCGGGTTGACGCGTGCAACTGGTGGTTTGCAGCCATGGCGCGGTTGAATTTCCCTTTGCCTGATGTTTCTGTACCCAGATCTGAGCCTCAAACTGGAATTTTTTGCCTTTCTTTTTTTCTCAATTTATTTATTTATTTTTCTTATGGATAAACGGGCTATTTTTTATATATAAACTATATTTTTGGTAATTTTGATGGTGAATATTAATTTATTTTAGTAGGATTCTTGGGTTAAGGACACATTTGCCAACATTCCGGAAAAAATGACACATTTTTACGCTCTCGGGCTATTTTTGAATTTTTTTACCCGCATTTTTTTGGAAATTTTTACGCTCTTGCCAGTTTTTCCGCATTGTTGTTTCAAATATGTTTGGACCATGTTTCAAATATGTTTTATCTACTAAAATTTTAGTGGAAAAATAATTTATGGTGATATTAAATAATCAATTTTATACTCGAAATCTATAAAAATAATATATATATATATATAAAACAACATTTTAAATTAACACACTTAAAAAACAATATATAAACAACACATTTAATAAAAACACAATTCCATTTTTGATTCAATGCATTAAAAACGTTGAAAACATGGAAACATCACAACAACATTAAAACTATTTAGAAACAACCTTGTTCGCTCAATTTATTAAGTTAAAATACAAGTGTACGACATAATTAATAGAAAGTGGCAAACAATGGCGTATTCCACAGAGATTGATTTTGAACACAGAGTACGGCAATGTAGTAGTCTCAATTTTATTGAAAATCGAACAATTTAAATAAAATGAAATAAAGAAATAAAGAACTATAAACTCAAACGTAGTTAATTAACCAAAGAATAAAAGTGATCATACGACTATGATTTCGACATGTATTTCTAAATTATATGCAATTTGTATTTCACAAAATCAATTATACTTTATCTATGGACTTGATTCTTACATTAGTTTATTCACTCTATAGAAGCAAACACGTCGTAGGTCAATAATTAATTTTTAGCAGCTCTATTCAACAATTAATATCATCGACTCTCAAAAATATATTGAATCAAGTATCAAAATATCATAAACGCCATAAGACTCTCGACTCTACAATTATTTATGTTGTGATTTCTTTAATCTATTATTGGAACTCATCTCTCGAATTATGAACTAACATATTAAATATGTGGATTGTTGATCAGGTAATCCATAAGAATTAAGCACAAGAAACCACAAATAAATAGACAAAACAAGTTAATACAAAATAATCAAATTGAATATAAATTAGATCTGCAATATATATCATGTCCTATAATAAAAACAAATTAGCTAGACATGTTCGTTTGCCAACTTATAGACAAATAAACGCCATGTTTAAAAGAAAGAAAGAAAGATATGGAAAATAGAAATTCTAGACTATGATGATGAATTCCCCTGGCTTGAATGAATCCGTCTTCAAAACCTAAAACAATGGTGTTTTCCTTGATAATCTCGTTGTGTGACTCTCCAAGATCTCTATTTTCTCCATTTGTTTAGGTTTTCATATTTCTATTTTTATATCCATCTTGTGTCACCCTACCTCATCCAAACCAAAAAAAAAGGTAAAAATCCATCAAAAACCACAACCCACGCATCGGCGCATGACCCGTGCAGTTTCACACAACCTGGTCGTGTAGCTCATTTTTGCCCAAAAAGCCATATCTGAAATTTTTTGGACACGCTCGTGCGATATTGCACGAGTATGTCGCGTGCAACCTATTTTCTTCCAATTATTGATCGTTTTCTTGGCCCGACTTGCTCGTGGTGTATCATTTGTGATGCCGATATTCTACCTCCAATTCGACTTTATTTCCTACAAAATGATAGAATAATCGCATTATCGTCCCCAACAAATGAAACTAAATCAAATACGTCAAATATACATGCAAATACACCAATTATATAGCAAATTACATGCACAAAAACCGCTGAATAAACCCAAAAATAACAGAAATAATATTGAAAAGACCGAGAAAATTACATCTTTAGTCATATAGGATTATACATGTTGTAATTTTGGTCCCATACTTTGCAATTATAGTCATGTAATTTTTTTTTAAAGCAATGATAGCCCCATAAGATACAATCATTGTAAATTTAGTCCCATAGTCATCTAAAAATTAACAGAGACTACACGTGCGTTGCACGTGAACGTTAAGTCATGGATTTGTTTTGAAGAAATTGCATATTTAGTCCTACATAATTTTTTCATTTGCAATTTTAGTCCCATATATGCATAATGGTCCCATAGAAACGCATTTCTTGTAAAAATAGTCCCAACCATTACATGTAATCTATAATATTCAATACAAGAAATCTAATTAAAATGATTAAAATCTCTCTTGATATATATATTAGATATTTCTTTTTTTTAAAGTAAACGCATATTATACTTGTTTAAATAATACTTTATGTAATATATTTTAATATGCAAATTAATAACGGAAAATCAAAAGTCATTTATAAATATACAAATATGCTAATTATTATATGAAGAATATACAAATACTATGTAAATAATAAAATAAAAATATTAATAATTTTGCTAATTATTATTAAATAACAATTCTTAATTTATGTTATGTTATAAATTAATAAATAAAAAATACTATATATTAATATTTGTATGATTTAAATATAAGATAAATACAATTCACATAAAACTAAACTAATTACTATTAAAATTGTGTTTTTGTGTAATAATTTTAAATTACTTAATATAAAATATATTAAATTAATATTTATATAATCTATGCATATGTATAAATACAAATCATATAAATATAATACTAAAATAAGTC
This sequence comes from Rehmannia glutinosa, assembly GCA_016081115.2. NCBI lineage: Eukaryota > Viridiplantae > Streptophyta > Magnoliopsida > Lamiales > Orobanchaceae > Rehmannia > Rehmannia glutinosa. The sequence goes on from CM071928.1 coordinate 52,425,138, forward strand.
ACAATTTTACTTCCGAGAAATTATTTTATATTTATATTTTATTCGTATGTCTATATGAGTCGGTATATTAATCATTATGTATTTTTCTTGGGTTTTTCACCATAATTTTAATGATTTCATTATGTATTCGTACGTATTAAATGCTGATTTTTTTCATCTCGTATTTAATTAAATATAAAAAATATAAGCCATACACGACACACATGAATTTTTCAAATGGAGAGAAAAACTCAAAAACAATTTCTTAATTGAAAGAGGCTGGCTTAATTTTTTCCTCCAAATTCAACTTCTATCGGAGCTGAGAATTACAGTCTTTAAAATATAATAGTGGGACTACTTTTGCAAAATTTTCGTTCCCATGGGACTGTTTTGCATATGCAGGACTGAAATTACAAATGACAAATCATATGGGACTAAATATGCAATTTCCGACCTTCAAGGTTATATGTTAACGGAGTTGGCAATTGTCTCCGTTAAATTTTAGCGGTGGGACTATTTTTACAAAAAAAAAACCATTCATATGGGACCATTTTGTAGACATGGGACTGAAATTACAACATGTCAAATCATATGGGACTGAATATGCAATTTTGTTAGAAATAAACTAAGTACTGAGTTCTATGTTATAACTTATTACTTAATCTAGAGGTTCTGGGTTTGAGAGTGGGGAAAGGTATGAACCCACTTTCATGGGTGGGAAGTCCATCAGTGCGACGGGATCACATATATAACTATTTGGCTCACGCAGCCCACTTTATCGCACAAAGCCCATGCGACCAATCAACTCAGTTATAAAAGGTCCATCATTGTTATTTGTAAGTATTTAGATTTCATTACTCTCAAGTAATGTTCATTGCTTTGGATTTTATCTCCAATTTGTACTGATTTGAGCGTCGGAGGAGCCTCTTTGGGAAAACCCCAGAGCCCATCTAATATTTGTTGGTGTCGCAGGCTAAAGGTTTGCACAGTCTGGTTCGAAAATTTAGAAATCTCCAGAATCATCCTAAAGTTCAGAGATCCCAAAATTTAATCTCTAGAACCGAACTAGAGAGAAAACATCTCCGTCTCGAATCGTCCTAAAAGTCTGGGATGATTCGAGATGGAGTTTCGGTTCTAATGGAACGGTACGAGATGATACGAACTGGTACAAAGAAACGGATATTCAGATATTTATCATAAATAAAACACATACAAAATACTATGTCCCAAAATAATATTAAAATATCTGGTCCAAAAATATTATTACAATACCATATTACACCAATAACATCTGCATAAGAAATTAAATCACATAGGAAATGTGTCTGTTAGAGTAGCAATTATCATCTACTTAAGTAAAACATCCCAAAAACTGTTGGAAATTTGGGTTTGATAAAGTGGGCGTCGACCTGTCTTTGACCAAATTTTTGGCAGCTAAGTTTTTAATTCTGGAGGAATTAAATTGTATATTATTAATCTATGTTCCTAGTAGATGTTTGTACTATTTTTTATTTCTCAAAATCGAATTTCGGTGAGTGAAATTAATACAAGAAGTTGGCCACACGAATGGGCATTATGTAAAGGGAATTGAAAGCTTTTTTCTTCATCCCACATAGATTATAAAGCATAGTTTATCCTAGTATAAATACTAGAAGATATTGTTAGTCCAAGTGGCTACAATAATCTAGAGGGGGGGTGAATAGATTATCCCGGTTTTTCAGATTTTGCCCTCTTTTTCGAAAAACTCAAGCAAAGATGAAATGCTAAATGCGGAAAGTAAATAGCACACGTCGATTTATAGTAGTTCAACCCACCTAGGGCCTAATCTACTACCACCCCAAAGATATCCGTGATGGATTTCAAAAAGAAAAAAAGATTTTATTAATTTACCAAAAATTAATACAACACCTTGAGGACTACCACAACCCTCTTTCACCACCTTGAGGATTACCACAACCCTCTTACAACACCTTTGAAGATTACCACAACCTTCAAACACCTATCACCTAGATCACCCAAGTGTATTCTTACCACAAGAATACTCACAAGGATGTCTTGTGTTAAATGATGACCAAACTCAAGATTACAACTCAATAATGATTGATACAATATGAGTACAAGTGTAATCAAGAATTGAAAGCCTAGACCTCAAATTTGTGCAAGTGAAAGTGCTTAGGCTAATACAACAAGATATATGAAAGTGTTTGCTCAATTGCTCTTTGCTTGTATGGAGTGTTGTATCTTGTTGCTTGAATGAAGCCTCTATTTATAGGAGAGGGCTTGGCTTTCATTTCCAGACATAGGCTCCTCCTTGGGGAGTGATTTGCTGCAAAAGAAACCATTTAAAATGATCAATATAGCTGTTAGAAATCAATCCCACAAAATAGGGAAAAGCTGTCTGAAAACGCAACGGATAGTTTGCTGATAAACATAGGGTTCGACCGGTCGCACAGAGATAAGATTGAAATTGAGTTCGGCGAATTTTTTACACAGGGGGACCGGTCGGAGGGGGGTGCGACCGGTCGCCCTTAGCTGTGACCGGTTGGACTCAAGAAATTTCGAAACAGAGAAGTCTGGAACAAAAAACCAACTCCCAGGTACAGGTCGCCCGCCGGTCGACCGGTCGCCCTCACCGGTCGACCACCTGGTTGACCGGTCGCCCTGCCCCTTTTTTCTTACGCCTCATTTTCTGTTTCTCAGCTCAACTCAGGTACGGGTTGCCCTATAGGGCGATCGGTCGAGCCTGAAACAAATGTGTTGTCCAATTTTTTATCGAAAATAAACTCCAAAAAATACTCCGAAAAATAGTAAAAATATTTTAAGTCGATCGGAAGTATTTAGACAACATTTAGGGACATTGTTTTGGTTTAAAAACTCATTTGAACAAAATCGAACATAATCATCAAAATCATGATAAAAATATTTATCTAACAAACTCCCCCTTTTTGATGATTACAAACCAAAACAATTTTCTCGAGGACGACTTTGAAAACAAATCAGTTTTTCGATTTTACGAGTAACCTATCCGTTAAAAGCATTTCATACAAAGCTCCCCCTATCTATGAGCATATCAACAAACAATTATTATAAGTTAGAAGCTCAAGCTATAACAAGCTTATATAAGATGCATATAGACATCATGAGCTAAGAAGCTCCCCCTGTCACAATACTTATAGTCTTTTGCAATTGAGTCCATAATAAAGCCATGGACTAGGTATTCTTGGCTTTAAGAAGCCATAGCTTTTCATTGCGAGCTTTTATTAGCTTTTCTTGAGCTAACGAGCCAATTTCCTGTTTCTTCCCCTTTGGAATCATCAAAAAGAATGTTAGAATGGTAAAAACACCATACAATAATATCAAAGTGCGCAAAGGGACGGTTTAGTAACCGTTGAGCAATTAAAGCGTAAAATCCAAGGGAAATGGGAGAAATGTAATATGAAGAGTTCATACGCTCGTTTTGTTTGCCAAATCATGATCTCAATAAGTATAGAAGACTTTTGAAAGCAAGAGAATCATGTAGAAGTTGAAATTTTCATTGCGACATTTCATCGAACACCTTGTGTGCGTGAAAAATAAAAGAGGTTGTATATAACCTTTGTAAATGTTACAAGCCAAAAAAATTTATCACCAATTCACCTCAATCATTATACAATTCAATCATAATAAATAAGCTCATCAAAATCAGATGCAAAAAAATATCAAGAAATATACCATAAGGTCATAAACTCAAGGGTTCAACCCAATTGAGCAAAAGAAGAGAAATTCTTACCATTTGATCGGAAAAGATGAGCCATAATGATGATGATCATGATATGTAATGTCCATGTAAAAAAATGCATGAAAACCATTGTTGAATGAAATATGTGAAAATATGGCAAAGGGGACGAAAAATGGCCAAAAAATGTTAAAGTTGCGAATGCTGAAGACAGAACCATTTTAATCCAAGAAATGGCTTAGGGCGACCGGTCGAGGTTGAGGGTGACCGGTCGACGTTGAGGGCGACCGGTTGCCCTCAACCCTTTTAGCCCACTGTCTGTCAGTTTTTCCAAAATCCGAATTTTCAACCAAAAATCCGATTTTTCGCCCCTAAGTTTTAAAAACGTGCAAAATACAAACGTAAGCTTCATTCAATATGCATTATGCCTAACCGAGCTCGTATTGATGAAAAAGTCTCGGAAGATAGCGGTTTTGTAAAAATGTCCGCTAATTGATCTTGAGATGGTACAAAAGATATCTCAATTTTACGTTTTGAAACACAATCCCTTAGAAAATGATGTCGAATCTCAATATGTTTAGTACGGTTATAATGAACCGGGTTTTGAGCAATATTTATAGTGGATATATTATCACAAAAGATAGGTACATTTTCAAAAGAGCATTTGTAATCCGCTAAGGTTTGTTTCATCCAAAAAGTTGAGTACAACAAAATGCGGCGGAAATATATTCGGCCGGCCGTTGAAAGAGAAACACAATTTTGCTTCTTTGAAAACCAAGAAACTAGGCAATCGCTAAAATTGACATGATCCGGAAGTACTTTTCCGATCATCAATATTTCCCGCATAATCCGAATCACTATAACCTTTAAGAGAAAAATTTTCATTCTTTGGATAAAATAAACCATATTGAATGGTGCCTTTCAAATATCGAAAAATCCTTTTAACGGCACTCATATGAGATTCTTTGGGATTGCTTTGAAAACGAGCACATAGGCATACGGCATAAAGAATGTCCGGTCTACTAGCGGTTAAATAAAGTAAACTACCAATTATACCTCGATACTTTGATTCATCCACGGACTTGCCTTTCTCATCTTTGTCAATTTTGACATTTGTTGCCATGGGAGTAGAGACGGTTCTTCCTTCTTCAATGCCGAACTTTTTCAAAAGTTCTTTTGTATACTTAGATTGTGAAATGTAAATACATTCTTGACATTGCTTGATTTGGAGTCCAAGAAAGAAGTTGAGCTCCCCCATCATGCTCATTTCAAATTCTCCTTGCATCAACTTAGAGAATTTCTTGCACAAAGAATCATTAGTAGCACCAAAGATAATATCATCAACATAAATTTGCACAAGTAAACAATCTTGCCCTTTTTCAAAAACAAATAGAGTTGTATCAACTTTACCTCTTATAAAACCATTTTGTAAAAGAAAAGAACTAAATCTATCATACCATGCACGGGGTGCTTGTTTTAAACCATACAAGGCCTTTTTAAGTTTATAAACATCATTAGGCCTAGAAAAATTTTCAAACCCCGGAGGTTGTTTTACATAGACTTCTTCTTGAATAATACCATTTAAGAAAGCGGATTTAACATCCATTTGGTAAAGTTTGAAATTTTTAAAACAAGAATAGGCAAGTAAAATACGAATAGCTTCTAAACGAGCTACGGGTGCAAAAGTTTCATCATAGTCAATACCTTCTTCTTGACAATACCCTTGAGCTACTAACCTTGCCTTATTTCGAACAATGTTGCCTTGATCATCAAGTTTGTTCCGGAATACCCATTTTGTACCAATAATAGTTTGAGATGGAGGACAAGGTACTAATTCCCATACATCATTTCTTTCAAATTGATTTAACTCCTCTTGCATTTCTAAGAACCAATCCTCATCCTCAATAGCCTCTTTAGCATTTTTCGGCTCTTTTTGAGAAATAAGAGCTTTCTCGGCAAATTTTCTTCGGGTCATCACTTTGTCAAGGGGATCACCAATAATAAGATCTTTTGGGTGATCTCCCTTAAATTTTAATGCAACGGGAAGGTCCGAGATATCACCTCTATCTTCTTGAGGGCCATTTGAAGTGGACGGTTGATCATTTGATGTAGATGGTTGATCATCAATTTGAACAATTTGTTTAATAATATCCTCTTCATCACTTTCATCATAAGGTATTCTTTCAACTCCCGAAGCTTCATTGAATTTAACATGGATGGATTCTTCAACAACTCCACTAGTCTTATTGTAAACCCGATATGCTTTGCTTTTTGTTGAATATCCCATAAATATCCCTTCATCGGCCTTAGGATCAAGTTTGTCCAATTGATCATTGGTATTCAAAATAAAGCATTTACAACCAAATATCTTGAAATAACTAATATTTGGAGTTCTACCTTTCCAAAGCTCATATGGAGTTTTATTCATTTTAGACGAATATAAACTCGATTAATGACATAGCAAGCGGTACTTACGCTTCGCCCAAAAATATTTTGGAAGTGAAAATTCATTGAGCATGGACCGACTCATCTCTTGTAATGTCCGATTTTTCCTTTCGGCTACTCCATTTTGTTGAGGTGTCCTTGGAGCGAGAAATTATGAGCATATCCTTTGGTTTCACAAAAGACTCTAAATTCACCATCAAATTCTCCGCCTCGATCGCTTCGAATAGACTTAATAGTGTCTTCCTTTTCATTTTCAATGAGTCTACACAACTTAACAAACTCAAGAACGACATCACTTTTATTGGTAAGAAAAAGAGCCCAAGTATATCTAGAAAAATCATCGACGATGACAAAAGTGTAATGTTTTCCACTTAGACTAGTCGTACCAATATCCCCATACAAATCAAGGTGAAGCATTTGTAGGGGTTTGGTTGTGGAAATTTCGTTTTGGGCTTAAAACTACTTTTAACTAATTTGTTCTTTTGACAAGTGTCACATAAGCCAAGATTTTCAAAATTCAATTTGGGTAGTCCTTTCACATGTTGGTTTTTGTAAATATTTTTCAAATTCTTGTATCCAACATGTCCAAGTCGCCTATGCCATAAACTAGTTAAATCATTATTGGCGACTAAACAAGAAACGTTTTGACTAACCAAATCACTTGTACAAATTTTGTAAAGATTGCCTTTTCTATTTGCTTCACAAATAATTTCACCATTTTTAAGTATAAGGCATTTTTCTTTATTAAAGGAAACATCATAATTTGAATCACAAAGTTGACTAACACTTATCAAATTAAACTTAAGCCCTTCAACTAAAAGAACATTACTAAGAGAGAAAGAAGAGTTACCAATTTCTCCATTTCCAAGAATTTTCCCTTTGCCATTGCTGAACATGACCATACCCTCCTCTTGGAGCTTGATGTTGGTAAAAAGTTCTCTCCTTCCGGTCATATGGCGTGAACATCCGCTGTCCACGAGCCATTTTGAATCTTCCATTGTTGTTATAGCCCCTATTACCTACAAAAGAATTTCTTTTAGGTACCCTATAATTTTGGGGTCCATGGGGGTTAGTCTTGAGACCTTTAGGTCTCCAAACATGTCTTGAGCTATTTCTCAATTTGCAAATATTAGCATAATGTCCAACTTTGCCACAATAAAAACAAGTAGGAGTATTATAATTATTAGCACGTACAAAAGTCGGACCTTGGTTATTTTTCTTAAAAACATTTTGAAATGGCTTGTAACCAAGTCCCAATTTGGAATGCTCACCTCTTTGTGCATCTAAGATTTTTGTGACTTTATCCGTGCTTATGTTGAAACGATGCACATCATTTTTCAAACATTCAATATCTTTTGTGAGCGATTCCTTTTCGGTTTCAAGAGAATGAACTCTAGTAAGAGTAAGAGCATGAGCTTTGTCTAGAGATTCATAAGAGGTGAATAATTTTTCTTTTTCAATCTTAAGCTCCTTATGCTCCTTTTTCAAATTTTTGTATTTAACAATTAAATTTTGAAACTCAATTTGCAATTCATCAAAATCAATTGCAAGTCATCAACTATGGAGGAAGTAGAGGAATTAGAGTGTACCTCATTGTTTTCATCGCCTATGGCCATGAGACCGTGTTCGGTTTCTCCTTCCTCATCGGTTGTTTCAAGTAGTTCATCCCATGTTTTGACCTCCACATTTAGAGCCTTCTTTTTTGTGAAAGGCTTCTTTTTCTTTTGCTCCTCTTCATCGAGCTTTGGGCAATCAATGAAGTGCCCGGTTTTCCGCATTTAAAGCAAGCATTATCTCTTGGTTTTCTTGCTTTATTTTTATTCACAAATTTTGCAAATTTTCGAACAAGTGCGGTCGTCTCCTCATCATCATCATCATTATCATAGTATGCATTATTAGAGGAAGAAGCAAGACCTTTAGGAATAATTTGCATACCCGATTGATTTGTGGATGGTTTGGAATTTTTCCTCTCCTTGAGATAGACTTCATAGATGAGTAGATTTCCAATAAGCTCGTCAAACTTGAGTGTCTCAAGATTTTGTGCCTCTGTGATTGCCGTTACTTTTTCGGACCATGAGCCGAGAAGAGCATTCAATACCTTGGTCACCTTGTCTTCTTCGGAAATGACTTTGCCAAGGGCCACAAGAGGATTGACAATATTGTCAAGCCTTTCTACCATCTTGGAGATGCTTTCGCCATCATACATGTTAAAGTTTTCGAAGTCTTTAACAAGCATGATCTTTCTTGCTTGCTTGACTTTCTTAGTCACTTCATAGATTGTCTCCAATTTTTCCCAAACCTCATGTGCCGACCTTATGCCTCTTATGTGATTGTACTCGGTGGCGGTAAGAGGACAATGCAAAATATTTAAGGCCTTACCGTTTAGAGAGAAAGCCTTTTTGTCGTTTTCATCAAACTCCTTGAAAGGTTTAGGAGCCAAGGTGCCATCCTCCGATTTCTTTGTTGGTTGATCAACTCCTTCAATGACCACATTCCAAATGTCGAACCCGCACCCTTGTAGGAAGCACTCCATACGGTCTTTCCAAAATGCGTAGTTGTTGGCGTCGAATAGTGGTGGCTTATTGGTGGAGGCGCCGGTGGTGAGATGAGCATCATTTGTAGCCATGGATCTTTCCTCTTTACTCGGAACGAGCTAGCCAAAGAGTTTGGCTCTGATACCACTTGTTAGTCCAAGTGGCTACAATAATCTAGAGGGGGTGAATAGATTATCCCGATTTTTCAGATTTTGCCCTCTTTTTTGAAAAACTCAAGCAAAGATGAAATGCTAAATGCGGAAAGTAAATAGCACACGTCGATTTATAGTAGTTCAACCCACCTAGGGCCTAATCTACTACCACCCCAGTATATCCGGGATGGATTTCAAAAAGAAAAAAAGATTTTATTAATTTACCAAAAATTAATACAACACCTTGAGGATTACCACAACCCTCTTTCACCACCTTGAGGATTACCACAACCCTCTTACAACACCTTTGAAGATTACCACAACCTTCAAACACCTATCACCTAGATCACGCAATTGTATTCTTACCACAAGAATACTCACAAGGATGTCTTGTGTTAAATGATGACCAAACTCAAGATTACAACTCATTAATGATTGATACAATATGAGTACAAGTGTAATCAAGAATTGAAAGCCTAGACCTCAAATTTGTGCAAGTGAAAGTGCTTAGGCTAATAAACAAGATATATGAAAGTGTTTGCTCAATTGCTCTTTGCTTGTATGGAGTGTTGTATCTTGTTGCTTGAATGAAGCCTCTATTTATAGGAGAGGACTTGGCTTTCATTTCCAGACATAGGCTCCTCCTTGGGGAGTGATTTGCTGCAAAAGAAACCATTTAAAATGATCAATATAGTCTAGAAATCAATCCCACAAAATAGGGAAAAGCTGTCTGAAAACGCAACGGATAGTTTGCTGATAAACATAGGGTTCGACCGGTCGCACAGAGATAAGATTGAAATTGAATTCTGCGAATTTTTTACATAGGGGGACCGGTCGGAGGGGGTGCGACGTCGCTCTTAGTCATGGACTGGTTGGACTCAAGAAATTTCAAACAAAGAAAGTGGAACAAAAAACCAACTCCCAGTGCAGATCGCCCACGGCCGCCGCCCTCATCGGCCGACTACCTGGTCGATCGGTCGCCCCCCTTTTTTTTTCTTACGCCTCATTTTCTCTGTTTCTCAACTCAACTCAGTGCGGGTTGCCCTATAGGCGGCCTGGTCGAGCTGAAACAAATGTGTTGTCCAATTTTTTATCGAAAATAAACTCCAAAAAATACTCCGAAAAATAGTAAAAACATTTTAAGTCGATCGAAAGTATTTAGACAACATTTAGGGACATTGTTTTGGTTTAAAAACTCATTTGAACAAAATCGAACATAATCATCAAAATCATGATAAAAACATTTATCTAACAGATATTATTAGTTGGATATACTATAACATAAGTGGATGATCACAAGTGGACTACACGCGCGCGCGCGCACCCGCGCGCCTGGCCCGACCTCGGCCTTGGCTTGGGCTTAGTCCCTTTGGGCCTGGGTCCAGGTCCACTACACTTTTGTCACTCGAAAATGGGTTTGGCCCAAATTCAAGTGACTGTTGGGCCGCCTGATGAACCTGGATATTGCAGGTGTCCAGATTCGTAACTATCTATTGGAGTCTGTAACTCCTCAGATAGTGGCATTGATGGGGTTGTAACTCCCCAGATAGTGGTCATTCATGTGGTTGTAACACCTGGCTGTTACAAGGATGATAATTCCCCACTCACTTACTAGATTTAATTCCCTGCAAGTTGGATTTTGCTGCCTATAAATAGTCTGGTTTCCATTGCAGAATACTCACTAAAAAATTGCATATCTCTCTGCATATTCCGAAAATATTGTTAAAATTATTGTAACATTTCCAAGAACACTTCATTCTGCATTCGTGTCCAAAGAACCGCCCTCCCCTTCAAGTTCGGGACAGTGCTTTTGTGTCGATGGTGCTCTTTGCACAAAAAAGAGGTTAATCCTTTTTATCTTTGGGGATATTACGTTATACCGTGAGCATTGGCTGGGACGTATTTGTCTTGCGGAAAGAATTCATCTCGACCCGACTTTTGCTTGACAAATTTTATTAGTTAGATTCTACTTTTGTTGTAATTTTCTATTCTGTTTGTAAAAGCTATTGTTGAAGGCTTCCCATTATAACACTCTATAATGAACAATCGCAAGACAAATATTGTACCTTTACGATAGCGAGGTAAAACAGAACCTAAACTTGGAGATGAACCTAACAAAAGACTTTCCAGTGGTTGCTGAAAACGCGTGCGTTTGAAGCATGGGGCAAGGATGATGATTTCTTATGCCGTGGTTATGTCCTTGACAGACTTAGTAGTGTACTTTATTGTATGTATTGTATGATTTGATATGAACTAAGGATGCTTTCCAAAATATTCATGGTTTCGAAAAGAAATACGAAATGAGGATGTCTTTTCCAAAAGGTTCATTATTTCTAAGTTTTAGATTGTAAAATGGATGATTCCAATAATCCAAAAATGTGTTGAAACTAGTTTAAAAGTTTCAACTGATCCTGCATGATATTCGTGCTGAAGGGATGTCGTTTAAATGAAAGTTTCCAGAATGGTTTCCATCGTTTAGATGTTGTTACTAGGTTAGAAAATTTCATAAATTCTTAAATGCATAACTGGAAGGAAATTGGATTAGTGGCCTGATTGTTCGATTCATAATCGAAGAAAGCAATTGAAGGTCTGAATCTAAATCCAAGAAAGTCTCGGTAGAGACTCAAGAAAATTATGTTGGAATATCTTTTAAGAATTCTAACGGATCCTGCGACTGTGGGGGTATGGCCACACTTTCTATCTCACTTTTGATTTTCAAGCATCAGTTGAAAATTTAAATGTTACAGAAGGTGTTGCCTGAGGTATTGTAACACCAAAGACATACACTGAACCACAATTGCAGAAAGTGTTGCTTGAGGTGTTGTAACACCAAAGACAGATACTGAAAGACACTTGCAGGAAATGTTGCCATAAGTGTTGTAACACCAGAGGCAAACACAGTACCAAATAAAGTCTGAGGTGATGCCAAGGATGTTGTAATATCGAAGGCAGTTTCAGATCTAAGTGAGGTCTGAAATGTTGTCGAATGTGTGACAACATCTAAGGCCACACTCGTTGTAAAAAGGTTTGAACAAAATTGTTGGAACAAGGTTCTGAAATTTGTTTGAACGAGGTTCTAATGGTATTGTTGGAACAAGGTTCTAATAGTAATAAAACAACGAAAAGCACTCTAATGTTAATGAAACGACCATGAGTTGTGTAAGTTCTGGGATAATCCGGTGTTTAACAAAAGAACTCAGAATATGTGGGGGGAAGTTGTTTTAACAGCCAACCACATATTGAATAAAATACTGTTTAAAGGGAAAGATAAGAATCCTTAAGAGTTGTGGAAAAATCGTAAGACTTTTTACAAATACCTTAAAGTGTGTGGGTGAGAAAAATTCACTTTTGGTCCCATTAGATTTATTCCCTGATGATTTTAGTCCCATGGCTTGAAAATAGTCCCATAAGATTATTATCGTCACAGAAATGGTCCGTCGTTAGTAAATTAACGGTCAAATCTATCAAATTGAAAGTCAAACCTGCGTTTGTGACTAAAGTGAGAAATGAGACTGAAATCATCAGGTGCTCAGTCTAATAGGACCAGTGAATTTTTCTCTAAAAACTAAATATAACTAATATCTATTTTAAAAAATATATTATCATTAAAGTTACTATTTTTTATTTATTATAATTAAAAAATTGACAAGTAAATTAAATGATAAAATTTATAATTCAACTTATATAAAATAAATTTTATGGAAAATAATTTTTAGAAATAGATTTTAATTAATTTTTTTTGTGAATGTGTAATACAAAAACAAAAGATGAAAAACATGTATCCTTTATTTTAATTAGAAAATTAACAAAGTAAATTAAATGATAAAATTTATAACTCAAGTTATAAAATTTAAATTTTCTGAAAAATAACTTTTAAATACATGCATATATAACCCAGTGCATGTATGTGTATATATGTAAAGTTTTTTTTTTGTTTTTGGAGTGCCTATGTTCTTGCCCCAGGATACTGGTCTTATATGACCCAGTACATGTATGTGTATATATGTAAAGGTTGAATTTTTTTTTTTGAGGAAATGTAAAGTTTGATTTAAAAATACAAAAAATAAAAATATAATATTTGAAAAAAAATGTGAGCTAGGTTAACATTACTAAAATATTTTTAATAGTATTTATAGTTTAACTACACTAAAATATTTTTAATAGTATTTTTCTAAAAGTTTTAAAAATAATTCCTATATTTAAAAATTATGAAATTATTTAATATCGTAAACTTTTTTATTTTATTGATAGTTGAACTACATATATTTTCCAATACGTAAATGTGATTTTTGTAATTATTTGTTTTTACAAAATCAAGAAGTGATTTAAACTAAAAAAATATAGGAAAATTATTTTTTTTCTAAATATTTTAAGTAAGAGAATTTGTTTTAGTGAAATAAAACGCACTGGAAAATGATATTTTTAGAAAAATATTTGAAGGACAGAGATTTTTTTTTGTTTTTAAGTGGGACATCCACAATATTAATTTAAATAAATACTCAAAATATAAAATTTAAAATAATTTTTATTATAAACAATATTAAATTTAACCAAAAAAAGAGTATTGGGACCATTTTGGTTAAAAATTTAACTTTGATGTCCTGTGGGACTATTTTTGTCGTTAAAAATTGAACTTTGGTGTCCTATGTGACCATTTTTGTCATCAGTAACGGTTTCCGTTAATTTTTTAATGGAGCAACAACAAATTTTCAGTTTCCGAGTCTTATGGGATTATTTTTGGTGAAAAATGTCGATTTAGGACTAAAAGTGAGTCTAATGGGACTAAAATCATCAGAGGGTAAATCTAATGGGACCAAAAGTGAATTTTTCTCGTGTGTGGGTGTTTGGCTAAGGTTGCAGTACCTGAACTAAAGCAAGTTAAAATCGGTCCTAAAATGGTCGATTGCGTGTTTATAGGTCATGCACTTAACAGTAGTATATATCGTTTTATGGTACATAAGTCAGAAAATCCAAAAATAACAACTGGTACCACAATTGAATCAAGAAATACTATATTCTTTGAGAATATTTATCCTTATAAAGAAAGGATAGATGTAAGTTTCAAGAAATAGATGTATTCAGATGTTGCTGAAGGTGTTACTTCGGGTGTTATAATATCTGGAACAGCTGCAGATGTTACTGCAGATATCGCTGGAGGTGTTGATTCGGGTGTTATAACATCTGGAATATTATTTGGTACAACACCTGCTGTCACACTTGACAAAACAGTTAGTTCAACATCGAATGGTGAAGAACTAAGATGAAGTAAGAGGCCTAAGGTGGGTGAATCCTTTGGACCTGACTTCATAACATTTATATTAGATGGTGAGTCTCGATTAAAGAGGCTCTAAGTAGTTCAGATGCTCCACTCTGGCAAGAAGCTATCAATAGTGAAATCGAGTCCATTCTGCAAAATAATACATGAGAGTTGGTTGATCTCCCTGCTGGTCATAAACCTTTAGGATGTAAATGGGTCCTAAAGAAGAAGTATAAAGCAGATGGAACTATTGATAAGTATAAAGCACGGCTTGTAGCCAAAGGCTTTAAACAATAAGAAGGGTATGATTTCTTTGATACCTATTTTTCAGTAACGAGAATTGCATCTATTTGGGTGCTTCTCGCGATTGCTGCTTTGCACAATCTAGAGATTCATCAGATGGAGGTCAAAATGGTGTTTCTGAATGGAGAGATAGATGCTAAAATCTACATGAAACAACCTGAAGGGTTTGTTGCACCCAATCAAGAAAAGAAGGTGTGCAAGTTAATAAGATCCTTGTACAGACTGAAACAAGCTCCAAAACAATGGCATCTTAACTTTGACAACACGATGTTGTCAAATGGATTTAAAATCTACGAGTGTGATAAATGCGTAAATGTCAAAGGGACATCGGGAGCATTTGTCATAGTTTGTCTATACGTAGATGATTTGTTAATCATGGGCAGTAGTCATGATACTATCATGGAAACTAAAAGAATGTTAAAGAGGAACTTTGACATGAATGATATGGAGACTGCTGATGTGATCCTAGGGATAAAAATTAGCAGGACTCCTAATGGAATTATCTTGTCACAATTACACTATGTGGAGAAAGTGCTCAAGAAACTCAATGCTTTTGACAGTTCACCGTCAAAGACGCCCATTGATTTAAGTGTAAATTTGGTTGCTAATAAAGTATAACCACTGGCTCAGATGGAATACTCACATATAATAGGCAGTCTGATGTACATCACAAATTGTACACGTCCAGACTTGGCCTACCCTGTAAATATGTTGAGTAGGTTCACGAGCAATCCAAACCATGAGCATTGGAAAGCGTTAACCAAGGTGTTAAAATACTTGAAGTATACCTTGAATTATGGGCTATACTACCCGAGATATCCATCTATACTTGAAAGGGTATAGTGATGCTAGTTGGATTTCGGATTCGAAAGATTCTTATTCCACTAGTGGATACATATTCATCATTGGAGGTGGTGCGGTATCGTGGAAGTCCACGAAGCAAACGTGTATAGCTCGATCCACCATGGAATCTGAGTTTATAGTTTTGGGCAAAGCTGGTGAAGAAGCAGATTGGCTTCGAAATATTTTGGAAGATATTCCATGTTGGAGGAAGCATGCGCCTTCTGTGATGATTCATTGTGATAGTCAAGCGGCTATTGGAAGGGCACAGAGCAATATGTATAAAGGTAAGTCTCGACATATTCGTCGGAGACATAATACCGTTAGACAATTGATCTCAAATGGTGTGATGTCAATTTACTACGTTAAGTCAAAAGAAAATTTGGCAGATCCTTTGATGAAAGGACTGAATTGAGATAATTGAGTAAATTGCTAGAGAGAATGGGCTTAAAGTCCACAAAGTAAAATAACCATCATAATGGTAACCCAACCATGATGACTGGAGATCCCAAGAACTTAGTTCAATGGGAAAACTAAGCTATGAAGGTTATGTTGTAATACTTGGAAATAATATTTCAACCCATCCTTAGAGAGCAATACCAAGTGTTGGAACACCTGCAAAGTTGTTGTGAGGCTAAGTCATTTGACTTTTAATGATTCCTACACCTCGTTGAGGTTGAGTATGGCAGGATACTCGAATAGGAGATCACCTATGTAAGTGAGAAGTGCGGGTTGCTTCAAAGTAACACTTATGAATCTAAAGAGGTGTCCATGGCCGAAACGGACACAAAACGTGAGAACAGAAGGTGTTAAGACCTTACTGTGTTAATATTGTTGTCTCTGTATACACCATGGAGGAATAGTTCAAGACATTATGTCCACTAAGTTGCCAAAGTGTACACGATGGTATTGACTACGGAAGGTTCAAAGCCACAAGCTATCTTTTTCGGATGCGATTGTCTCTTGAGGACTAGTTTGTGTGTTCCGCATTCATGCATGCATTAATTTCCACTCACGTGGAGGATTGTTGGAAATTTGGGTTTGAGAAAGTCTCATACGACCCGACTTGACCCAATTTTCGATGGCTAAGAATTTAATTTTGGAGGAATTAAATTATATATTATTATTCTACTCTCTGAGTAGATGTTCGTAGTATTTTTATTTCTCAAAAACGAATTTCGATGAATGAGAAATTAATACACGTTGGCCACACGAATGGACATTATGCAAAGGGAGTTGAAAGGTTTTTTCTTCATCCCACATGGATTATAAAGCAAAGTTAATCCAAGTTTATAAACTAGAAGATATTATTAGTTGTATATACTATAACATAAGTGGATGATCACAAGTGGGCCACACGCGCAGCATGGGCTGCTGCCTTGCCCACCCGGGGCGTGGGCCTTGGGCCGGCCTAGCCCTTTGGGCCCGGGTCCAGGTCCACTACACTTTTGTCACTCGAAAAGTGGGCTTGGCCCATATTCAAGTGACTGTTGTTGGCGCTTGATGAAACCGGACATTGCGGTGTCCGATTCATAAGTATTTGGAGTCCAGAACTCCTCGGATAATGGCATTGATGGGGTCGTAATCCCTCAGAAAGTGGTCATCATTATGGTTGTAACACCTGGCTGTTACAAGAAAGGTTAATGCCCATTAACTTGCAATGTTTAATTCCGTGCAGGTGGATTTTTGCTGTCTATATATAGTTATTTTCATTGTAGATTTTGGACACAGAAAATTCGCATATCTCTCAGCATATTTCAAAGGCGTCGTTAAAAGTGTCGTAACATTTCAAAGAACACTTTCAAGAACACTTCATTCTGCATTCGAGTCCAGTAACCAATTCTCGTTCCTTCAAGTTCGAAAGGTGCTTTTGTGTAGCCATGACGTATTTGTCTTGCGGAAAGTGTTCTACTCGACTCGACTTCTGTTTTTCAAGTTTTTCAAGTTGTAATAGTCAGATTCTTTTCCTTGTAATTTCTTTTCTGTTTGTAAAAGCTATTGTTGATGGCTTCCCGTTGTAATCACTTTGTATTCATCAGGGGCTGTGTCTCACGAATTTAATCCCGCGAGACGGTCCTATATAAGTTTTTGCCATAAAATTATATAATATTTATTATATTACACTTTTTGCGATATTACTAGTAGTGTTAATGTGAAAGTTGTGATAGACTAGTTGGAATCCCAGAACAACCATCATGCTGACATGGCACCTTTTATTGGTTGTGGAACGAGTCACAACATTTTCTGGTGTAATGAATCGCACCCTAGTGAAACCCAAAATATCTAATCCTATTTCCTTCAGTTTCCCTCTCCCACCCCGCCGCAGAAGCTCAACTTCCACCACCGCGCAATTATGAACGCCGCCACTCTCCTCTTCACACCCCTCTTTCCAATAAAACTTCCCACAGCCCGCCCAATTTCACTTCCAAAGTTCAACACTCTCCAGTCTTTGAACGTGACCCGGCCCATAGCTTCAAGACGGGACTTTAGGGCCTGGGCCGACGACGGAGATGCAGATGGAGGAGGCCCAGATGACTATGACATGGACGAGGATGAGGTTGAGGAGGTTGACAATAAGAAGGACTTCGACGTCGATTACGACACCGGTGCTGCCTTCGCTGCCGTCGCCGGCCACGGTGGAGAAGATGACATTGCGATGGTGCATAGCAAGAGCTTCGTGTCAACTCAGGGTTGGGATTCCGAGAAAATAGTAGATTACCGCATAAACGAAGATGAATTTCATAAAATTTGTCTTCTGGATTGTGATTTTTTCATCCGGAAGCCGCCTGACCCGGATAATGACGTGTATGATTTTCGGGAGGTAGGGTTTTGCAACGCTGTACACCGTGCTTTACTTGAGTTATATGTTTCCGTCTGTGAAAGAAAAGCTAATGATGATGGCATGTTTGGGTGTTTTGTGTTTTGCATGCATTATGATGTTGTACCTTGTGCTTATACTGATTTTTTTTTTTCCTGTGAAGAATAATGAAGCTAATGCTTAAATTTCACGTACTCAACACATAAATTTGTTTATGATATTAAGCAGGCAATGGCTAGAATGTTGTGTCTGGTGCTTATTTGGTTGTACCCTATTTATCTACTTACATGTATGAATGTGCAGGTATAGTTAAGTTAGCTATTGCACAACTTAATTTGATCTGATTAGCTGTCAAATAAGGATTATGATAATTTTGTCATTGACAAACATAATTACGCTTGGTACGATATTTAGTCGTTTTCAAAATTTGAATCTAACAGCTGCACCAAAAACTATGCTAATCAATTTTTTCATAGTCAATTTGAATATCCAGATTCTAATAATACTAATATTTGGCAAACAAGTTATGGTGATACTGTGTTCCTTGTATCTTTTATGATCATGAATCAGGTTTTCACTTTTGGTTTTTGCGTGTAGATGTACGTCACGCCTCCAGACACAGATGTTTATGCAATTCCAAGGGTTCTTGCACCAATGCCTCAGAAGGTATTCTTTTCACATTTACATTTCTTGATTAAAAGTCATTATTTGAACACATTTATAGCTTGGCATATCCATCTTTTCTTGGATGTAATGATGATTGACATGCCACCAAGGGCGGAGCCAGGACGATTTAGTAGGGTGGGCCGATAGACGAAAATGGGGTGGGCTGGATAGAAAATCCACTAAAAAACAATACAAATTATAACTATTTTTTTTTTTTAATTCTCAATGAATTTTTTTTTAAAAAAGTGTTGGGCCAGGGGCCCAGGTTGGCCCAGCCCTGTCTCCGCCTCTGCATGCCACAAATATGTGCCCATGTAATTCAATTGTTTGTTTGCACATTCTTATTGACTTTGATGCCTTTGCTGGAATGGCAGTATATTCGGTGCGCACAGAGTGATTATGGATGCTACAATGTGACAGAGCCACCGATTGATGCGCCTAGAGATCCCATGTACAAATCTGAGAGGGAAGTTCTGAAGGTCTGGGCAAAGCATATACTTTTCAGCATTATCTGTTTTTTTTTTTTTTTTTTTTTTTTTGCATTGAGAAATTGACTAAACTTTCAGTATACAGTACGTCGATTTTGGAAATTGGATTGCTTATTAGGTTTGAATGTTAGATATGTCCTAGTGATTTGCAGTTGAAACTTTTCCAAAATAATAGACGATGATGCTTTTCTTTTCAAACTAATAGTTGGAACTTGCACGACTGTATGAATGCTGTGCTTACGCTGTAGATAAATATTGTGAAATCCTGGTTCATAACATGCAGTTCATCGAGGAGGCTAGGGACTGTAATCTGTTGGATTCAGTGGTTCTTTATGTCTGAAAAATAAAGAGAAGTTACGCATTTCAACATTGTTATCTTGCCATTGTGAAATATTGTCATTTTGGTCACAGGTTTTCTTGACAAAACACTATAGAAACCGACGGTTGGGAGATCCAGAATTTGCGTTGGATTTTGAGGAGATCTATGTAATTGATTCAAAAACAAAATCAATCACAAGGGCAAAAGTTGTGGTAGGCAAATTTATTTCCGCTTTACGTTCCCTTTTGCATTCTAAAGTATAAAATCGGGATAATTACACAAAATACCCTTTAGGTTCAGCCTAAATACAAACAAACCTATCTTTCAAAATTACAAATATCCCCTTGAAATTTGTTAGTAAATACAAACTTCAAGGGGTGTTTGTAATACCTTAAGGGAGTATTTGTAATTTTGAAGATAACTGGAGTTTTTCGTAATTAGGCTAAACCTCATAGCCACTTTTCGTAATTTCTCCTATAAAATGTTAAAACAAGTGCATATAAACCCCTAATTGTATGTTATTTTCTCAGTAAAGGTCAATGATGCGTTTTCATATGCTTCTAAGCTATTTCTATTGCAGTTCTATGTGCTTAACTTCTTACCATATCTATTCTGCAGGTGACAGTTCCTGGAGGTAGAAACCGAGATAGAAAGACCGATTTGCTGGTTGTTCGTGATAACGGAAACACCTTCAAAATAATCCCCTCGGTGATTATCCAAAAAACAACCTTGTAAAGTCTTCATAGTGTCTGTTTCCATTTAGCTGATTGATTCATTGCGTTTATTATTCTATAGGATGAAAGAGATGACCCAACCACGGTAATAGAGAAGGAAGAGTGGAATAAATCTAGGGAAGATATGGAAAAACATCTTAGAAAGCTTCGAGATTTCAGCGTTTCAAATTGGTTTTAGTCACAATAGTGTGCAGTTTCTAGCCGAGAAGATGCTATATTTATGGAAAATCACACGAGATTTATGGAGTTTTAAGTGGAAATTATGTGCATTATAGTAGAATGCCTTACTGTGATCAAATATTGGTAAATGCTCTCGAGATATTATATTCTCCTGTGCGTTGGGAGTCTGATAACCAATGTGCATGACTTCTTCAGCCTAAAAAGGAAGAACAGAGATAGATAGTTCACACAGAAGAACGGTGGGGCTGTAGTAACAGATTTATAGAGCGTGACACAACAAAGGTAACTTTGTTACTTTGTGTTGAGTTTTTTGTATTGTTCTTAAGCAACATGTTGATGTTTTTTGCATTTTAGAATTGGAAATCAGTTAATATTTTTTTTTCCGCAAAGGTTGTAATTTTCCTCCAAAACCCTAATAGAACGGTTAAAGGCTCGATCGATTCTTGTTTCTGCGATTAATTTTTTTCCCCAGTATTTTCATTGAGTAAATTTTCTTATTGGATTTTGTTTGAAAATTGAGAATATGTTTATATTATTGGATGGATAAAAATTAAAATTGAAAATATATTAAAAGTTGAGAATATGTTTAATTGAACTGGTGACACGAGGATTTTCAGTCCTCTTAGCAATAGGATAAAGGTGCATTCAATCGTGCTCACATTGAGAACAGTTCTAGATTAGGCCCAAGATGTCCCAGAAGGTTTTAATTACTGTTTTAATTTCCCCCCCTTAAATATATGAAGTACCGCGACCAGTGAACACAATACTTGGATAGAATATAATTAGAGATATGATGCCGTTATTAAGTAAACAAAAATCCCTTCAAAAAATAAAAAGTAAACAAATTGATGATTTTTTCATTCAAAACAAGCAACTATATATAATTTTCCAAATCAAACAAGGTTATATATTCAAATAAAAATATTAACTTGAAGCTAATCCATCTCGCCCTTTAACGGTTTAACCCCTACTTTTAAATAGAACATTTCTACATTGAATGCATGATATTTATGGCTATGATTGTCCCATCCCAAATTCAACGAGAAGACTCCTCAAAACCAATGTTGACAAAGCCTTTAAGTTTGAGAGAAAGACAATAGTCATGGGTATAATGGTGTAATATATATTTTACCAAATATTGATATATTTGACAACTATTTTTTAAACGATAAATGTAGTGGGATAGAATCGCACGCACCGAAAAGGGCGAAAAAGAGTGTTCTAAAAATCGCTAGCGCTAGTTGGGCGGTAGGTAGGGGCTGCTGCAAAGACCTGGTGGAGCCAGGCGGGGTTAGCGACTGAGCGCGATTAGGGGGCCTAATTGGAAAAATAACATAGGCGGGCAAGGAGGGCATAGCGCCTAGGTGGGGACTAATCGGAGCTAGGCGGGGTCTTTTAGAACAGTAGCAGAAAGGAGTAAAAATATAATTTCGGATAAAGTAGCTTGTTTAAACGACCATTAGGCCTTTCGGTTAAAAAAAAAAAACATTTTAAATCACAAAAATTCAAATTTGCAACTCTCAATCTCCACATGCAATCTACTTTTTATGTTTACAAGATAGTAATAATTATAAATCTCTCACTACACATCACATAGATAAATTACTAATTCATGTTTCTCCTTACAAACATAAATATTCAGAGCAACATAGCATATGAATGAGAATGACCTTGATGAAATTAGAATAGTTATTAAGAGCAATATAACATTCATTTTTTTTTCTTATGTAAAACACCCTAAAAGATGGATGGGGGATTAAGGTGACATTCCCAGCCTATATATTGATGAGAATTTACAAACAAGCATATTTTTTGAATGAATCAAAGATATATTAAAAATGAAAAAGCGTGATCCTGATCACATGCTGATCAGGCAGTCAAAGAAACAAGATGAAAATGAAGTCCAAAGAAAATTGAAATGGTCACAAGCCGACCAAATGGCTGAATGGTTGAGGCCTCATTAAAACCTCTAAAGGTAAAACCAACCCTTGTGGGAAAAACCACTGGCAGGAAAAAGAGTACCCCCCATAAAAGATAAAAAAATATCCAAAAATAGAGAAAAAGAACCCGGACGCATTAACTAATAAACCTATAATTGGTTTGGCTAACATAGTCATCCGTGAGAAAAGGCACAATATCCGCAGGAGGAACTCCCTACCAAGTCACAGATTGCGACTTCTTACTCAGAAGGCCAGCCACTCGATTGCCTTCACAATAGATATGCGAAACCACAAGATCCATCTGTGAAAGTAAATGAAGAGTATATCTCCATTTGCTAAGAAGACGCCAGGGAACAACAACAGATCTCTTATGGAGCAAGTCCATAACATAAACAAAATCTGACTCAAGCCAAAGTTGATTCCAGCCCTTAGCGAAAGCATAATGAATGGCCCACATAGCCGCCACCAATTCAGCCTCAAAAGCATAACCCACACCACAACGTTCTACAAAGCAACCCCGAAAGAAGCCTCTGCAATTCTGGAAGACCCCAGAAGCTGTAAGACTTCCCGGCGCCCCGGCGCTACCATCCATATTCACCTTGATCCAAATTTCTAAGGGGCCAATTTTTGCCAATCTTAGCTTGTCTACAATCACGAAGTCTTATAAGGATGAAAAGGTCTTGTTGATCATTATGCATGCAACCGCCTAAAGAAGAAGATTCAACAATAAGAACTTATAAGGATGAAAAGGTCTTCCGTTTATCATTAAAGACCAAATCATTCATATGCCAAATGATCTAGATGCAAGGCAAAGCGGCCACACGCCATAGAAAAGCAACATGCTCACTGAAACGGAAATTCATTAAATGCACCAGGAACTCATTAAAGTTATGACCTATAAAGAGGTAAACATCAAATGAGCCAAAAATCCATCGCCAAAGAGCCCCTGCAAAGACACAAGAGACAAACAAGTGATCAACAGATTCAGCAGAAGCACAACAAAGACCACAGATTGAGGGGCCAATAAAAATCCCCCTAGGGCGCAATAAGTCTAAGACCGCCAAACGATTGTGGATAGCTCGCCACACCACAATCGAATGGCGTTCCGGGATATGAGGTGACCAAATCCAAGAACCTTATTGGACCACAGGAGATTGGGGCCGAATATGAGAATATGCCGCTTTCGAGTGAATATTCCCATCATCAGAGTGCATCAAGACCCGCGTGTCCTTCGAGGAGGGGGCGATGGGGACGCGAACAATATCCCAGACAAGATCCAAGTAAGCCTCAACAAACGAGAAGGTGAAGTGCCAGGACCCATCATAGAAGTACTCCGAAATACAATGCCGAAATAGATATATGTACTCATGCGGAATACCGATTCTATCTGCAATGCAGTAACCCAATCAGTTGTCAATCCAAAATAATACCTCGGGATTACACCCAGGGATCCAACGAGACTCGTCCAATCAATGCGCAATGCAAGGCCTAATCCCAGTCCAGATGGAAGAAGGGAGAAACGACCTTCGAATAGAACCGTCTGATGTCAAGTAACGTTTCCTGTGAGTCTTGAAAACCACAGAATCCAAAGTCATAACCTTCCAGCCCAGTTTCATCAGAAAAGCATTATTAGCCACAATAATCGAGCGAACACCCAAACCCCTTTCTACCCGAGGCGTACAACATTTATCCCAATTGACCACCACTGAACCTTTAGAGTTTACATCACCAGTCCAAATAAAGTTACACATGGCCTTATCCATTTGCTTAAGCAAGGACCTTGGCCACTTGTAAACCATCATCGTATGCACAAAGGAGCTGGTAATCACCAAATTAACCAAGCAGACACGACCAACAAGAGAAAGAGCAGACCCTTTCCATCATCGGAATTTGAGAATAACCTTGTCAAAAATGTGCTGCAAGACAGAGGCCTTAGGAGCACCTTTAAAGACTGGGGCTCCTAAATAAACCGTAGGGAAGGCCCCTAACTGAATGCCCAGAATAGTCTGGATACGCCCACGCACATGAGTAGAAACCCGAGTACCGAAGTAAACTTTTGATCTACGAGGGTTGAAGACCTGACCTGATATATCAACATACAATGTGAGGATCTGAAGAAGGATACGAGCGTTAGCCGAAGAAGCCCCACACACAATAACAATATCATCAGCGTATAGAATCGAAGAGGGGAAAATAATATGTCTAGGCGCAATGAATGGCCCTAGCTGATTCTGAGTCACCGCGATCTCAATAAATTTTCTCAGGACTTCCTCCGCAATGCAAGAAAGTAAAGGAGATAAAGGATCACCCTGTCTAACTCCTCTAAAATAAGAAAAGTATCCCACCGACGACCCATTCAGTAAGATCGAAACCCTAGATGACTGGAGAATAACTTTAATCCAATGAACGAAAATCCCCGAGAAGCCAAACCGATGCAGGATGTGAATCAGAAAATCCCAATTTAAAGTATCAAACGCTTTGCGGATATCAATTTTCAAGATCATATTATCATCAATACGGCAATGCAAAACATTGAAGCCTTCAGAAACCAGAGCTATATAGTCATGAATTTGTCTGCCCGGAATAAAACCAAACTGCGTAGGCAACAAATAAGAAGAAATTATCAAGCTCAACCAAGTTGACAAAATCTTAGTAATAATCTTGAAAACAAAATTACTCATAACGATCGATTTAAAAGTTGTCAATAGTATTTGCATCCTTAGTCTTCGGAATGAGAGCCATAATACTAGCATTCAACCCCAAAGGCAGGGTCGAGCTAGTGAAGAAAAAATGGACCGCGGCAATAACCTCTGCAGAAATAATGTCCCAATAGTGACGATAAAGATCCCATTGAAACCGTCAGGGCTAGGAGAGCTATCCGAACCCAGATCAAAGACTGCCTCCCGAATCTCTGAATCCGAAGGAATATTCATTAAAAGAGCATTGTCCGCTGCCCCCACCATCAGAGATATAACCTAATCAACCATAGTATAGTCTAAAATTGTACTCCCTGAGTCTGAGAAAAGCTTCTTATAGAAGGCGGCAATATGATTCCTAAGAACAACAGGATCATCCGAGAAATTACCATCAATCATCAAACCCTGAATCCCCGAACGGCTACCCCAAATCTTACAACGGCGATGAAAATATGCTGTGTTATGATCCCCATCCTTAAGCCAGGCTGTGCGAGCTTTCGTCAGAATTGATTGCAATAACAACGTATTAGACCAAGCTTTTTGGGCTTCAAATTCCAATTCACGACGGGCATCAGAGAAACCCAAAGTCTCAATATCTGCCTGAATCTGACAAACTTTCTCCATGTGACTATCCACCTTACGATTAACATCACCAAATACGTCTTTATTCCAAACCCTAATAGTCTAACACAGCCTTTTAAGCTTCCACATGACACGCAATAACGGATTAGGGGAAGGACACGACAGGGCCCAAGAAGAGACAACCAGATCCCGAAACGAGTCATGACAAACCCACATGCGCTGAAAACAAATGGAACCAGACCTCTGCTGATAGATGACGAGCAGGAAACCAAAAGGGGATTGTGATCCGAGCCAATACAAGGAAGAACCAAACCTTTAACCACTTGCCAAAGAGAGAAAAATCGAGAAGTAGCTAGGGCTCGATCCAATTTTTCCTAGAGAAGGGAATGAGGCGTACGAGTGGTGCACCAAGTAAATGTATTACCTGTAGTAGGCACATAAAACAAACCAGCATCATCCAAAAATCCCCTGAAGTCCTGACAAGAAGCTTGCGATACAATCCCACTACCCAATCTCTCATGATGACCCAAAACATCATTAAAGTCACCAAGGAGCAACAAATCATCAACACCCAAATTCATCAAATCCAGCCAAAGCAT
This sequence comes from Rehmannia glutinosa, assembly GCA_016081115.2. Classification (NCBI taxonomy): domain Eukaryota; kingdom Viridiplantae; phylum Streptophyta; class Magnoliopsida; order Lamiales; family Orobanchaceae; genus Rehmannia; species Rehmannia glutinosa. The sequence goes on from CM071928.1 coordinate 52,451,385, forward strand.
ACGACGATCAATATGATTACATAAACCATGAACTAAACTAATATGAAAAATCAGAGAGCCCCACTGGACCTGAAGAAAATACACTGAGAAGACACCAGAACCTGCTGCAGAATAAAGATGCCCTGATTACAGAAAACCCAGATATCTGCCTGACCATTAGAACGAAGGTTCTGAGTCACAAAATGCAAACCCAAACTAGCCCAAAAAGAATCTGCAATCAAATTAATGTCCACCTTGGGCTCACAAATAGCCAATAAAGATGGTTTGTGCTTAAAACATAAAGCCTTAAGAACATTATGAGAAGAAATGTTCCCAATTCCCCAGATATTTCAAAAGATGCAGTTCATTGAGAAGTAGGTGGGGAATCGACCCGTGGTGAGCGTACGGAAGTGTCAGAAATAATATGGTCCTCAGGATTACACACATGCACATTAGAAGCCTCATCAAAGATAGTCCGCCCAAAGATTTAGATGCTACAAAATCTAATTCCTTATGCCCCGTGTAGAATCCGTAATAATCGTGAGGTCTTGTATAGCCGAGGATGATCCTTGAGTGACAAACTGATGCATCCTGGATCTTGGCCATATCGAGGATCTATCCCGAAATGCTTTGCTAAGAGTGCGAATAGGCTTTTCCAGGGGATGTTGTATCGTCGAAGGCAAACTCCGAGGGTCAAATAAGGCGGAAAATGTGCCAGTGCTAGAAGCCGGAAGCTTAGGGACCGAATTACGAGTAGCGAGAACTGCAGGGGAATCGGAGGTATCGTGAAGGGCCTCAAAAGCATTTCCCGGATGAATATCTGTAGGGAAAGTGACTATGGCGCAGGATGGGGAACCAGGCCGCATAGTCGAACCCATATTATCCATTGAGTTATCCACGACCTTGCCCTTGTCCTTGGCCTGAGGCACTGGGCGATAAATTTTGCGAACTCTTGAACGCCCCCTTTGAGATGTAGGACATTCATCAGGGGCTCGGGATCGACCCGATGCGATGCGAACGAGGACTTCTTCCGAAAGGACTCTTGAGAAGCAAGATGGTAGGAAACAATCGAATGTCCCATAATATTACACTTAGAGCATAATTCAGGAAGTTTCTCATAGCTAACCGACACAAACAAACATTGCCCAACCCGTTCCACCATAATATGATCCTCCAATGGCTTAGCAAGATATATGTCAACCAACACGCAAATAAAGTGACAAAGGGAGCCATCTAATGATCACTGATCAATCTGAATCGGATTACCAATAGCACTGGCGATCCCCAAAATAGTGTTGGGATCCCAGTATTCCAAACTAAACTCAAGAATGCGAACCCAAACACTGGCAATGGAAGTGTGAACCTTGTAAGGGTTGAAATCCAGAACTCAGGGAGAGAGATGGATAGTCCCCGGGTTGAGTGCCCAATTAATACGTAACTGAGCATGGGATCAATCCTGCACATTAGAAAATTTAACACAAAAATAGCCCTTTCCCACGGGAATGAGTTTCCAATCTTTTTTAATGCCCCATAGCTCGGAAAGCCGTTTATGCAAAAGCATAGTACGCCAAGGCTTGTTACCCTTCCCCAAAATCACCCACCCAATCAACGAGTAAGAGAATTCAACAAGATGCTGCTGGTAAATGTTTTCATCAATAGTTACAGAATAATAATCTCCCTTCCTGACAGGTTTAGGGATAGAATTAATTTTGCCCGAAACTATATGAGAGAATGAAGTAGGATTACATGGGGCCTGGGGAAAATTTGAATCCATAGGATGAGAATTACCTGCAACCACCTCAAAGAAAAGTGTTACCCAATGCATTATTAGCATTAGCATTATGAAATTGAAAGTCGATGGTTCGATTCATGGGAGGAGGTTGTTGGAGACGAGTTTCGAGCAATCCTGAAAACATCTTCGGGAGGGCATGCAGGAGGGTGCCATGCGGATGGCGACAGCGGCCCAGGGGGTCATCATTCCCCGGGAGAAGCGGCCTTGGTGGGGAAGAAGCGACTCCCCCATATGATCCAAGCAAGACCACCGACCCCCCATTTTCCCCAAGAAATGGGCTGGTCCCCCCATAGGAATGTGCAACGGTCCGCAAAGGGGTCCCCACCCCCCTGAGAATTAATAGCCATGGAGGACGCAGGCTTGGACAAATACAAGGATTCAGGGTTTAAACCCAAAACAGATATGCCATGTCCAATGTTTGTGTCAGCAAGATGTCGTGCATGGGGTATGAAGTTTGAGGGTAAGCAAGGCTGGGCATAAGGAGCGGGAGACTCATATCCACCATGAATTTTCGAATTATCCATACCAGCAGGCGCTAGGGTTTTAGAAAAACCCTAGAAATCGAGGAGGCTTCTGGAGAATATGTCGGAACAGGCAGACCCATCAGATTATTGACCATCATCGAAATGAAAGGGAGTGTTGATGGCTGAAGACCGCCGGCCAGGGAATATCCTATAATCAACGTGCGTGGAGGAGCAGTAACCAATGGACGAGATTTCATTGGATGTGTGTCAAAGTTTGAAGTGAAGCCATAAAAAGATGTCTCCGCCATGGAGCCACCGGAAAAAACCTGACCGAAAACCTAGTGAAGGACTTACAAAGAAGCATATTAAAAATGCTTCAACCAAATCTAACCTTACATGTTCGAAAAGAAGGAAGTCTTAATTGATCAATTCAAAGAAAACCTTGAAAAGGTCTAGGTATTGTAACACTATCAAAAATGAAACTAGCTTGATTTGTAAAACCAAAAGAGGCAAGTCGATTAGCAACATGGTTGGCCTCCTTATATACATGGGAAATAACAACTTGCTTATTATGTAACAAATTGTGAATATGAACAAGATGAGGTGACAATGTCCAATGGCCTGGAGCTTGTTTGTTGACAATATTGCACATGTCTTGAATCCACTTCAACCCAAAGGTGTGAAATTCACCAGGAAGACAACATATGTAAAGCAATTTGAAGAGCTAGGCATTTAGCATGTATCGGACTCATAGCAATGGGGATGAACTCACAAAAGCCCATAAAACCTCTCCTAAATGATTCCTAGAACTCCACCACAACCAAAGAAATTTGAAGATGTGTATGCCCCATCGATATTAAGCTTAAGCGGGGTTTGGGGGTTTTTTCACAGACAAGAATGCATAAAGTAGAGGTAGCACCAGTGTTAAATGAGAGACCAATGGTGGCATAAACATCCAAATATCTTTTCCAGTTGGAGGCCTGAAAAAGCTTAGACTTGGCCAACAAATGAATATGATTGTCAACTTTGAAAATGATCATTTGAGAAGAGAAACTAACATTATCATGTTTGCAACTATTTATTTCTTTCTAGATGTACCATAGAATGAGACAAGGCATAATCCAAAAGATATGTGCAGTGTGTGCATATGGTGTAGTGTTTCTCCAAGTGCTTAGTGTGTGGAAAATGATATGTCAGCCTTGTGGCAAAGTGATTCCATACTTCCTTAACTTGATCATTCAAAAGGAATAAATGAGAGAGTTTTCTGTTGTGTAGGGTGAGTTGAATTCATGCCAGGGCAACAAAGGCATTTAGAAGCAAGAGCAATCCCCTTTTTGTTCAGAATATCATCAATTGAAAGTTTATTTTGGATCAGTCTCCATAGGAAGACAGAGATAGATAGGGTAAATAAATGACTCCAAAAAATGAGCAAAAAGTGTGTTAGAAAGAAGGATGGTATGCAGAAGCTTATAAGCAGAAGATATTGAGAGGACACCGTTAGGGGATGTCTTCCATTTCATGGAATCAAACTTGTTCACAGAAATAGGAACTTGGCAAATTTGGGCAGTCCATTCAGGGCCCACAATGAGGTTAAGTCTCTCAGAATCCCAACATCCATTCTTCCAAAAATAGTCAATAGCTATATTCTCAAAACCAGTTTTATCAATATGAATGCATTCAAACAAATGAGAGTTATGCAACCACACATCATGCCAAAACTAATATGACCAAAGACCAATAGACCAAACAATATTAGAAACCATGACAGTCCGATAGCACAAATTCTCTTCCAAATCAAGCTATCTAATGGGGAAGGCTGGACAGTGCTTATAGGAAAATCTCCCACATATTTACTATACATGAAATTATCCCAGAGAGAGTTTTTCTCCCTAACTCTCGACCAAAGCTTTATAGAAAAAGCAGAGATGAGAGTGGGGAGGCTTTTAATACCAAGACCCCTCATCACTAATAGGAGCACACATTTTTTTCCAAGCAACCCAATGAATTTTTTTAGTGTTATCAGTGGCACCCCAAAAGAACCTAGCCATGATTTGCTCTAGTTTGTGAACAATGATTTTAGAAGGCTTGAGTACTTGAATAAGGTGAATGACCATAGTACTTAAAATACTCTTAATGAGCATAAGTCTGCCCCAAAATATAGGAACTTTCAAACCCACCTTTGAATTTTGGAATACATCTCTTAGCAATGAGAGGCAAAAAAAAGTGTATTTGCTTGTGGCCTTTGTAAAGGTGAGCCCCAAGATAAATGAGAGACAAATCTTGAATACTGAAATCGGTATGGATGGTAACAACCAAATATACCCTTTAGCATTTGCCATTGTCGACTCGGAGAATGATGGTTCATAGAAATGGTTTCTTGAAAAGATAAATGGCTTGTTGGCGGAGAAGAAGGATTTGGTTATTATCTCAGACCGCCAGTCAGTTTATTGCTAATGCCGCTAAGGAAGTTTTCTCAGATGCACACCATGGGATTTGCATCTACCATCTAAGACTGAATGTTGTTGCCAAATTTAAGGATGTGGATGTATCGTCTCTACTCTATTGTGCCGCTAAGACATATAATGAATCTGAATTTTGACATATTGTGAATGAGATATATTTGTATCTAGTGATATATATAACTACCCGACGACTGAAATATTCAGAAAGAGCAATGGGCTCGTGTATATTTTCCGGGTAGACGGTATAGCATCATGACTACCAACATCGCGGAAAGTCTCAATGCCGTGCTCAGGGCTGCTAGAGAATACCCTCCAGTGGCCCTTTTGGATGCAATCTTAATGATGTTGATGAGGTGGTATGAAAATGGCGTAATATGACCGTGAAGATGAAATATCCATTGACAGATTGGGCTGAGAAAATTGTTCGAGAGCGAGATGAAAAGAGTAGGAGGATGGATGTCCAAACATCACATTACTACACCTACTATGTACTTGATGGTGATAGGAATGTCGAGGTCGATTTGAATGCAAGAAAGTGCACATGTAATGTGTTCCAGCTGGATCAAGTACCATGTGCTCACGCACTAGCAACAACTAGGAAAGTTGGAATGCCAAGGTACAAACTCGCTTCTCAATTTTACACAATTGAAGCACTAATAGATGCATATGCGAGGCCATCTACCTTGTAGGCCACGTGGACTTACGAATACCCCAGAAGTATCCCGATTGAATGTGTTGCCTCCAATTATGCGTTCTCTAGTGGTAGGCCACAAAAACGAGGATATTGTCCCAGGGGGAGCAAAAAATGAAAAGAAAGTGTGGGTGATGTAAATGCACCGGTCATAATCGCAAAACTTGCAAGAAACCCATCTCGGTGAGAAGTAACATCATATCTTAGAAAATGTGGGCTGATGAACATTGGTTGTTTTTAATTTGATGTATTACAGTGTAATATGGTAGGCTATTGGGTAGGAAAATGTGTGGGCTTGCCTAATATTCAGAAATGTTTGTGTAATGTACTATATTGATGGTGGTGGAAATGTTTGTTTTCTACAAATTTTGAAATGGTAGGCAGTTGCGTAGGCAAGATCGTGGGATTGCCTTTTTTCCAGCAAGTATTGAGATTTTTACATTATTTAGGTGCAATTATTGTATTTGGTTGATTATGTTGCCTTCTTGGGCATGTTGAAGTGTTTAATGTTTTTAGATCTGTGTCTTTTACTAATTTTGAAATGGTAGGCATTTGCATAGGCAGATGAGTAGACAAGATCGTGGGCATGTTAAAGTGTTTAATGTTTTTAGATCTGTGTCTTTTACTAATTTTGAAATGGTAGGCATTTGCGTAGGCAAATGCATAGGCAAGATCGTGGGCATGTTAAAGTGTTTAATGTTTTTAGATCTGTGTCTTTTACTAATTTTGAAATGGTAGGCATTTGCGTAGGTATGATTGTGGGTGTTCCTTTTTTTTTCAGAAAGTATTGAAATTTTTACATTGTTTAGGTGCAATTATTGTATTTGGTTGATTATGTTGCCTTCTTGGGCATGTTAAAATGTTTAATGTTTTTAGAAATGTGACTTTTACTAATATTGAAATGGTAAGCATTTGCGTAGGCAGATGCGTAGGCAAGATCGTGGGAATGCCTTTCTTTTACTAATTTTGGAATGGTAGGCATTTGCGTAGGCAGTTGAGTGGGTTTGTTTGTGGGCATGCCTATTTTTCGGAATAACATCATACATAGTTAGGAAGTTTAATGTCATACATAGTTACAAAGTTTAACGTCATACATAATCTACAAGTACTCCACCATTAACAACTAATATAGGGAAACAAATAAAGTTTAATCCACAAAATATACTTACAAATTAACATCTAATATTGCATTCTTGGAATAATTCAACGCAAATTCCGAGCCTGAATTCATCGCACCATTTGGCGTTGATTTTCACCACGCCACGCCCTGTCACCAAGGACTCCGCCATTTTCATGCACATTATACCACGCCCTACATAAGTTGATGAGACAATTGTGTTGGGAAATTTATTGTTTAGATTTTGATGAATGCCATGTAAAACTTAGAATAGGAAGTTGGCACCCCAATTTTTGTTGTAAACTGCATTGTAATAAATAGGGTTGGTCAAGCCGAGTTAAGTCGGCTATGCCCAAACATGCAAGAAGACAACCGGAGACTAGAAGGAAGACTCCGCAAGAAGACAAATGAGTATGGCAAAGAAGAGAAGACGGAACTCGATCAAGGAGCGGTAAGATGCAATTGAGAGGAGTATCGATCAAGTCAACTTAAGATAAGCCAAGTCTCAAGTTGAAGTGACGAAGAAGTCATCCAATGATTGGAAGTCGACTCTAAGTCACCTGGGAAAGCAAGGAAATGCGGTCAAGTCGAGATAATCAAAAAGATCCGTTGCACGAAATCAAGAGAATTACTTAAACAAGTAATATCTCCATGCTACCTTTCTCGAAGTGCTCGATCCCGAGAGCGTGCAAAAGGAATAAACCAATGGGAAGCACTACACCGTGTCGAACTCAAAAAGATGAAGAACAATTCATACGAGGAAATGGCAATTCCAAGGATCGCAACAAGACAAGCCAACGACTACAAGTGACTTTCAAAAATAAGCCTATCTCTTCAATGGGCAGATTTTTGAAAGATCACTATAAAAGGCTGAGGAATAACTCTGAGAAAAAGTTACAAAGGTTACCTTGACCATCTGAGAATTGAATACAAGCAAGAAAGAAACATTTTGTAACCTGAAATATTCTCAAGTTATTAAACGCTCAATCCTCAAGCCTACATTACGAAGAACATCAATCCAACACTCACTTGTGAAGGAAAGATAACTTCAATCAGTTGAAGAGGAAATTACTGAAGAATAAAGGGGTTTACTTTCCACGAAGGATTATAGGAAGGTTCAAGGTCGAACCAAGTCTTGAGCTTTTGGAGGGCTTCGTGATCAAATCCAAAGAGCTTGAGCAAGTGGGCTGTAGTAGCAAAGGCAAATGCCTGCCCGTGAAGAAGCCGAGTCGTCACGAGAAGCCACCGAGTGATCAAGGCGTCTCCCATCGAGTCCCAAAGGATCAAGTCACCGTGTGTGATCAAGACTTGTATCCGGACTGTTACCACTTTGTATACTTTGATCAATACCTAGTGGATTCCTCCAGAGTTGGAGAAGAGAGGAGTAGAAGAATTACCCCATCTTCGAACCTCTATAAAAACTTATCGTGTCATTTACATTTCAAAGACTTTAAATTCTGCATCATATTTGTTTAATTCTCACGACATATTTGCTATCCATTAGATAATTTCTAAGTACTAAATCAAGCTTTAAATCTCTACTAAACCAAACTTAAGGGTGTTAAGTCTTCCAAAAAACAAACCACGATTGAGCTAATTCGGTCTTAACAAATGAGTTATTCTATCAACAACTCGAGTCAGTCGTTGAGTGACTAACTCTCTGATTAACTAAATTGGTCATCCACCTAGACACACATTGTGTAGTATCAACTCAACTTTTAAAAGGACTAAATCGAAAATTTTGTAAGGTTTATTCAACCCCCTTCTAAACCTTACACTCACACCCCTTGGGACCTACAAGTGGTATCGGAGCGGTTGGTTCATTGAGCCTTCCGCACCGGTTCTTGACTAGATCTCCAAACTTTTCAAAGTCTGCTTTAGTACTTAAATTTTCAAAACTCCTTTTATCATTAAAAATTATTATCATGGAAGCAAATTTGACACGCATCCCTATGTTCACAATTGAAGAATTTGATGATTGGAAAATTCGTATGCGAGCTCATCTATCAAAGATTACATGATGAGATGTGGATAGTGATAGAGGATGGGCCACCGCAAATCTTAAAAGTGAACACGACTTTAAGAAGAGTGCGATTGAAGACCCAACTACATCTCGATCAGAAGCGAGGGATTGTTGAAGGCCTTGCAGTGGTTGAGATAACGCCAAGGTTGTCTTTGAAGACCTCATGGCGGTTGAGACTGCCAGGAGAAATGTTAATGTTTCTAAGGCACTTCCTAATTTGCCAGAATCTGAATCAACTAAACCATGCGATCAATGTTTTACATGACTCAAATGATAAATTCCTAGATTTTGAAGGTGATTCTGACAAACCAGCTGAATGAGATCAAGAAGACAAGGAATTGGAGGCAAATATGAAGAAAGCTAAGTTGAAAGCCTCAAACAAGTTTGTTTTGTTTGATGGAGCACCTCTTATGGTTCCTTCACCTGCCTGTGATGTTGATGAGGAAACTGAGACACAGAAAACCCAAAAGGATGACACTATTAATGTTGCCAATGAAGCTGTTGAGACAGAGAAGACAGAGTCAACTCAGCAGGCTTCCACAGCTGCCACTGCCAATGAAGCTCAAACAGCTGAAGCACATAGAGTTGTTGGCCAGGGTGATGAGAGAAGTGCTCTTGAGGGAGGAGTGGGATTGGCATGTTCCAGATGCTGGAGTTCCCTTACAATGATGAAGTTCCTCTCAGAGCCGATACTGCAGAGGAAGTTGCCAAATTCCATGTCCAAGTAGATCTAACTGATTTCCAAGCTCCAGATGACTTGAGAATAGTTCCGTATTGCCATGACTTTGAATCATTCCTACTTGAGGATTCATCTCCTGAAGCAGCCAACTTCCGAAGGGCCTTCCGAGCCATGTGCGAGGAAATGGAGGCCATGGAAAGAGGGTTCGCTGCACTTAATTAAATGATTGACAATCATGATGCTAAAAAGTCTCCCAGCTGAATGGGAAATGAAGGTCATGGCACTGAGACATTCCATGGACCTATCGAAGACCTCCAACCATGAACTATTCTCAGATCTCAAAGCCTACGAATTTGAGCCGAGAAGAAAAGATCGAGAAGAGAGGCAAATTGTACCCAAAACAATTTGCTCTAATTGTTAAGGATGGAAAGAGAGCCGAGGTCAAAGAAGTCATTGACCCGGAAGAAAATAGCCGATGGTTAAAAGGTTCAACAAGTTCTTCAATAAGAACTACAAGAGAGGCAAGGGCGAATCTTCCAAAAGACACTCGGCTCCTCCAAGTCAAGGGAAGATAGGCCAACCAAGAGGACAGATCATCAAAAAGTCAATATCTAAGGGCCGACAATCCAAGAATGGAAAGAGTCGATCAAAATGTTGAATATCTATCTTTGAACTGAACGTAGGCAACCAGGTCACTACGCCATTGATTGCCCATATCCTGTAGTCAACAAATACATGAATGAAGAAGAAAGAAAGGTCTTGAGAGAAAGAAGACAAGAAAAGAAAAAGGCAATGTTGGCTGCAGAGATCACCGAGACAGCCAAGTCAAGAGAGACAAATGATTGAGAGCAATGGCCGACTACTCAAGTGACTCAAGAAGAAGCCCGATCTGTTTGATGGCCAAGGAACAAGATCAACTCCGACCAAGAAGATGAGGTACACTCTAACTCATCGAACTCGTTCTAGTGATAGTGATCGTGACACACACACTTCATCACCCACCGATCTTTATGATTCATTAGGCAAAATGATGAAAGATTTTGAACACATTAAATCCTCACACACACTACTAAATGAGGAAAACAACCTACTCAAGAGCCAAAACTCACAAAATTGACTAAGGAGCCGAGTACTCTAGGTCAAATAGTGATGAGAATAAAAGTTTAAAGGCTGAAAATGCCAAGCTAATAAGCGAAATAGCTGCCATAGAAAAGAGGGAGAATGACCTCAAAAATGTGATTGCCTCATTCACTAAGGCATCTAAATCATTGGATGATCTTATTAGGAGTCAAAGAGAATGTGGAGACAAGACAGCTTAGGATTTAATTCCTCCTGTGCTATGTCAAACTTCAAAAGTAATTTTAGAAAAAGGATCTTCAAGCAATGAAGAGTCTAAAAATCCAAAACTCCAAATGGTGCACACACATTCACTCCAAAGCACAATTACAAGCAAACTAGCCTTGGTTATAAAGGAAAAAAAACAACCGATTGGTGCGTTGAGAGAACAAATGAGAAGAAATTCAACCAAGTTCCTCAAAGAAACTCCAAACAAGAAATACTCAGTAAAGAAGAAAGAGCTACCAAAAAACCCGTAAAATCTATAAGAGAAGCACATATGATGGGAATGGTACAAAATATCCAAGCCAAGGCGATTGAACGATGTAAACTATCAAAGATAGACTTATGGAATATAAGCCCAAATGGCAAATGCCTAGAACTCAAAGAAAGGCCATTCCAAAAGTATAAGAGCTTTCATCAAAGACACATATGCACCTAGGCACTACACACAGAGACACCACAATTACCCAAAGAAGGCGATTGCTAAAACACATACATGCATACAGACAAAAGAGACAATTTGTATGAACCTAGAATCCCCAAGCAATTTGCCAAGATTAATTATGATTATGGCACTCGATAGATGGCAACCCCTTAGAGTCAAATCATTTGGCTATAAGTTGGTTGGATCATCTTACAATTCTAACCCCTCGGACCCGCATACAAGTATGGGTACCTAAAACTTAATTTCCTTGATTGCGGTTCAAGGAACAACCGAAAGTGCCAAGGAACCTGGTACATGGACAATGGGTCGCTTCCGGACATATGACAGAAACAAGAAAAATCATGTCAAAATTCAAGGAAGTTAAAGGAGCAAAAGTCATATTTGGAGGAAATGAAGCTCCAGGTGAAATAAGAGGCATTGGATCCATCAAGAGGAAACGGATTAGAAATCACAGATGTTGCATATGTTGAAGGACTCAACTTCAACTTGCTAAGCATCGATCAACTCGTGACAAGGGCTATAATGTTGGATTTAACAGGGGTATATGCCAAATCAAGGATATTGAATCGAATGAAGTTGTGTTGCAAGGATGCGAGACAAAAGAACATGTATGTAGTAGATTGGTCAATCGCTACACCCAAAGACTGTCTATTAGCAAAGAGCACAAATTTGAATCAAGTTGGTCGTGGCACAAAAATCTGAGTCACCTAAATTTCAAAACGATTAACAAGCTTGCCGAAGTAATCTTGTGGAAGGACTTCCGGACTCGAGATACACAAGAAGGAGAGTATATGTGACGCATGTCGAAGGAAAACAGATCAAATCATCATTCAAAGAAAAGACACGCCATCTTCAACAAGAATATTACATCTACTACATATGGATCTATTTGGTCCAATTGAACTGCTAGCATAAGTGGGAAGAAATATACCTTGGTGGTAGTAGATGACTACTCAAGATATACATGGACAATATTCATGTGTAAGAAGAAAGAAACTCTCTGAAACTACCACAAATGATGAAGAGGATTCAAAATGAGAAGAGCCAAACCATTATCAAAATAAGATCGAGACAGAGGAACCGAGTTTGTCAATGGTATAATAACTCAATATTGTATTGAAAATGGCATTGGTCATGAATTATCTGCAGCAAGGACTCCACAAAGAGAATGGAGTTGCGAGAAAGAAGGAATATAACTCTCAAAGAAGCAACAAGGACCATGTTAGGTGAAGCAGGGTTACCAAAAAGATTTTGGGGTGAAGCAATTAACACAAACTTGCTACACTCAAAATAGATGTATGATAAACAGACAAATGACAAAGACTCCTATGAGATTTGGACAGGAGAAAACCAAATGTTGCATATTTTAGAATATTTGGATGTAAATGCTTCATCCATAACAATGGCAAAGACAATCTAAAGGCTTTCGATGCTAAAGGCGATGAAGGTATCTTCTTGGGATACTCAACAAAGCAAAGCCTGAGTACTCAACAAAAGGACTATGGTTGCGGAGGAATCCATTCATGTGGTATTCAATGAGCCAAATGTAAATGGAGAAGACATTGAAGAGTCATCGATAAGTCAATCATCCAACCATACGTAAGAGTCCCTATCTTTGCCGTCAAGTTGGGATTATAAACTCGAGATGAAGATGAGATAGCCGAGTCTCATAAAATCTTTGGAAAATTTGCGGCTAAGTGATTGCGAGAGAGCCGATCAAAGCAACACAATCGCTGCTAGACGATCAATCCAAATAACTTACTTCAACTTTGATGTAAGATGGCCGAAAGACCATCCACGAAACTTGTCATTGGAGATATAAGAGAAGGTGTTAAAACAAGATCCGAACTCAACAAGAAGCTATGTTCACATGCTTTATCTCACAAATAGAGCCTAAAGATGTATTACAATCATTGGATGACACACATTGGATTCAAGCTATGCAAGAAGAGTCAATCGGTTTGAAAGAAATAAAGTATGGGAATTAGTTCAAAGACCCACCCATCAAAATGTTATTGGTACTAAATGGGTGTTCGAAACAAGATGAACGAGGAGGGTTACGTGGTAAGAAACAAAGCAAGACTAGTAGCCAAAGGATATTGCCAAGAAGAAGGAATAGATTTTGATGAAACATTTGCTCCCCGTAGCAAGATTGGAAGCAATAAGGATGTTTCTTGCCTATGCACTCACAAGAATTTCATTGTATATCGATGGATGTAAAAAGTGCATTCCTAAATGTTTTATTGGAAGAAGAAGTGTATGTTGAACAACCTCCGAGGATTTGAGCGGAAGACTCTTGGAGATAAGGTATACAAACTCAAGAAAGCTCTGTATGGATTGAAACAGGCACCCAGAGCATGGTATGATACTTTGTCACAATTCCTAACTGAGAATGGATTCACAAAAGGAAAAGTAGATAGAACACTTTTCAGAATTCAAGACAAGAAGAGTATACTGCTTGTTCAAATATATGTGGATGACATCATTTTTGGATCCACAAACAAAGAGCTATGTGAAAAATTTTCAAACCTCATGCAAAGCAAATTTGAAATGAGCATGATGGGAGAGTTGACATTCTTCCTTGGACTCCAAGTGAAACAACTGAAGGATGGAACCTTCATAAGTCAAACAAAATACACCGAGATTTAATGAAGAAATTTGGTATGGAGGAGAAGTCTTCTCGTGAAAATACCAATGAATACATCACCAAAATGGACATGGATGCGGATGGCAAGCACTGTAGATCAAACAAGATATAGAGCACTTATTGGATCATTACTTTATCTCACACGGCAAAGAAGCGGCCCAAACATCACCTTTCTTTGTAGGTGTATGTGCGAGATTTCAATCTGCTCCAAAAGAGAGCCATATGACTCATGCAGCTAAGAGGATTTTGAGATATTTGAAAGGAAGCCAAGAAGTTGGCTTATGGTATCCAAAGGAAGGTGGATTCAAGCTAATTGGCTATTCGGACTCGACTATCTTTGGATGCAGAGTTGACGAAAAAGCACCTCGTGCACATGTCAAATGCTTGGAAACAGTGATTTCCTGGTTTAGCAAGAAGCAAAATTCAATAGCCACCTCTCTACAAATAAGGAATACATATAGCATGGCAAATGCTTTGTGCCCAAATCCTATGGATGAGGCAAAGAATCGAGAGACTATGAAGTTGAAGAAAAGGAAATTCCAATCATGTGTGATAACACAAGTGTAATTGCAATCACTCGAAATCCTGTGTTGCACTCAAGAACAAAGCATATCGATGTCGATATCACTTCATAAGAGATCATGTTGAAAAGAAGGACATCATATTGGAATATATCTCAACCGATAAACATTTAGGCGACATATTCACAAAACCATTATGTGAGTCAAGATTTGAAGAACTCAAGCATGAGTTAGGGTTAATCGAGTGGTGACACTCGAAAGACTCAAAGAAAAGAAATGGAACACAAAAAGAGAAAAAGTACTTGAATTCTCAAATCCCGCTAAATGAATCAAATATGTCGGAGAGACAAATATACCGAATTAGTTTGACAAATGAGTCACCGAGAGAACTGTGACTAGAAGAGTTAAATCGGCTAAGGGATAAGCCGAGTCATTTATGAGCAAAGTGACAAAAACGCAATCGTTTTTACTAAGTGGGAATGTTTTTAAGAATGACGCGTCGATAATGATGATGTGTATGTGTACACAAAAAGTCGCATACCAAGCTTATGATTGGATATAAATGCTTTGCCGCATTAAATTCGAGACATTAAATGCTAATCGGCGTGCAAAATCTAAGTCGTTGATTTCGATCACATTTCAAAAAACCACCCGCGTCGCCCTTTCGTAAACCATACTTAACCCATTTTCGCCTGCTTTTCTCTCACATATCACCAAAACGGTTCATTTTTATCTCGTAAGCAAAAAGGCAAAACTCTCTCAAAACCCTATCGGATTCAAATCAATTTCTAACTTTCTCTTGGTGAAATCCTGAAAAATGGCATCAATCTTTGATTTTGTCAAGCTAGGAAAGCAAATCCACACAGGGTCGATCAGTGGATTTCGAGGGCATGGTCAAACAGGGTCCGATGATGCCCTCATAAAGAAAATCGCTGAAAAGCTCAAACGTCCGAGTGAAACCATTTCTCGACGATGGAGTTCTCGATGACCTATGTGGAAGAGGTCGCACGATTCTACGTGAACGCCGAGACTCACGATGAAGGGATAAGATCCTCTGTTCATGGAAAGAAGTTCACCATCTCTCGCCAAGGATTTGGTGAACACCGCTCACTACCGAAAAGGAGCATCGAAATCAACGGCCGATGTAAACCTGGTCACTTTGCTTGGAAGGAAGTAGCCAAGCCCGACTATCTTGATAAAATAGTTTACACAAAGAAACAAGAGGTCTTGAAGGAGGACTACCACAAACTGTTGGACATAGTTGCCAAATGCATAGACATCAAATTTGGCGGCTTTGACCAATCACAAAGCAAAGTTGATCGTAATGGCCGCGATCATTGAAGAAAGGAAAATAAATCGGGCCTGAGTTTGTCTACGCAGACTGCACGTATGTAGGAACAAATCCTTCAAGGAAGATGGTGCATTTGGAGGATCCCTAGGATATGGCCTGGTGATTGGCCGGGTGATGGAGGTGAAATGAGTCCCTCTTAGACATGGAAAGGCGTTCCATGTAAACAAGAGGATGTTTAGATCAAACCTCTCTCGCGCACGAAGAGAGCACGCCAAGAGAGGCGACACGAGTGAGGGGGGAATCACCACCACTCAAGATACTGATTGTTTCCTCTCAACCAAAGAAGAAAAGCCGCCCTGCGGCGCTAAGAGAATCTTGCCCTCCCTGCGCAACTAAGAAAGATCTAACTCTCCGCAAGAAAGAAAAACAAACCTGCTCATGCCCCTGCAGCTCGAGTCACCCCGCCCCGCAGCCGTGTCTCCTACCCCAAAGAAAGCCGGCGGTCGAGAAGGACTCTCAACTACCTTCTCCGATCGTCAAAAAGAGGAGATATGATAAGCCAAGACGGCCGCCCTCGAAGAAAACACCAAAGACGCCCCCGCCGCCCAAGACTCGAAGAAACTCTCTCGAACCGTAAATCCATCCGTACAAACTAGGAGACGAAGAAGAATCATCAAGCACTCGAGCTTGAGAAACCGGGCCGAGTCGGCCACTTAGCCGGAGCAGATATCGAGACTCGGAAGGCTGGAGAAGTAGAGTCTCCGGATATTGTAGATGAAACAATAACTAAGTCTGTTTGAAGCGTCAGGCGATCAAGAGAGGCAAATCAAGACACATTGTAGTTCGCACAAATGAGACACAAGAAGAAGGCGATAGAGATGATAGTGATGTGATGATCCTATCCCCACCTTACCTAGACATCCAAAATCGTCATGCGAGAGTGGAGGAAGTGGAAATTGAGTCGATCAAGGGAACAGTTCCAACGGCCTGAATTTATAGAAGAGGAAGAGGAATCTGAACTTCCTCGACGACCTCTGTGATCTCAAGATCGATGAAGAAAATCGCAAAGATATCTTGCGATCTTCAAGGATAAGGAGAAGGAGAGACATGCGAGAGGAAGGCGAGGCACGTGAGAAGGCCGATGATCCGCCCTATCACCGCACCCACGTAACACACACATCATCTCCTTGATGTCTTATCGCATGATGATGAGGATCTGGACCTGCTTCTTTGCCCGCCAGAAGAGTTGCAAATGCAACAAGCAATGCATGAATCCGAATTCTTCATGAGAAAAGCATGATGGAGGGACCAGGAGAGTCCTCCAAAACACAAATGAAATCGATCTAATGGGAGTAGTGCGAAAATCGCCACCGTTGTTCTTGCCACCACTTCCCCACTCACTCGGAAGGAGGAAGTAAGGAACTGCGATGAAATCAGGTTAGTGGGGACCCCAGGTCGAGCCAACCCCTAATGAAGGTGTCTTACCACCCGCCCCAACTACTGAACACTCGAGAAATAGCCGGGAGTTTGGAGACGAGTGACCCTATTCCAAGTCACTCACCGGTGCGCGCGCCACCGTGGGGGAAACTCCCTCCACTACAAAGAAAGGTCGGAGGATCTTTGCAGATGACTCCACAACATATTTAGAAGGCGAAGTGGAGAAAGTACAAACACAAAATACACAGCAAGTTGCCATCAACGAAGCTCGAGGCTTGAGACTGTCTCACCGAGGTGCCAACCGCTCTGAAGGCCAATGACGCTGGCGATGCGGTCGAGGCACATGATGGAACAACCCCGGGAGTTAACACTGGGGCGATGAAAGTGCAATCCATGGGGTTGAGACTCCAATGGATGCCACCACGAAAGACCCTAAGACAAATGACACATCGTCGAAAGGGAGGTCCAGCCTCGCCGCAGTTGAGACTGCAGGAGGTAATGAAGGCCAACGGGAGGTTGAGACTTCCCGGGTAAAGAGGTCAAGTAGAGAACATCTCTCCTGCTATCATTGATCCATCCCGAAAAGGAGATAAGCGCTTCATGATTCCCAGGATAATCCTGATGTAACTTTTCCGGGATCGGAAAGCGACGAAGAAGTTTGAGTCATCCCCGTGATGAGATCCAAAAGACTCGGTGAGGATGTTCCAAGCACGAGCAAGTCGATCTCAAGACTACTCGTCAAACTTTCAATTTTGATGGTGAGCCACCAATGAAAATCTCATCATCGTCCGATGACGCTTCGATAAGGCCGAGGACCATCCACTCAATTGGAGAAACCAAATGAGACCGAGCGAAGGCTGTTGAGACAATGAGGCTCAAAAGTCGGGTCCACTTCACAAAAGACCCCAGTGAAACATAGTCCATCACGCAGCTCCCAAGTCGCAGCAGTTCAACTCCAAAAGGAACTTCACGTGCACCTCTCATCATTGAACAAATCCCGGTTGGCGTGATGATTCCTTTGTAGAATCATTTCCTTTCTCTCTAGAGGTACCCGACCTCCCCGACGAGTCGAGAACGATCTCGCGCTTCCACAGACCGGATCCTGTTCTTCCATTCGACACCATCGTTCGGTGACTATGACTTTGACTCTGCGTGGCCAATTCACCGGAAGAAACAATCAAATTCAGGAGGTATTCAAAGCATTATTTGCTTTGAATTGAACGGATGGAGAGGCACCAGGCCTCTATGGACATGAGACTGATAACAAAGATGCCAACCTTACTGCCGACTTGAGAGGCATAACAATCGAAATCGTGGAATGGCGGCAATAACAACAAACAATGCGTGTGGAACAAGCTAGATATTTGAGAACATTGTTCAACAAGTGCTGGTATGGAGAGCGAGAATGCTTTGATGCAAAAACAAAATTGAGAGAACACATTGAGCACATGCATGAAGCACACACTCGCCGAGATCAAGGCTGCTGCGTGAGCAAAATAAGAGTGATCTCCAGTCGTATGGAAGAAAACATGGATAGAAAATTCAGCCTTCTCATGGCTGAGATGAAGCTAATTTCAAACAGAGTCCAACGCTACTCGCTCTGAATTTCGTGCCGCATACTCCGTAGCGACTCGGCGAGAACTTCGGCTATCGCAGAGCTCGACTTCCCGCTTGCCAAGATATGTTTCAGGGTTCCTCTCTCCTTTGATGATGCCAAAAAGGGGTAAGAGGAATACTTTAAAGCGCTAAAGAGATCTGGTCGAAAAGGAGGAAGCAAAATTGTGAAGGGAAAGACAAGTGAGGAAGTTACAAGGAAAAAAAAGGAAAGTCTGTTGAGGGGAAGAATCGAGAGATGTGACCTTAATGATTGCACAAACCCCCAACAAGGTCTTGTCACAAATGATATTATCGCCAAGACAAACTCCCAAATGATTTTGCCACTCCAACACTCTGCTATATCTATGGTTGAAAAGAGAAAGACAATTGAAGCGGGGATGGAGGAAGTGGAAGGAAGGATGGATGCCCGAGTTATGAATATCTTGAAACAACATGGAGGCATTCCAAAGAGAGAGACACTTATGCCATCTCGGATCCGGAACGAGCCAAGATCAGTTGATGAATTTAAAACGCCGCATCTCAAGGATACTTTGCAAACATGTCCATGGCTCACGCTTGGGACTTATCTTGGGAAAAGGGTCTCACGCTATGTGAAGAAGCCGACAGCAATGAGACTACCTAAGTCACTCTGCTGGTCACTCCGCTAGTCACTCACCGGGAAAGAAGAAGACCCCAAGACAATACACGCCCGAGGAAGAGGAAGAAGCGATGGTGGAGGAAGAGGTTTCGCACCTGGGCCTCGCCCAAAAACATTGAGTACATAGATCCGTGGCAAGAAAGGAGGGATCTCTTGGGCTGGTCTTGACCAAGTAGCCAATCTGCAAGTGGCTAAAAGCAATGTTGAGTATGCGAAAAGAATAGAAGAAGAAAATAAGAGACAAACTCAGCTATGGGAGGAAAGACAAGAGAGATTAAGAAGAGATGAAGTGCCCGGAAGGCTTATGAAAAGAAGAAGAAGAAGCGATCAAGATGAGAAAAAGAGAAGAAAACCGAGAAGATGACAGAATCAAGAAGAAGATGAAAGAAAGAGGCGTGAAGGAGATGAAGTGTTCTTTGTCCACCCCTTCATGTATTTTACTATGTAAATACATACTATGTAAGTCTTCCGCAAAAAGTCAAATTCTCTATCTTTTTGTGTAGACAAATGTTTGCTCGATACACCTTGTAAACATTGTGTAAAAGAACAAGAATGTTATGATCAATAAAAGGATTGATTCTACGCATACATTCTATGTGAATGCACTATCTGTATGTATCTTTGCTATTTACATTTTGAATGTTTTAAGTTTTGGCATCATCAAAAAGGGGAAATTGTTGGGAAATTTATTGTTTAGATTTTGATGAATGCCATGTAAAACTTAGAATAGGAAGTTGGCACCCCAATTTTTGTTGTAAACTCGCATTGTAATAAATAGGGCTGGTCAAGCCGAGTTAAGTCACTATGCCCAAACATGCAAGAAGACAACCGGAGACTAGAAGGAAGACTCATTGCAAGACAAATTTGAGTATGGCAAAGAAGAGAAGACGGAACTCGATCAAGGAGGAAAATTAAGATGCACTGAGGAGTATCGACAAGTCAACTCAAGATAAGCCAAGTCTCAAGTTGAAGTGACAAAGAGTCATCCATGATTGGAAGTCGACTCTAAGTCACCTGGGAAAGCAAGGAAATGCGAAATCAAGTCGAGATAATCGGTGAAAAAGATCCGTTGCCGAAATCAAGAGAATTACTTAAACAAGTAATATCTCCATGCTACCTTTCTCGAAGTGCTCACCCCGAGAAGCGTGCAAAAGGAATAAACCAATGGGAAGCACTACACCGTGTCGAACTCGAAAAGTCAAGAACAATTCATACGAGGAAATGGCAATTCTAAGGATCGCAACAAGACAAGCCAACGACTACAAGTGACTTTCAAAAATAAACCTATCTCTTCAACGGGCAGATTTTTGAATGATCACTATAAAAGGCCGAGGAATAACTCGAGAAAAAGTTACAAAGGTTACCTTGACCATCCGAGAATTGAATACAAGCAAGAAAGAAACATTTTGTAACTTGAAATATTCTCAAGTTATTAAACGCTCAATCCTCAAGCCTACATTACGAAGAACATCAACCCAACACTCACCGTGAAGGAAAGATAACTTCAATCGGTTGAAGAGGAAATTATCAAGAATAAAGGGGTTTACATTCCACGAAGGATTGTAGGAAGGTTCAAGGTCGAACCAAGTCTTGAGCTTTTGGAGGGCTTCGTGATCAAATCCAAAGAGCTTGAGCAAGTGGGTCAGTAGTAGCAAGGCAAACCGCCTGTGAAGAAGCCGAGTCGCACGAGCCACCGAGTGATCAAGGCGTCTCAGGCCGAGTCCCAAAGGATCAAGTCGGCTATGTGATCAAGACTTGTATCCGGACTTACCACTTTGTATATCGATCAATACCTAGTGGATTCCTCCAGGAGTTGGAGAAGAAAGGAGTAGAAGAATTACCCCATCTTCGAACCTCTATAAAAACTTATCGTGTCATTTACATTTCAAAGACTTTAAATTCCTGCATCCTATTTGTTTAATTCTGACATATTTGCTATCCATTAGATAATTTCTAAGTACTAAATCAAGCTTTAAATCTCTACTAAACCAAACTTAAGGGTGTTAAGTCTTCCAATAAAACAAACCACGTTGAGCTAATTGATCTTAACAAAATTTGAGTTATTCTATCAACAAATTCGATCCGAGTCCGTTGAGTGACTAACTCTACTTGATTAACTAAATTGGTTGTCCACCTAGGACACACTGTGTAGTATCAACTCTGAACTTTTAAAAGGACTAAATTGAAAATTTGGTAAGGTTTATTCAACCCCCCTTCTAAACCTTACAGTCACACCCCTTGGGACCTACAAGTGGTATCAGAGTGGTTGGTTCATTGAGCCTTCCACACTGGTTACTGAACTAGATCTCCAAACTTTTCAAAGTTTGCTTTAGTACTTAAATTTTCAAAACTCCTTTTATCATTAAAAATTATTATCATGGAAGCAAATTTGACACGCATCCCTATGTTCACAATTGAAGAATTTGATGATTGGAAAATTCGTATGCAGGCTCATCTATCAGCATTACATGATGAGATGTGGATAGTGATAGAGGATGGGCCACTGCAAATCTTAAAAGTGAACACCGCTTTAAGAAGAGCTGCAGTTGAAGACCCAGCTACATCTCAGTCTGTAGCAGGGATTGTTGAAGGCCTTGCAGTGGTTGAGACTGCTGCCAAGGTTGCTGAAGACCTCATGGCGGTTGAGACTGCCAGGAGAAATGTTAATGTTTCTAAGGCACTTCCTAATTTGCCAGAATCTGAATCAACTAAACCATGCGATCAATGTTTTACATGACTCAAATGATAAATTCCTAGATTTTGAAGGTGATTCTGACAAACCAGCTGAATGAGATCAAGAAGACAAGGAATTGGAGGCAAATATGAAGAAAGCTAAGTTGAAAGCCTCAAACAAGTTTGTTTTGTTTGATGGAGCACCTCTTATGGTTCCTTCACCTGCCTGTGATGTTGATGAGGAACCGAGACACGTAAAAACCCAAAAGGATGACACTATTAATGTTGCCAATGAAGCTGTTGAGACAGCGAAGACAGAGTCAACTCAGCAGGCTTCCACAGCTGCCACTGCCAATGAAGCTCAAACAGCTGAAGCACATAGAGTTGTTGGCCAGGGTGATGAGAGAAGTGCTCTTGAGGGAGGAGTGGGATTGGCATGTTCCAGATGCTGGAGTTCCCTTACAATGATGAAGTTCCTCTCAGAGCCGATACTGCAGAGGAAGTTGCCAAATTCCATGTCCAAGTAGATCTAACTGATTTCCAAGCTCCAGATGACTTGAGAATAGTTCCGTATTGCCATGACTTTGGATCATTCCTACTTGAGGATTCATCTCCTGAAGCAGCCAACTTCCAAAGGGCCTTCCGAGCCATGTGCGAGGAAATGGAGGCCATGGAAAGAGGGTTCGCTGCACTTAATTAAATGATTGACAACCATGATGCCACAATTTATGGGGACATCAGAGGATCTATGCTATGAATTAGGGAACGGACTACACTTACGAAGGCACTTCGTAGGGAACAAGTTGGGTACTTTAGATCACTTTTCTCAAAATTGGTGATCTAGGATGTTGAAAAAGTTCAATTTCGATGAGGTGGAGGGACAATCTTGTGAGATGGAACACAACCATCTCATAGATATGGAGCTACTCAAGTTACATTTAATAAGCAAATGGAGAACACGGATGAATCTCTAAGAGATGAAATCTTAGAAATGAAGGCATAATTACATGCACTCTACTCTGAGCAGCAGACTCCATATCTCACAAGAAGTTGGACTATCTCCCAGTCCAAACCTACTCTCTCAGCTGGTGATGATGCCAAAAAAAGGAAAGATAGGTCTGTGAAGACCCCTTGGAAATCATTTTATCCAAAGGCACATCCTTCTCTCTACATTCTCACCGCCACAAGATACGTCACCAAGATAAAGTTGTACTTGCCTTCAAGAAGAACCATAATGAAATTTAAGAAATTGAACGAAGGCAAACTGACAGAGTTGAGAAGCTCGGAGAGAAGTTCAGCGGTCCGCCAGCAGGAAAGCTCCCAACAACAAGTGAAGAAGTCATTCCTCCGCTCGAGTTAGTAGAAATATTTGTTGAAGAGTTTGACACTCTTCATTCGTAGGATATTTTGAGGGAATGGACTTGAAACAAGCATGGGAACTATACTAGGAAAAAGGGCTATCAATTGTCGACAAGAAGAATCAAACTCATTCATCAAAGAGTCAACAAAATTCAAGAGCTCAACCCACTCATACTCCCAGAGGAGTTGACCCTGCCCGAGGAAGCAAAGATGAAGAGATTCTAGGTCTGGTGGGAGAGAAAGAAGCTATCCACCAAAAAGACTTTCTAGAATCATGTATGTAGATCCTCTGAAAAAGGACAAGGAATACTAGCTAGGCTACAGAGAACTTGCAAATAGAGAAGCCGTCTGTAAAACTGATGAGCTTACGTGAAAATATGAAGAAGATAATGCAAGGCAGGAAAGAGAATATGAGGAGAGGCTGAGAAGAGATTATGGCATGATGAAAATAAAGAAAGAAGTAGGAAGCGAGAGCGTTGAAGTTAGTCGCAACATTTTTGAGCACTTTATGTTGTATTTTATTTAAGTTTTAACATCACCAAAAATGAGGAAATTGTTGGGAAATTTATTTGTACCGATTTTGATGATGCATAGAAAATGTAGATTAGAAAGTTGGCACCCCATTTTCTATTTATATTTCAACTATGTAATATATATGATATAAGCTGAGTCAAGAAGCAACAAAGTTGAAGATTGTAGAAGTTAACTGAAAGAATGCAGTATTTCAGCTGAGTATTGAAAAAGAATGTCAGTCAAGTGAAGAAGTTGTGTCTTTCAGTAGACTAATAGCTAAGTCATCCCAGATTATTGGAGAAAACTCAATAAAAGGGTAAAGCAGCTTAAGGAATCGAAGAAATCTGAAGAAGTCCATTGCAAAGAAAAGTCAAAGACTTACACAAAATGGTAAGGGGATAGACCTGCAACCTTAAAGCTGTCTTGCTGAAAGAGTTGGAGTAGCTGGGAACCAATAAGATGTTCATATGAGACCTGCAGTGTTTCAGGCGACCTGCGAGCATTAATTTAAGGAAGGGTCAACTTCAATAGCTGCACAACAAGACAAGCCAACGATCAAGAAGTGAAGTTTGAAAAATGTTTATCTCTTCAATGGATAGTTTTCAAACTGTCACTATAAAAGGCCGAGGAAAAGTATGAGAGAGACACCAAGCAACAAAAGAAATACACAAGCAATCTTAGCAAAGCAAGCAACTGCAAAATTCTCTCAAGATATTCATTCAAATCCTCAAGCCTACTTCCGAAGTGAATCTATTCAACACACTCAGTGAAGGAAGAAAGCTTCAACCTGTTGAAGAGGAAAATTTTTTTCAAGAACAAATGGGTCTGCACTTTCACGAGGTGAAAGGCGTGCAACAAGCTTCAAGTTAGAACCTGTCTTGAATCCGACGGAGGGTTTCGTGATCAAGTCCAAAGGGTTTGAAGGAGCTGAGTGAGGCAGCTGCCTTACGTAGAAGCTGAGCCCCAAGAGTATAGTTGGTTGTGTGATCAAAGCCTGCTTAGACTATTGTATCCGTTTGGTAATAGTTGTTCATTAGTGGATTACCTCCATGAGTTGGAGAATAGTGGAGTAGAGGAATTACCCCATCATGAAACCACTATAAAATTGTTTTGTGTCTTTTACTTTCAACATTTAATTCTTGCATATCTTTATTGTTGTTGATATATATTTGCTCACTCAACTGATAATAATTTAACCAAAAACAAGTTTTGTAATACCATTCTAAAAAGGGTGTAAGTCTTCCGCTGAAAAACCAAGTAAACTGAATATTTAAAAAGAGCTCATTTAACTCAGCTGATTTACTCTATCAACAGCTCAGTCGAGTCTATTGAGTGGTTAACTCTCCTGTTGAGGTTGAACCTAGCTGTCTTTCAAAAGACTAAGTTGTTTACTTGTATAAAACTTTGATTTAAGTTTAAAACTGAAAAATTGGTTAAGTCTATTCAACTCCTATCCTTCTATACTTAACTGAACACCCTTGTGACCTACACACATTGATGGCTCGAAAGCTATTTTAAGAACTTTAGGCAAGTGCACTTATCATTTTATAGTTACCGAGTACCGAGTGTCATTCCCACGAGAATTACGAGTACTAGTAATTACTACCTTTTTGTTATCTAATCTATCAATTTTCAGAAGATTGTTTTGTAACAAAGAAAAAAGAATCTAATTAATCAACAAATTACAAAATATTGAATAAAGGAAGTAGTAAAATATGAGATCAAGAGATAAAAATGTGTCCGAATGTAAATCCCTCTAGAATATTTTTGTGATTTTAACGAAAATAAATACAACCTTAAACCCTTAAGAAATTACCATCTCTTAACATAATCTTATGCTTCATGGACCATAGAAATTCCTAAGTTAAGGTAAACCCTCTTTCAAGGTGAAAAACTCATAATCTCAAGTTGATTAACCAAAATATCTTTCTAGTTAAAACCCCAAAGATTACATTATAATGATTTATGAATTCCCATATTAGGTTTGACCCTAATCCAAAGGATTTATGTCGTCCTATATCTAGGGTTTCATGCAACTCCTTTCACTTAGAGTGGTTCTTTCTCACCATAAATCTCTCGATTACCCGATGAGGAATAAATTTCAAATCAATACATCGGAAATATTATCTCAAACGAATGAGGCATAATATAAGTGTATCGCACAAAACATGAAAATTATATTAAAAACATACAAACCATAATCACAAATCCATTATAGAGTTCATTACATTCAAATACTAAAGGTTCAAATTACACATGATTTTGACAAAAGAATAAGTTGCACAAAAGGATTCAAATAATATAGACATGGTGTACTTATCTTTTCTCAAGATCTCAAATGGACTTCTTTCTCGATTGTCTCCAAAGATGTTGCTCCAAGCCTTCTCTTCCAAGCTCCTCACTCCCCAATTCTACTTTCCCTATCTTCTCATAATATGTAAGTTGCTCTCTAAAATCTGAATTTTTATCTATGTTAATGAATTAATGAATGAACGAATGTCCAACCTTAACCCCATCATTAGGCTTTTATTGACATTTTTTGTGAAAGTAATCATTAATATTGTCATCTTTTGGTAGTTTAAAGCTCCACATTATTAGTTGGGTTGTTAGGTTGTTTTATGCAAAATTATTGGTGAAAATAAGACTTTGTTCAGCAAAATTGGGTGTCAAAAGTGTACAAGAGTTATCAAAAGGCTTGGTTAAAGTGGTTTCTCAAAATACCCCTGAAAAATTGGACAGAAATTGTTGCGCACAGCACGGCCATGCTGAAAAACACGGCTTGGCCGTGTTTTATTCGTGTTTTGGCACCCTCCAGAACATGACCGTGTTCAGGCTCTTATTTTGTTCTTTTTTAATATGGTCGTGTAAGAAAATATACATGGGTCGTCTTTAGCTCGAAAGGCCCTGAAATGACGCGTTTAGCTTAAGATTTTGAGCGTTTTTGCATCCATAAACCCCAGGATATGTTTTGACATGCATCCATGGTCCGAAATTTACCAAAAATAGCTCGGAATGATCAATCTACACCAATAAAAATACCTCACAGTAATATGAACTATGTACAATAAAAAACTTATGAAACTAACAACAAAACAACTCAAATCCTACTCAAATAAATATGTAAAACATACATAAAAAGACATTTATCAAACCACCTCCAACTTAGAACTTTGCTTGTCCTCAAGCAAAACATAAAACCATAATGAGAGATTCAATGCATCACAACACACAAGGAATGTTAGGAAATTTATTTGTATAGATTTTGATGATGCATGTTAAACTTAGATTAGAAAGTTGGCACCCCATTTTTTGTTGTAATTCAACTATGTAATAGATAGGAAATATGAATTGAGTGAAGAAGCAGCCAAGTTGAAGATCGCAAAAGTTGACTGAAGGAAGCAATAAAGAAACATCTGAGTCGCAGCTGAGTATGGAAGAAAGCTCTCAGTCAAGTGAATTAGATGTGTCTGTCAGCAGACTAACAGCTGAGTCAATATACATCAAGGAAAAGACTCAAATAAATGGGTAAAGCAGCTGATGAGATCAAATCAACTGACAAGGGACCATTGCACTGAAATCGAGGAGGATATTTATTTTAATAATAAGTACGTGCTGCAACACAGAAAGTTTGCAAACACAAAGGCGTGCAAATAAAATAAGTCTATGAAAACACAATAAACCTGTTAGTGGGCTAAAAAGGTACAGAAAACATTAAACAAACAAGGCACCCATCACTTGTTGCTCATGGAGACATGCCAACACTCAAGAATTAAAGATTATATTAATGTTTATCTCTTTAACGGACATTTTTCTAATCTTTACTATAAAAGGCCGAGGAAATTCAAATTCAAATATGAATGCGAATAGCAAAAGAGTGAACAAGAGACACACAAACAATCTAAGAAAAACAAGAAAATCACTCTTAGGTTGTACATTTCAATCTTCAAGCTATATTTCAAAGGAAAATCTATCCAACAGATTCAGTAAAAGAAGAAATACTTCAACCAGTTGAAGAGGAAAAGTTGTTTGAAGAACAAAGGGGTCTATACATCTGCAAAGTGAAAGAAGTGTAGTGAGGTTCAAGCTAGAACCTACTTTGAATCTGTTGGAGAGCTACGTGATCAATTCCAAGGGTTTGAATGAGCTGAAGTAGTGAGACAACCGTCTTGCGAAGAACTTGAGTCCTAAGAGTAGAGCCAGCTTTGTGATCAAGGCTTACTTGGACTGTTGTATCCATTTTGTAACAACTCTTGCATTAGTGGACTACCTCCAAAAGTTGGAGAAGAGTGGAGTAGAGGAATTACCCCATCCTCGAACCACTATAAAAATTTCCTTGTGCCTTTTTACTTTCAACACTTTAAATTTTATCTATCTTACTCTACTGATATATATTTGCCTAACTCGACTGATAATAACTTATATTAAAATAAGTGTTGTAAAACCATTTTACAAAAAGGGTGTAAGACTTCCGCTGTAAAAATCAAGTTAGTTGTTCTTTTAATCAACTCACTTCATCCAGCTGAGATAACTTAATCAACATCTCTCTCAAGATTGCTGAGTGATTAACTCAACTCGCCAAGTTGAACCCGGATGTCTTCCAAAACACTTAGCTGCTCACTTGATCAAAACTATGATTTAAGATTAAAATTTAAAAATTGGTTAAGTCTTTTAAAACCCCCTCTAGACTTAACACTCCCACCCCTTGGGACCTATAAGTGGTATCAAAGCGGTTGGTTATCAGTAAACCATCCGCATTGGTTACTGAACTAGATCTTAATTTTTCAAAGATCAACACTTGGTTGTTTTTAAAGCTTTCTCACAAAAAAGTTATTATCATGGAAGCAAATCTATCTCGCATTTTTATGTTCACTTTATAAAAATTTGATGATTGTAAAATTCGTATGCAGTCACATGTTTCAACACTGCATGATGAAATGTGGTTTGTCATAGAAGATGGACCCATAAAGATCAACAAAGTAAACACAGTTGTTAGAGCTGCTGGAAATGATGCTGCAGAGAGACCTGTAGTGGTTGAAAAACCAAGAAGTGAATGGAAAAATGAAGATCGAAAAAGATATAACTTGGACAATGTGGCCAAGGACATCTTATATAAAACTCTTGAAGAAGAAATGTTCAACAAAGTCAAATCTTGCAAGACAACCAAAGAAATATGGGAAAAGTTGACTCTCATATGTGAAGGTTTAGAACAAATCAAAGAAAATAAGTTGACATTGTACAAAAAATTGAAAATTTCAAGATTTTTGGAGAAACACACTGATCGCTTGGATGCCATATTCACTGAGATTACAAATGAGCTTTCAGCTCTGGGAAAAGAATATACACAAAAGGAAATGTGTATAAAGATTCTAAGGTCACTCCCAGCTGAGTGGGAAATGAAGATGATAGCCCTTAGGCACTCTATGGACTTAACAAGAACCACCAACCATTAGTTATTCTCGGACTTAAAAGCCTATGAATTTGAGCTCGAAGGAAGGAGCAAGAAGAGATAGAATGTACCCAAGACAATCGCTTCTAATGGTTGGAGAATCAAAAGCACAGAGTCCAAGGACATTATAGACAGAGAGGAACTGGCCCCCGATGGTAAAAAGATTCAACAAGTTCTTCAATAAGAACTACAAAAGAAATAAGGGTGAATCCTCCGTAAGCACTCAACACCTTCCAAGAGTAAGGAAGAAAGAACCCCAAAGAGAGCTGAACCATAAAAGTTGAGAACCTATGTTGAACTGAGACAACCAGGACATTTTGCAATTCTCGCTCTTATCCATCACCAACAAGTACAGTGTTCGGGAAAGAAGACAAGAAAAAGATAGCCATGATGGTCAGCCGAAACCGACACGGCCTAAGTGCAAGGAGACAATTGAGTCCGATAGCGAAGAAGCCCGCTACCCTCTTACACATAAGAAGCATTGATATGTCTCATGGCTAAGGAACAAGAAGATGAGGTCAACTCTAACTCATCTAGCTCGCAATTGGATCTTGGTGATAATGAAACACACACTTCATCACCCACGATCATTATGATTCATTAGGTAAAATGATGAAAGACTTTGAGCACATGAAATCCTCACACACACTTTTATATGAGGAAAACAACCAATGGAAAAGCCAAAACTCACAACTGACTGAAGAGCTGAGTACTCTCAGTCACATAGCTATTGAGAATAAAGAGTTGATGGTTGAGATAGCCGAGATCAAAGAAGACTTAGAAAAAGAAAATAGGGAAAAAGAATTGGAACATGTGATTGCATCAGTCAGCAAGTCATCCAAAACATTGGATGAACTGATGATGATACAGAAAGAAATTGGTGATAAAGCAGACTTAGTATTTAATTCCTTTGTCAATGCTCAAACTCCCAGAGTGGTAATGGAAAAAGGATCCTCAAGCAATGAGGGAATCCAAAATCCAAAAGCACCATATGTTGCACACATATACAAGCACACACATGATGGCCTAGTTTACAAAGGCAAAGGTAAAAAGCCAGTTGAGTTTGCTGAAACGCCAGCTGAAATAAAATTTAGAAAATCCCATCAGCATGCTCCAAACAGAAAATATTCTGTGAAGTCAAAACATAACTACCAAAGGCCCCAGAGGTTTTATCAAAAGAAACCATATCAAGGGAATGGTAGAAACTACCATACATAGGTTGACTGGAATCACCAAATGAAATATCAGCCAAGTCCTATGGGATACAAACCTAAGTGGCAAAGACCTCAGACTCAATATAGGTCATTCCCAAGGCAAAGAAATCAATATCAGCACACTCATGCACCCAAGCACAATGTCTATAATGCACTAGCACACTCATAGGCATGCAGACAAAAGAGATAACCGTATGTACCTAAAGCCCTTAAGCCGTTTGCTAAAATTTACTACAATTATGAAACTGATAGGTGGCAACCTCTTAGAGCTAGATCATTTGGCTATAGGTTGGTTGGAACACCTTATAGTGCTAACCCCTCATGACCCAGATAGGTTTTGGAACCTAAAACTTGATTTTCTTGATTGCAGGTTCAAGGAACAGCTGAGTTCCAAGGAACCTGGTACATGGATAGTGGATGTTCCAGACATATGACTGGAAATAAGAAGAATTTATCAAATTTCAAGGAGTCAAGAGGAGGAAAAGTCATATTTGGAGTGTTGTTGGACCTCTAGCGCTACTTGGATTGACGACTGTCCCCACAAACCAACACAAGTCTTTTCTAGCGCTTTGTCCTCACTCACGCGCACCGAAAACTTCCCAGGGGGTCACCCATCCCATGTCTACTCCACGTCAAACACCCTTAACCTTAGAGTTTCTATGTAATGGGCACCGGAAAAGAAGATGCATCTGTTGGTATAGGTGGTCCGAATCAAATCCTTTAAGCTCTCCTTTAACTGTGCGATCCAGTGCTCACGAGTTCGAATCGCGGGCCGCGCCTCGCGCCTCTTTTAAAGCCCATTGCAGGTAGGATGCTGGACCAAATTCCAACAATCCCCCTCCCAAAGACTGCCGGCAAAGATCTCACGGCCCGTCTTGGCAATCTCTGTTATCCACCAAACTTCTTCAGTTCTAATGCCAACTTCTTCAGTTCAAGCGTCACGTCATGCCAGCCTCTCAGTTCCGGCCACCCAACAACCTACATCTTCAGTTCCAGTCTGTTTACCTCAGTTCCGGCCATCTGGCAACCTACTCTTAAATTCTTGTCCACCCAGCAATCTACACCTTTAGTTCTAGCCTATTTTACCTAAGTTCCGGCCACCTGACAACCTACCCTTCAGTTCTGGTCCACACAACAACCTACACCTTCAGTTCCAGACCGTTTTTACCTTAGTTCTGGCCACCTGGAAACCTACCCTTCAGTTTTGGTCCATTTACCCTCATTGCGCCAAGATCTCGCCCATCGCTCCCGGCAACCTCCACTGCAGCGTGCTTCCAAGGGAATTCAAACTCCTAACCTGCTCTGATACCAGTTGTTGGACTTCTAGCGCTACTCGGATTGACGACTATCCCTACAAACCAACACAAGTCTTTTCTAGCGCGCTTTGTCCTCACTCGCGCACAAGCACTCGAAAAACTTCCCAGGGGTCACCCATCCCATGTCTACTCCAGTCAAGCACGCTTAACCTTAGAGTTTCTATGTAATGGGCACCGAGAAAAGAAGATGCATCTGTTGGTATAGGTAGTCCGAATCAAATCCTTTAAGCTCTCCTTTAATCGTGCAATCCAAATTTCACGAGTTCGAATCGCGGGCCATGTCTCGCGCCTCTTTTAAAGCCCATTGCGGTGAGAATCTTTGGACCAAATTCCAACATGGAGGAAATGAAGCTCCAGGAGAAATCAGAGGCATTGGATCCATAAAGAAAAATGGATTGGAAATCACAGATGTAGCTTATGTTGAAGGACTAAATTTCAATCTAGAGTATCAGCCAACTATGTGATAAAGGCTACAATGTAGGATTCAACATGGGTGTATGCCAAATCAAGGATGTTGAATCAAATGAAGTTGTGCTATCTCGAACAAGAAAAAATATGTATATAGTGATTGGTCTCTTTCACACACCAAGTACATGCCTATTAGCAAAAAGCACAGCCGAGTCAAGTTATCTGTGGCACCAAAAGCTGAGTCACCTGAATTTCAAGACAATCAACAAGCTTGCAAGTCATCTTGTGAAAGGATTGCCAGACTCAGTATACAAGAAAGAGAGCATTTGTGATGCATGCCAGAAGGGAAAGAGAATCAAGTCTTCATTCAAAGAAAAGTCAAGTCTTTCTTCAACAAGGATCTTGCATCTAATGCATATGGATTTGTTTGGTCCTGTTGAACCAGCAAGTATAAGTGGGAAGAAATACACCTTAGTGGTGGTGGATGATTATTCCAGACAGACATTAACGATATTTGTGTGTAAAAAGAAGGAAACCTTGTAGAATCTTCCACAACTTATGAAGAGAGTTCAAAATGAGAAGAACCAAATCATTATCAAGATAAGATCTGACAGAGGAACTGAGTTTGTCAATGGAATTATAACTCATTATTGCATAGGTAATGGCATTGCTCATGAGTTACTAGCTGCAAGGACTCCACAACAGAATAGAGTAGCTGAAAGAAGAAACAGAACCCTCGAGGAAGCTGCAAAGACCATGTTAGCTTATGATGGCCTGCCTATGCGATTTTGGGCTGAAGCCATTAATACTACTTGTTATACTCAGAATAGATGTATGATAAATATGCGATTGCCTAAAACCCCTATGAAATTTGGACAGAAGAAAGCCTAATGTGGATATTTTCATATCTTTGGAAGTAAGAGTTTTATACATTATAATGGCAAGGACAACTTGAAAGCTTTTTGATGCCAAAGATGATGAAGGTATCTTCTTAGGATACTCAACTGAGAGTAGAGCTTTCAGAGTGCTAAATAAGAGGACTATGGTTACAGAAGAATCTATCCATGTGGTTTTTGATGAGCCTAATATAAATGGAGAAGACATTGATAAGTTAGTTAAAAAAATGAATCACCCGACTATTTGGAAGAGTCCTTATGCATAAGCAAGTATCAGAAGACTCAATCCTGATGACGATGAGTTAGCTGAATCTCAAAGACAGCTGGAAGGCTTGCAGCTGAATGATTAAGATCAAGAAGAAGTTGTTCAAACCAACTTAGTGGCAAGAAGACTACACCCAACAGACTTACTCTAACCAGATGTGAGGTGGTGTGAGATCATCCACTTGAGTTAGCCCTTGGACATGTAAGAGAAGGAGTAAGATCCGATCCATAACTCAACATGAAGCTATGTTTACTTGTTTCATTTCACAAATTGAGCCAAAGGATGTGTCACAAGCAATGGAGGACAATCATTGGATTCTAGCCATGCAGGAAGAGCTGGATCAGTTTGAAAAAGTTTGGGAATTGGTTCAATGGCCTACCCACCAAAATGTTATTGGTGCTAAGTGGGTATTCAGAAACAAGATGAATGAGAAAGGGTCTATTGTGAGAAACAAAGCAAGATTGGCTGCCAAAGGATATTGCCAAGAAGAATGAATAGATTTTGATGAAACATTTTCACCTGTTGCAAGATTGGAAGCAATAATGATGTTCCTTGCTTATGCAGCACCCAAGAACTTCACAGTCTATCAAATGGATGTGAAGAGTGCATTTTTGAATGGACTTTTAGAAGCACAAGTCTATATGGAACAACCTCCAGGTTTTGAGCAGAAAACTATTGGAGACAAAGTCTACAAGCTCAAGAAAGCATTGTATGGTTTGAAGCAAGCAACAAGAGCGTGGTATGATACATTGTCTCAGTTTCTTATAGACAATGGATTCACAAAAGGCAAAGTTGACAGAATAATCTTCAGAATTCAAGATGGAGAGAGTATACTGCTTGTTCAAATTTATGTGGATGATATCATCTTTGGATCCACAAACAAAGAGATGTATGATAAATTCTCAAAACTTATGCAAGGAAAGTTTGAGATGAGCATGATGGGAGAGCTGATTTTCTTCCTAGGTTTTCAAGTTAAGAAAATGAAGGATGGAACCTTCATAAGTCAAACCAAATATATCAGAGATTTAATGAAAAAAAATTGGTATGGAAGAGATGTCATCTGTGAAGATTCCCATGAATACTTATTTGAAAATGGATATAAATGCTGAAGGAAAATCAGTTGACCAAACAAGATATAGAGCACGTATTGGATCATTGCTCTACTTGACTGCAAGCAGACTAGACATCACCTTTGTATGTATGTGCCAGATTTCAGTCTGCTCCCAAAGAAAGTCATATGACTGCAGCTAAAAGAATCCTGAGATATTTGAAGGGAAGCCAAGAAATTGTCTTATGGTATCCAAAAGGAGATGGATTTAAGCTGACTGGTTATTTAGACTCTGACTATGTTGGATGTAGAGTTGATAGGAAAAGTACATCCGTACTTGTCAAATGCTTGAAATAGATTGGTTTCTTGGTTTAGCAAGAAACAAAACTCAAAAGCTACATCCACGCTTGAAGCATAGTACATTGTTGCACGTAGCTATTGTGCCCAAGTTTTATAGATGAGGCAACAACTGAGAGATTATGACAAGAAGAGAAAGAGATTCCAATAATCTATGATAACACAAGTGTCATTGCAATTACTCAAAATCAAATATTGCACTCAAGCACAGAGCATATTAATGTCAGATATCATTTCATAAGAAGTCATGTTGAAAAGAAAGACATCACATTGGAATACATATCAACTGAGAAGCAGTTAGCTGATATATTCACAAAGCCCTTATGTGAATCAAGATTTGAAGAACTTAAGAATAAACTTGGATTAATTGAGTTAAGTTAAAATGCTCAGAAGCCTCATACAATAGAGTACAAGATGGGAGAAATGTATATCAGAAGAAATTCACTCATTCAGCCAAGTGTAACATCTTTTATAGTTGTTCAGCAGATTCGAGTTAGCTGGACAACTAAGTATCATTCAGTTGAATAGAAGAAAGAGAGAAGCTGAGTCAAGTCATAAATGAAGAAAGCTGACTCATTTTTCAGCTAAATAACAAAACACGGTCGTTTCTAAATTACAGGAGGAATGTTTGACGCATGATGTCAGCATCATTAAATGCACCTCATAAAAGCTGTCGTTTTAACTCATGATTGGATATAAATGTTGCCACATTAATTGCAACGTGGGCATCAACTTTTTGCAAGAGATAATCCCGATCGTTGATCAAGATCAAAACATTACGGATTTCAAAATTGTCTCTTCATGTCTCATTTATATTCAAATATTTTCTCTCTCTTCTCACTTTCACACTATCAGACTTCAAAAAATTCTCAAAAACTCCCAAACTCTCTCTACAAGAAAAACCATTGTTCTATTCTTCGTAAAACTCCTGAAAATTGAAATGCCCCCTAAACAATATACACTTAACTTCACCAAGCTCACTGAGAAGGTCCACACTAGTGCTCTCGTGGACTTTGAAGGCCTTGTCAAACAATCAGAGGACAAGGTATTGGCTGAGAAGATTGCTCGTCACTGAGCAAAATTTGGACTCATGAGATTCCTTAAGTTTGAGATGATTCAAACTTTCCAAGAGGAGGTTTCCATGTTCTACATGAACGTTGTTGTTCATGATGACTGTATTCACTCCCATGTGAATGGGAAGGAGATTAAGTTAGTTGCAACTAACTTAGCTACACACTTGCATCTTCCAACCAGTGGACTCAAGGAACTGTCTGGAAACAAAGTCGACTTGGTAAAGGCTTGGGAGGAGATTGCCATAACAGAGTTAGCTGGCAAAGTAAACTACTCTGCTACCAAGAAATCCATCAAGGAAGAGTATCATAAGATGATGGATGTGGTGGCTAAATGCGTGGATATGAAATTTGGGTCATTCAATCAGCTGTCCCAAACTAATCTGATTGTTATGGCTGCTATTATGGAAGAAAATGAGGTGAACTGGAGCGAGTTCATATATGAGAAGTTGTGCCAGAACGTTCAAAATGTAAAGCTGAAAGAAGGGGAGCTTGTGCACTCCCTGAGATATGGCCTGATTCTAGGCTATTTGATGGACAAGAAGGGTGTACGTCTTCGCAGGGGAAAACCCTTCCAAGCAAACAAGAGGATGTTTAAGGCCAACCTGTTAGCTTCTAAAAAGAAGGCTCATACTAAGAGAACTGCCACTTCTGAGAGGGAATCAGCTGAACATGTCCCCAAGGACAAAGTTGCCTCTGTCCCAGCTCCCTCCCCTGAACCTACTGTTGTCGCTCCCAAAGTGACAAAGAATAGAAGGAACAGTTGCTCCTCGCAAGGCAGCTGTTAAGAAGCAGAAGACTCAGTCTGCAACAGAGTCAACCATCGTGGCTGAAGAACCTGAACCGAAGGAGGTAGAAGTCCCGTTAGAGAGGCACTCCAAGAGACAACTTGTGAAGAAGTTTTTTGCAGCAGAGACTGTTGAGACAGATGCAGCAGACACAGTTGCGACCACCTAGCCCCCAATATCTGATGAGTGTAAAATATACGTGCATTTTGGGGCTTAAAATAATATATATTTGATGCATTTGCATGCATATTTAGTGTGTTTTTACTTGGTTTCCATAGAAGAGCATGATACTGCGTATTCTTGTAACTTTTTACATGAAATGGAGCTTAAAGCGAAGAAATATCAGTTGGAAGGCCCAGATAGGACTGACGCCTGCGAAGAGAAGATCAAAAAGACAAAGAAAACGGACAAGAACGTATCACACGGCCAAACCATGTGGTGTCACACGGCTGTGTGAAAGTGGCACAACCGTGTGGAAAAAGGACAAAAACAGGGGACGAAACCAAGCCGCACGGCCGGGCTGTGTGGGCCCACACGGGCATATGGTATTGAACAGCGCAAGACATCACACGACCGTGTGATATCACATGGCCTGGTCGTGTGGGACTCTGCAATGCATTTTTCTGGAGTTCTTTTCCCGTTCCAACTCTACAAGTAATCTCTCCCAGCATCTATGAAAGGAACCAGAGGCTTGCACGAAAAATCATCACTTCATACACAACACAACACATAAAATTACATAGGAACACAAGATTCGAAGTCTTTTGAGAGAGGAGGGCTAGGTCGCGAAGAACACCACAAGGCGTTTTGCATCTACGGAAGCACAAGAGCTTCGAATGCTTAGGAGAGGAATCCATCCTTACAAGAAGGGATTTTCTTTCTATGTCTAGATCTCTTGTCTGTGCTTAAACGATGCCATAATGTTGATTTCGAATTTGTCTATGAATTTGTTATCGAGGATTGGCTAATCTTTCGGATCTTAGGGGCATAATCGAAACTGTGGATTCATGTTAAATCTTTGATTAATTATTCTCTTAAGTGATTCAGCTTTCTATTTTATGAATTTGAGTGATTATTCTTAATTGCTTTTTATTTGGCCAATAATTTGCATGTCATATTTGTTAGTGTGAAATTCGGAAGAGGAGTTCTAACAAAGACGAAAATCGAATTCAGACATAAACGAGTGTATCAAGTCGGGAGACCTACAACTGTTTGTGGGGAGTCATTCAATTCATAAATCTTTTGGGAGTTAATAATAGTTGTATCGAGTCGGGAGACCTACAATTGTTATTAATCTACTGTTTATGCGCCGTCCGGGAGGGAGAATAAACTATCTTAGGAATTGAACCCATAGAATTACATGAATTAGTTTTGAAACTTTAATTGGATTTAATATTGAAAAAACATGTTGAGATTATGCGCCTAAGGTTGTTCCTGTAGTTGTTAAAAATACTTATGGGGTTCGCAAATTAATTTATTTTCCTTGTTATTTTCGATTTTATTTTAAATTGGATATTCGGTTGCTTCAATAAAATTGGAATGTGATGTTATTATAGCATAAGTGTTTCACATATCAATCCCTAAGGAATACGACATTGCTTGCTATTATTCTATAACCTACACGGTACACTTACAGTTGTATGATCCAAATATGTTTGGCGAACAAGTTTTTAGCGCCGTTGTCGGGGATCGATGGATTCTACTTAGATATAGTAATAAGTAGTTCATCTTAATTGAAGCATTATTTTATTTTTATTTTTAAAATTTTCGAAATTTTTTGAAATTATTTTCTTTTATTATTTTTTTTGGTTCTAACATTGTTTTTGTTAAGTGCAGATAGTGCATGATCACGCGTTCCAGATCTACCCAACCAATACCCATTGACTTAAAAATCGAGAAGACAACAAAGCAACTAAGGAAAAGAGCTAAAGCAATGGCAGATGGGACTAACCCAAACGCAAACAACAGAAACAATGAGGAGCGCCCACTTGGGGCAGACGTCCAGGACCAAATTGTGGAGAGACCCGTGAGAAGGACAGTTAGAGACTACTTCCAGCCGGAGGTAAGTCAGACTTATGGGGGTACGACCCGTCTGCCAATCAATGCAAATAACTTTGAACTGAAACCGGCATTGATCCGGATAGTGTCACATAATCAGTATGGGGACAGAGCCATTGAAGATCCAAACGCGCATCTGGCGCACTTTTTGGAAATTTTCTACAAGGTCAAGATGAATGGTGTTTCAGAGGATATCATCTGATGCCGCCTTTTCGCATTCTCTCTGCGGGATAAGGCTAATGGATGGTTAAGCTCTATAACACCACCAGTAGCAAATTGGGCAGAGCTGAGTCAGCGGTTTCTAGCCAAATACTTTCCCCCCAGTAAGACGCTGCAACTAAAATCCGAGATTGCCCAGTTTAGGCAATTAGATGCTGAGCCATTATATGAAGCATGGGATAGATTCTGGGAATTTGTAAGGAAGTGCCCTCAACATGGATATCCCAACTACCAATGGGGCCAATATTTCTATAATGGTTTGAGTGGCAACACAAGAACAATTCTAGATGTTGTATCTGGGGGTGCACTGCTAGGAAAATGTCCCGAGAAGGCGCTAGAATTGTTAGAAGAGATGGCAAACAACAATTACCAATGGCCATCCGAAAGGTCTCTTGCTCGACGTGTGGCGAGGTTTAGGATGAGAAAACCTCAACATGGATATCCCGACTACCAACAAGTCCAATATTTCTATAATGGTTTGAGTGGTAACACAAGAACGATTATAGATCTTTGCATCTTGGGGTGTACTAGGGAAATGTCCTGAGGAGGTACTAGAATTGTTAGAAGAGATGGCGAACAATAGTTACCAATGGCCATCCGAAAGGTCTCTTGTCCGACGTGTGGCGGAGGTTTAGGATGAGAAAGTCGCCATGCTTACGAACAAGTATTCATGCTAAACATGAAACTAGATGCGATGCAACAAGTGACTCCAAGAGATCCTGTTGTTGTTGAAGA
Source organism: Rehmannia glutinosa (assembly GCA_016081115.2). Lineage (NCBI taxonomy): Eukaryota > Viridiplantae > Streptophyta > Magnoliopsida > Lamiales > Orobanchaceae > Rehmannia > Rehmannia glutinosa. The sequence continues at coordinate 52,490,890 of CM071928.1, forward strand.
CGAAGCAAACTTTGTGGGCCAACAAATGAACTTCAACAACAATTATAGAAATAATCAGACACCCAACTACTATCATCCAGGGTTGTGAAACCATGAAAATTTCTCTTATGCTAACAATAAAAATGTTTTGCAGCCATCTCCTGGATATAACGTGGGTAATCAAGGCAGAGCGGAGTCAAGTGAAAAGAAAGCATATGTTGAAGAGATGTTATCCTCGTTTATCGGAGAGACTAGGGCAAAACTAAACATAGATGAAGCAAAGATAGACAAGATAGAAGAACAACTAACTCAGCTGAACACGAATGTGAACGCAAGACTGAAATCTCTAGAAACACAAGTAGCCCAAATCGCAATTGTTGTGGGAGGCCAACATCAAAAGGGTAAATTCCCAAGCGATACCGAGCTGAATCCGAGAGAACAATGCAATGCCATTCGTCTGATGGATGGCACTAAGGGTTCATAGATTTCAAATGACACGGTTCAGCGAAAAGTGATTAAAAATCTGAAGTCTGGTTGAAGACGTAAAACTTAGCGCTTTATGGGAGGCAACCCAATTTATATCCTATTTTTGTTCATTTTTATCTCCTTAAATTTTAATTTTAATTTTATTTCTATTAACTTAATTTTTAGTTTTGTTTAGTTTTTGTGAGTTGTTGTGTAGAAGGCGTCACGACAAACTTCTAGTTATCACAAAAAAGTACGGAAATACCCTCACACGGCCAGGCCGTGCGAGAGGATGGAACGGCCAGGTCGTGTGGCCATCACACGCCATGTGAGCGAGGGCCGAAGGCAGGACGCACAGGCAAATACGCTGGGCCACACAGCCCCCCGTGTGATATCACACGACCATGTGGCCCGCCGGACAGAAAATGGGTAAACCCCAATATACCCCCAAAAATCACCTCAAAACTCATTTTTTTCTCCCACTTTCTTCTACCCAAACCCTAACATACGAAAATTCTCTCCCTAAATTCTCAAACTCCTCTCCAAATCTCTCCAAATTTACCTTAAATTTCAACCCAAAAACACAAATCCTTCATTCTCTCAAGAAACCCACCACCAAAAGCCTTCATTTTTTTTTTCAACTTCTTCAAGTTCTACACCAAGTTTGGGGGTTCTTCAAACTCCAAATTTCAGATTTTTTTCCACCTCAAAAGCTTGGATTTCATGGCTTCTAGAGATGAAAGAGGAACAATGACAAATACAAGAAGAAGAAGGGAGCCAACTCCGGAGCTCGAACCCGAGCCTTAACCAATATTTGACCCCAAAGAGCCTGAAGCTTTGAATGTCATCTTGCCAAATGACACACACCGGGCTAGATGGATGATACTCTACTTTCGTCCATGGTTTAACACAAGGTATCCCAATGAACCTGCTCTTGCTAATTTAGGTTTATTGGAGGATTTTCGAGCTATGTGTGGTAGAATTGATTGGCATGAATCTTTGAATGGGCATTGGGCCATTTATTCGGTTATCACACTTGAATTTTTGAGTAGCTTTTAATTGGTGGTTCAAAAAATAAACTTGATAGGAGTTAGGTTTCGATTGGGGAATGAGCCGATGGAGTTGGGTATTGATGATTTGAATGAAATTTTTAAAACTCCGGCTTATGGGGTTGATGAGCACGAGGAGTTTGACAAGGATAGGTTTTGGAGATAAATAACTGGGAAACAAATCTACACGCCAGGTACCTCAAAGGCGTCTAGTATTCGAAACCCAGTATTTCGCTATGTCCAGAGAGCCTTAACAGAAACTATTTTTGCGAGGGACGAGAGTAAAGGGGCATTGAGGGTAGATGAATTATTCATCATATGGTGTATGGCATCGGGGATTGAAATTATGCCAAACGTCGGGGCTATGATAGCCCGGCAATTTGATAGGGTAAGAAAATCTGAAAGGGGCAGATGCATTGGGGGATGATTACCCCTATTGCTGAATACTTCAATATTAACTTGGAAGGGTATGAGGATGCCGCGGGGCCTAAATTGATTGATCTGACCGTTCTAACTGCTATGAAGATGATAAAATTCGATGGGCGTGATTACTTGGCTCAATCAAGAAGATAGAACAAAGGTTAAGCTTCCTAACCACAAGCAACATCCATAATAGATAGGGTAATTGGGTCGCTTAGAGGTGAATAGGGGTTCTTTGCTCAAGAAGAGCGGGATGAGCCAATGAGGGAGATGCGAAATCCTCTAGACAAGGGGTAAACGGCCATTTACTATGAGTGAGAGGCTCCAAAGGGTGGAAGGCGACGTGGGAAAATTGATAGATGACACGTATCGGTTGAGAGCTACGGTGATGAGTACCACCAGAGTACTTACAAATCGATGCCATCACCCAAAGAAAGAAGAAAGATATGTACGAGATGATGTCTCGTATGGATCGATGTCATATCTCATAGAGCCACTACCCTCCACCTCCACCACCACATTGATCCATGTAAGTACTTATTACGCATTCCTCTTTTCTTTTGATAATTTCCTCATATGTTCGGGATGAAGTATATTTTAAGTTTGGGGGGGGTTGTCAAGAATGCGTAATTTAGTACTTTATTGCATGTTGCATTACATTTAGGATTGCATGTAGAGCATATAAAAATTTGCATTAGAAGTTTTTGATTTTTTTTTTATTTTTTATTTTTATGTTTTTTTTATTTTTAGCACGTTTATTGCTTTAGCACGTTTAATTGCTTTTGTGTGTGACTTTTAATCAAGGTTTTCGAATATGCCCAACTTCCGTATGATTTTACTATGAGCATCTTATGGAATGAGATAACATACTTCTGGGAATAATGTGATGAATTGTTGGGAAGGGGTCATTTATTTGTTTGGCATTAGTTAAGAAAATTGGGTATTTGAGCATGTTGCGAAAAAACAAGCCTGTGAGCTTTTGTGCCTTAAACTGCTTTATCTTATGCAGCTTATTGTTTCTTGAGTGTGTCATTCATGATTGATAGAACTCTAGAACTTGCTCTGGTATCTTCATTAAAGCCATGTGTGTGTGCAACTTTTGAAAATAATTTAAAACCATCTTTGTTTAGCTTACTTAGCCTAAAAAGCCTACCAATGAACTCATGATTCCCTAGGCAGCCGATTTTGAGCCAAAAATTTTTATTGATAGCCACATTAATCTTTAATATGATTTTGTCCCTGAAATTTCTTGAGCTTATAGAAAATGAACAAATTTAGAGGAGATGTGGTGAAAACTTATGAAAAAAGAGAGGAAGTTGGCAAAAGAATGAGGGACGAGTAGTATCTGGGTAAAGAAAGAATATATGAAGCTCGAAAAAAAAAAAGAAAAAATATGTTGAAAAATAGAGAAAAGGAAAAGAAAAAAATTTGAAAATTGTGAAAAATGAGAGCTTGAGGCCAACGAAAAAAAAAAGACAGAAAGGCCTAAGAATGAAAAAAGAGAAATAAGGGTGGAATCGAGTTGAAAAAGAAAATGAGTTTATGATGAAATTGGGTTGGTGAATTGCAAGTCTGTTCACGTAAATTCTATTAGCTCAAGCCAAGTCACTTAAACCAAATTTTCCCTACCTTTACCAAAGAGCCTACTTTACAACCAAATAAAAAGTCTTTTTGATTCTTACATTGTGCACACAAAAGTGGTCGAGATGTTAGACGATTTGCAAGCTATGGTAGTTCTACTTTCACCGAATTGAATTTGAGTGTAAATACTATCCATACACATTTGAGAGTCGAGTGATGCACTATCTACTTGTGAGACGCGATGTTGAGTACCCAAGAGAGTATTGACTATGCCGAGTTTATGAATGATGACTTCTTGATTATGAATTACATGGTTTTCTTAAGTATGGAGTCAAATGCTATTTAATGTTCATAGTATTCTTGTGTGTTCTTTTTACCCCTGGATATTTTTTTCTTAATTTGCTCGAGGACGAGCAATGCTTTAAGTTTGGGGGATTTTGATAAGTGTAAAATATACGTGCATTTTGGTGCTTAAATGATATATATTTGATGCATTTGCATGCATATTTAGTGTGTTTTTACTTGGTTTCCTTAGAAGGCATGATATTGCGTATTCTTGTAACTTTTTACAGGAAATGGAGCTTAAAACGAAGAAATATCAGTTGGATGGCCCGATAGATCGACGATGCGAAGAGAAGATTAAAAAGATGAAGAAAACGCACAAGAACGTATCACACGGCCGGACAATGTGGTGTCACACGGCCGTGAAAATACCCGTGTGAAAGTGGCACAACCGTGTGAAAAAGGGATGGAAATAGGGGACGGAACCAAGCCAAACGGGCGGACCATGTGGGCCCACATGAGCGTGTGGTATTGGAAAACGTAAAACATCACACAACTGTGTGATGGCACATGGCCTGGCCGTGTGGGACTCTCTAATGCATTTTTCTGGAGTTCTTTTCCCATTCTTACTCTACAAGTAATCTCTCCCAGCATCTATAAAAGGGACCTAAGGCTTGCACGAATAATCATCACTTCATACACAACACAACACATCAAATTACGCAGGAACACAAGAAGTCTTCTAAGAGAGGAGGGCTAGGTCGCGAAGAACACCACAAAGCCTTTTGCATCTACGGGAGCACAAGCGCTTCGAAGGCTTAGGAGGAGAATCCATCCTGACAAGAATGAGTTTTCTTTCTATGTCTAGATCTTTTGTATGTGCTTAAGCGATGTCATAATATTAATTTTGAATTTGTCTATGAATTTGTTCTTGATGTTTGGATAATCTTTCGGATATTAGGGGCATAATCGAGACTGTGGATTCATGTTAAATCTTGATTAGTTGTTTTCTTAATTGATTCATGCTTTCTATTTTATGAATTCGATTGCTTACTCTTAATTGCTTTTTATTTGGCCAATAATTTGCATGTCATATTTGTTAGTGCGAAATTCGGAAGAGGAGTTTTAACAAAGACGAAAATCGAATTCAAACATAAACGGGTGTATCGAGTCGGAGACCTACAATCGTTTTTTGGGGAGTCATTCAATTCATAAATCTTTTGGGAGTTAATAATAGTTGTATCGAGTCGGAGACCTACAATTGTTATTAATCTCATTTATTTATCCCAGGGAGGAGGAATAAACTATCTTAGCAATTGAACCCATATAATTGGATGAATTGGTTTGAAACTTTAATTGGATTTAATATTGAAAAAAACATGTTGAGATTATGCGCTTTAAGGTTGCTCTTGTAGTTGTTGAAAATACTTTTGGGGTTCGCAAATTTATTTATTTTTCTTGTTATTTCAATTTTATTATAAATTGGATATTCGGTTGCTTCAATAAATTTGGAATGCGATGTTATTATAGCCTAAGTGTTTCACATATCAATCCCTGAGGAATACGACCTTGCTTGCCATTATTCTATAAACTACACGGTACACTTGCAACTACAAGTGTACAGTGTAGTTTATAGAATAATGGCAAGCAAGGTCGTATTCCTCAGGGATTGACTACAAAACACTAGGCTATAATAACATCACATTCCAATTTTATTGAAGCAACCGAATATCAAGTTTATAAGAAAATCGAAAATAAAAAAAAAACTAAATAAATTTGCGAACCCCACAAGTTTTTTCAACAACCACGGAAGCAACCATAGGCACATAATCTCAACATGTTTCTTCAATATTAAATCCAATTAAAGTTTCAGGAACCAATTCATGCAATTCTATGGGTTCAATTCCTAAGATAGTCTATTCCCCCTCCCGGGCGGCGGATAAACAGTAGATTAATAACAATTGTAGGTCTCCCGACTCGATACAACTATTATTAACTCCCAAAAGATCTATGAATTGAATGACTCCCCACAAAAAGTTGTAGGTCTCCCGACTCGATACATCCGCTTATGTCTGAATTCGATTTCCGTCTTTGTTAGAACTCCTCTTTCGAATTTCGCACTAACAAATATGACATGCTAATTATTGATCAGATAAAAATCAATTAAGAATAAGCACTCGAATTCATAAAATAGAAAACATGAATCAATTAAGAAAATAATTAATCAATATTTAACATGAATCCACGGTTTTGATTATGTCCCAAAGATCCGAAAGATTAGCCAAACATTGATAACAAATTCATAGACAAATTTGAAATCAATATTTTGACATCGTTTAAGCATAAACAAGAGATCTAGACTAAGAAAGAAAACCCTTTCGTGTCAGGATGGATTCCCCTTCCAAGCCTTCGAAGGTCTTGTGCTTCCGTAGATGCGAAAGCCCTTGTGGTGTTCTTTGCGACCTAGACGTCCTCTCTTAGAAGACCTTGGATCTTGTGTTCCTATGTAATTTGATGTGTTGTATGCGGTATGGATGTTGTTAGATGATATAAAATTCGTTCAGGCCTTGGTTCCCCTTATATAGGTGCTTTGAGAGGTCATTGGTAGAGTTCTAATGGGGAAAGGACTCAAAAATCCGAAACAGCACGTCACACAGTCCGGCCGTGTAGCCTCACACGGTTATTTGGCTTTCATATAGTCCACTTCACACACCCGTGTGCTCTCACACGGTTTGGCCGTGTGGCTTGTTTTTGTGCCCTGTTTCTTCCCAACTTCACATGGACATGTTTTTTTTCACACGGGTACTTCACATGGCCGTGTGGCCCTCACACAGTCTGGTTGTGTAACATGTTTTATTCGAATTTTCTCATGGGGTTTACATGAACGTTGTAGCCCTTTCTCTTAGCTTTCCATAGCCACTTGAATCACCTTAATATCAATTTTGTAGAGAAAGTTATGGCTAAATTACTAAACCCTACCAGTGCTGGAAACTGTTAGCGCATTTGGACGTTTTTGAAAGAAATTTCCTTTTGTTCGATCGTACATGCTTCTCTCCTTTACATATTTGCTCATACCTTAGCTCTTGACCTATACTTTGGACCGTGATATCATTTTATATCCAATTTAGCTTCATTTCCTGTAAGAAGTTACAAGAATATGCGGTATCACGCCTAAAAAAGGAAACCAACCAAAACACACTAAATATATATGCAAATGTATCAAATATATATCAAAATAAGCCCCTAAATGCACGCATATTTTACACGTATCAAAATCCCCCAATCATAAAGCATTGCTCGTCCTCGAGCAAATTGAGAAAAATAACATCAAGGGGTAAAAAGAACACACAAGAACACTATAAACATTTAATCTCATATGACTTCATACTCAAGCAAACCATGCAATTCATAATCAAGAAGTCATCTTTCATAAGCTCGGCATAATTAAGTGACTTGACTTTCATAAGCTCTATTGGGTACTTGACATCGTGACTCACAAGTAAGTAGTAGTGTATCACTCGACTTTCAAAGTGTATGGAAAATGTTTACGCTGAAATTCAATTCAATGAAAGTAGAACTACCATAGGCTTGCAAATCGTCTAATATCTCTACCACTTTTGTGTGCACAATCTAAGAATAAAAAAGGACTTTTCATTAGGTTGTAATGTAGGCTCTTTGGTAAAGGTGGAGAAAATTTGGATTGAGTGACTTTACTTGAGCAAATAGGATTTAAGCATACAGACTTCCAATTTCACCAACCCAATTTCAGCATAATACTCATTGTATTTTCTTTTTCAACTCAACTCCACCCTTGTTTCTCCTTTTTCATTCTTAGGCCTTGTTTTTTGCCTATTTTATTTTTTTTCTAGCCTCAAGCTCCATTTTTCACAATTTTCAGAATTTTTTTCTTTCTTTTGCTCGATTTTCTCTATATATTTTTTTCAGAGATTTTTTTTTCGAGCTTCATATATTCTTCATTCACCTAGACACTGCTCATCCCTCTTTCTTTTGCCACTTTCTCTCTTTTCTTTCAGAGTTTTTACCATATCTCCCCCAAACTTATTCATTTTCTATAAGCTCAAGAAATTTCAGGGGCAAAATCATGTTTTCAATTTTAAAGATCAATGTAGCTAACAATAAAAAGTTTTGGCTCAAAATTGGCTAACTAGGGAATCATGTGTTCATAGGTAAGCTTTTTAGGCTAAGTAGGCTAAACAAAGATGGCCTTAAATCATTTTCAAAAATTGCACACACATGGCTTCAATGTAAATATCAGAGCAAGTTCTAGAGTTCTATCAATTATGAATGACACACTCAAGAAAAAATAAGCTGCATAGGATAAAGCAGTTTAAGGCTCAAAAGGTCACAGGCTTATTTTTCGCAACATGGTCAAATACCCAATTTTCTCAACTATTGCTAAGCAAATAAATGACATCTTCTCAACAATTTATCACATTATTCCTAAAAGTATATTATCTCATTCAATTAAATGCTCATAGTAAGAATCATACGGAAGCTTTTGGGCATATTCAAAAATCTTGATTAAAACACACACAAAAATAATTAAACGTGCTAAAGCGATAAACGTGCTAAAAAATAAAAAATAATAAAAATTGAAAATTTCAAAAAAAAATTAAATTTTTTTAATGCAAATATGCTCTACATGCAATCCTAAATGCAATACAAAATGCAAGAAAGTACTAAATTATGCATTCTTGACAACCCCATCAAACTTAAAATATGCTTCATCCCGAACATATGAGAAAAATTATCAAAAGTAAAGAGGAATGCATAATAAGTACTTACATGGATCGTTCCGGTGAAGCCGGGAGCTCGTCTGTCAAATTGGAAACAAGAAGAACAAATTGCACGGTTGGGTCGTGTGCTTCCACATGCCCGTGTGCGTCAGTCATGTTTTTTTTTAACCCCCAGGGTTTGTTGCGACGCCTCTTGGGTTGCCTCCCACAAAGCTCTAACTTTTACGTCTTCAGCCAGACTTCAGATTTCTAACATCATTGTCGTTGAACCGTGTCGGTTGAAATCCTTGAGTCCTCATATTATGTACCATCCATTAGACGAATCGCGTTATCTTGTTATCTCGGATTAAGTTACTCAGATCGCTCGGGAATTTGCCCTTTTGATGTTGGCCTCCCACCGCAGAGAGCGATTTGGGTTGCTTGTGTCTCCAACGATTTAAGTCTCGCACTCAACGAAAACGATGTTAGAAACAAAGAAGAGAAAAAAATCAAAAAAAGGAAAAAAGATAAAACTAAAATTACAAAAATAATGTTTCAATTAAGATTGAACTACTTATTACTATATCTAAGTAGATCTTTCAATCCCTAAGAATGGCACCAAAACTTGTTCGCCAAAAATATTTTGGATCTTACAAATCGCAAGTGTACAAAGTGTTTTTATAGAATAATGGCAAGCAAGGTCGTATTCCTCAGGGATTGACTACGAAACACTTAGGCTATAATAACATCGCATTCCAATTTTATTGAAGCGACCGAATCTCAAGTTTATAAAAAAATCGAAAATAGAAAGAAAAATAAATAAATTTGCGAACCCCACAAGTATTTTCAACGACCACGGAAGCAATCTTAGGCACATAATTTCAACATGTTTCTTGTTATTAAATCCAATTAAAATTTCAAGAACCAATTCAGGCAATTCTATGGGTTCAATCCTAAGATAGTCTATTACCCCTCCCGGGCGGCGCATAAACAGTAGATTAATAACAATTGTATATCTCCCGACTCGATACAACTATTATTAACTCCCAAACGATCTATGAATTGAATTACGCCCCATAAATAGTTGTAGATCTCCCGACTCGATACACCCGTTTATGTCTGAATTCGATTTTCGTCTTTGTTAGAACTCCTCTTCCGAATTTCGCTCTAACAAATATGACATGCTAATTATTGATCAGATTAAAGCAATTAAGAATAAGCACTTGAATTCATAAAATAGAAAACATGAATCAATTAAGAAAACAATTAATCAAGATTTAACATGAATCCACGGTTTTGATTATGCCCCTAATATCCGAAAGATTAGCCAAACATTGATGACAAATTCATAGACAAATTCGAAATCAACATTATGACATCGTTTAAGCACAGACAAGAAATCAAGACTAAGAAAGAAAACCCCTTCGTGTCAGGATGGATTCCCCTTCCAAGCCTTCGAAGCTCTTGTGCTCCCGTAGATGCGAAAGGCCTTGTGGTGTTCTTCGCGACCTAGCCCTCATCTCTCAGAAGACCTTGAATCTTGTGTTCCTGTGTAATTTGGTGTGTTGTATGTGGTATGGATGTTTTTAGATGATATAAAATTTGTTCAGGCCTTGGTCCCCCTTATATAGGTGCTTTGAGAGGTCACTGGTAGAGTTCTGACAAGAAAAGAACTCAAAAATCCGAAACAGCACATCACACGGCCCGGCCGTGTAGCCTCACACTGCTGTGTGGCTTTCACACAGTCCACTTCACATGCCCGTGTGGCTCTCATACGGTCTGGCCGTGCGGCTTGTTTTCATCCCCTGTTTCTTCCCAACTTCACACGGACATGTCTTTTTTCACACGGGTACTTCACACGGCCGTGTGGCTCTCACATGGTCCGGCCATGAGACATGTTTTGTCCAAATTTGCTCCTGGGGTCTTCATGAACGTTGTAGCCCCTCCTTTTAGATTTCCATAGCCACTTGAATCACCATAATATCAATTTTGTAGAGAAAGTTATGGCCAAAATGCTAAACCCTGCCAGTGCAGGAAACTGTTAGCGCATTTGGACGTTTTTGAACGAAATTTCCTTTTGTTCAATCGTCCATGCTTCTCTCCTTCACATACTTGCTTGTACCTTAACTCTTGACCTATACTTTGGAATGTGATATCATTTTATATTCAATTTAGCTCCATTTCCTGTAAGAAGATACAAGAATACGCAGTATCACGCCCAACAAAGGAAACCAACCAAAACACATTGAATATATATGCAAATGTATCAAATATATATCAAAATAAGCCCCTAAATGCACATATATTTTACACGTATCAACTGTGTCCTCGGGTTCAGCTGATTCCCCATCACTTGTATCCGCCCTCTTCGCATGGGCTCTCTTCTGGGCTCCTAAAAGATTAGCCCTAAACATCTTCTTGTTTACATGGAAGGGCTTTCCATGCTGAAGGGGAATGCCCTTCAGTTCCATCAGATGGCCAATTACTAGGCCATAGCCAAGTTATCCTCCAAAGGATCCATCTTCCTTGTACAATTTGTTCCCAACATTTTAGCAGAGCCTGCTGTACACGAACTCAGCCCAGTTGACTTTCTTTCCTTCCATGATCGCAACCATGATGATCAACTTGGTCTTTGACAGTTGATTGAAACTGCCAAACTTCATATCTACACACTTTGCAACGATATCCATCAACTTGTGATAATCATCCTTCAGCAGCTTCTTCTCAGCTGTGTAGACTACTTTCGCAGCACAGTCCGGTTTGGCTACTTCTTTCCATGCAGCAACCAAGTTAACATCAGCTTCAACTATCATCGTCATGCCCTCAGAAGGCAATAAGCAGTGCTCCGCAAGGTCCTTAGCAGTAATAATGATGTCCTTGCGATGGACGGAGGACTTGATTCCTTCGTCCTACACCTCAGCATTTACATAGAACTGTGCCACCTCTTCAAGGTAGGTGTGCGAGTACTCCAAAGTAAGAAACGGCCTGAGACCGGACTTTTCTAACATATCAGCTATCTTCTTCACTAGGGTTTCATCTGAACCCTGCTTTACCATCCCTCATTCATTTTGATGTGTTGGCCTTTGCACCAATTCCCATACCTTGTTTCTTTCAAACTGATTCAGCTCTTCTTGCATGTCATGAATCCAATGTGTGTCATCTAAGGTTTGAGACACATCTTTTGGTTCTATCTGGGAAATAAAACAAGTGAACATTGGTTCATGCTGAGCTCTGGATCTGGTTCTTACACCATCTCTCACATCTCCAATGACTAGCTCGGTGGATGGTCTCTCACCATCTCACATCCGGTTGAAGCAAATTGGGGTTCAAATTGCCTCGCAGTTGTGTTGTCTTGAGCACTCTTTCATCATCATTTAGTCGCAGATTTTCCAGTTGTCTTTGAGATTCAGTTATCTCCTCTTCATCTGGATTGATTTCTCTTGTTTCAGCCTCAACATAAGGACTCTTCTGCATAGTTGGTTGATTCAACTTATCAGCTAACTCTTCAATGTCTTCTCCATTCACATTAGGTTCATCAAAAACCACATGAATAGACTCTTCGTGACCATTGTCCTTTTGTTCAAGACTCTATAGGATTTGCTCTCACCGAGTATCCCAAAAAGATACCTTCATCAGCTTTGGCATCGAAAGCCTTCAAGTTGTCTTTGCCATTATTGTGGATGAAGCATTTACATCCAAATATTCTGAAGTACCCAACATTTGGCTTTCTCCCTGTCCAAATTTCATAGGGAGTCTTTGTCACCGTCTATTAATCATGCATCTATTTTGAGTATAGCATGCAAAGTTGATGGCTTCACCCAAAATATCTTAAGCGACCCGACTTGCTAACATGGTCCTTGTAGCTTCCTTGAGAGTTCTATTCTTCTTTCAAACTACTCCATTCTCGCTATGGAGTTCTTGTTGCGATAACTCATGAGCAATACCATTTTCAATGCAAGATCGAAGTTATTATCCCATTGACAAACTCGATTCCTCTATCGACCTTATCTTTATAATGGTTTGGCTTTTTTCATTTTGATCTATTTTCATCACCGTAACTTCGCAAGGTTTCCTTCTTTTTGCACATAAAAATCGTCCATGTATATCTTGAATAGTCATCCACCACCACTAAGGTGTATTTCTTCCCACTTATGCTTTGGCCGGTTCAATCGACCAAATAAGTCCATATGCAATGATGTAATATCCTTGTTAAGAAGGACTAGGCTTCTCTTTGAATGAAGATTTGATCCGCTTTCCCATCCGCATGCATCACAAACACTTTCCTTTTTGTACACCGAGTCCGCAATCCTTCCACAAGATGACTCCTTTCAAGCTTGTTGATTGTCTTGAAATTCGATGACTCGACTTCTTGTGCCACGACCAACTTGATTCGGTACCGTGCTCTTTGCTAGCGCACAAGTGATTGGTGTAGCAGTAGACCAATCTACCACATACATATTCTTCTTTCTTGATCCTTGCAGCACTATTTCATTTGATTCAACATCTTTGATTTGGCACACGCCCATATTGAATCCAACATTGTAGCCTTTATCACAAAGTTGACTTATGCTGAGCAAATTGAAGTTGAGTCCCTCAACATAAGCAACATCTGTGATCTCTAATCCATTCTTCTTGATGGATCCAGTGCCTTTTATTTCCCCTGGAGCTTCATTTTCTCCAAATATGACTTTTGCACCTCTAATCTCCTTGAATCTTACAGATTTTTCTTATTTCCTGTCATATGTCTGGAACAGCCATTTCCCATGTACCAGGTTCCTTGGCACTCAGCTGTTCCTTGAACCTCGCAATCAAGGAAATTAGTTTTTAGGTACCCATGCATGTCCGGGTCCCGAGGGGTTAGTCTTTGTAAAGATGAACCAACCAACCTATAGCCAAATGATTTGACTCGAAGAGGTTGCCATCTATCTGTGCCATAATCATAATTCACTTTGGCAAATTGCTTGGGGGCTTTAGGTACATACAGCTGTCTCTTTTGTCTGTATGCTTGTGAGTGTGTTTTAGCAATTGCCTTCTTTGGGTAGTTGTGATATTTTTGAGTGTAGTGCCTGGGTGCATATGTGTGCTGATGATAGCTCTTTTTCCTTTGGAATGACCTTTGCTGAGATCTAGGTCTTTGCCACTTAGGCTTGTATTCCATAGGTCTTTGCTGATATTTCACATTATTCCAATCAGCTTGGCTTGGATAATTTCTACCATTCCCATCATATGTGTTTCTTTGATAAAACTTCTGGGGTTTTTGGTAGCTCTGTTTATTCTTCACATAGTACTTTCTGTTTGGAGTTTGCTGAGGAACTCTGCTGGATTTCTTCTCAGTTGTCCTCTCAACATACTCAACTGGCTGTTTTCCTTTCCCTTTATATCCAATGCCAGTTTGTTTGTGGTTGTGCTTTGGAGTGAATGTGGGTGCAACATTTGATGTTTTGGATTTTTGAGATGCTTCATTGCTTGAAGATCCTTTTTCCGAAATCACTCTGGGAGTTTGACTGTGTATAAAGGAATTGAATCTTATGCTTGTCTTATCTCCACATTCTTTTTGACCCATAATAAGATCATCCAATGATTTAGATGCCTTTGTAAATGAGGAAATCACATTTTTGAGATCTTTTTCCCTCTTTTCTATAGCAGCTATCTCTGCTACTAGTTTAGAATTTTCAGCCTTGACTCTTTGTTCTCATCGGCTATGTGACTCGTCTACTCGGCTCCTTAGTCTTAGTCACCGTGAGTTTTGCTTTTGAAATGGGTGTTTTCCTCATTTAATAGTGTGTGTGAGGATTTAATGTGCTCAAAGTCTTTCATCATTTTGCCTAATGAATCATAAAGATCAGTGGGTGATGAAGTGTGTGTATCACAATCACTATCACTAGAATCTGAATGAGATGAGTTAGAGTGTACCTCATCTTCCTGGTCTGGTTGGTCTTGTTCTTTAGCCATAAGACAAATCAAGGCTTCTTCTTCAGAATCACTTGAGTAGTTAGCTTCACTACTCTCTGAATTAACTGCTTCCTTTGACTTGGCTGTCTCAGCTGTCTCAGCAGCTAACATAGCCTTTTTCTTTTCCTGTCTTCTTTCTCTGAAGACTCTTCTTTCTTCTTCATTCATGTATTTATTGACTACTAGATATGGACAGTCAATAGCAAAGTGTCCTGGTTGTCTGTAGTTCCAACACAGGTTCTCAACTCTTTGGTCATTTCTTTCAGTCCTTGGATTTTCAGCTCTCTGATATTCAACCTTTTGATGTTCAACTCTCATGGGTGGCCTATCTTCCCTTGACTTGGAGGGAGCTGAATGTCTCCTGGAGGTTTCACCCTTGTTTTTCTTGTAGTTCTTATTAAAGAACTTCTTGAATCTTTTTACCATAAGGGCTATTTCCTCCTGATCAATAACTTCCTTGACTTCAGCTCTCTTTCCATCCTTGACTATTAGTGCAACTGTTTTGGGTACAACTGTCTCCTCTTGATCTTTTCTTCTCAGCTCAAACTCATAAGCTTTGAGGTCTGAGAATAGCTCATGATTGCATGTTTTTGATAGGTCCATCGAATGTCTTAGAGCCATGACCTTCATTTCCCATTCAACTGGGAGGCTTCTCAGAATCTTCATACACATTTCCTTTTGTGTATAGTCCTTCCCAAGTGCTGATATCTCGTTTGTGATTTCAGCGAATCTAGCATCCAGCTGATCCAGGGTTTCACCTGCAAGCATTTTAAAATTTTCAAATTTCTGTACAGCAACGAACAATTTATTTTCTTTAATTTGCTCAGATCCTTCACAAATTAAAGTCAATTTATCCCAGATTTGTTTTGCAGTTTGGCAAGATTTGACTTTCTTGAACATTGCTTTGTCCAAGGTTTTATAAAGTATGTCCTTGGCCACATTGTCCAAGTTGTATCTTTTTCTGTCCTCGTTTGTCCACTCAGTCCTTGGTTTCTCAACCATGGCTGGTCTTGCCTCAAGCAGCTAGCCTTCTTCACCTTCAAATGCGCAAATGCTCTCCTTACTGGTACCGTGTTCACTTTCAATATTTGCGGTGGCCCATCCTCTATCACTATCCACATTTCATCATGTAAAGCGATAGATGATGAGTCTCGCATACGAATTTTCCAATCATCAAATTCCTCAATAGTGAACATAGGAATGCGTGTCAAATTTGCTTCCATGATAACTTTGCTGAATAAAAATAACGTTTGAAAGAGCAAGTGTAATGGTTTCTTTGAAATATTGGAGATCTAGTTCAGTAACCAGTGCGAAAGGCTCAATGAACCAACCGCTCCGATACCACTGTAGGTCCCAAGGGGTGTGAGTAAGGTTTAGAAGGGAGGGGTTGAATAAACCTTACCAATTTTTCGAATTTAGTCATTTTAAAAATATTACAGAGTTAATTACACAGTTGTGTCCTTGAGGGACAACTAAGTTAGTTAATCAACAGAGTTAGCCACTCAACATGACTTCGATAGAGCTGTTGATAGAATAACTCACTTTGCTTAGTCTAAACCTTAACTTGGTCATGTGATGGGTTTTATTGGAAGACTTAACACCCTTGAATTTGATTTAACTTTGTTTTAACACTTGATTTTAGCACTTAGTTATTTATTAGTTGGATAACAAATTATCAGCAGATATAAAATATGTGTGCAAAGATGTAAATATGCTGAAATGTAAATGACACAAGTAAATTTTATAGAGGTTCGAAGATGGGGTAATTCTTCTAATCCTCTCTTCTCCAACTCCTGGAGGAATCCACTAAGTAATGATCAATTCACAAAGTGGTTATCAGTCTAGAGACAAGTCTTGATCACGCAGCTGACTTGCTCCTTGGACTCGATCTGAGATGCCTTGGTCACATAGATGGCTTCTCGTCCGACTCGGCTTCTTCACAGGCGGCAACTGCTTTGCTACTTAAATCTCACTTTCTCAAGCTTCTTGGATTTGATCACAAAGCCCTCCAATAACTTGAGATTGGTTCGACCTTGAACCTTTCTACAATCCTCCTTGGAAAGTAGACCCCTTTTGATTCTTCAAAAGTTTCCTCTTCAATAGTTTGAAGTTGTCTTTCCTTCACAGCTTTGTGTTGGAACGATTTCTTTCGAGATTTAGGCTTGAGGATTTTGCTTGAATATCTTGAGAATATTTTGCAGGTTACAGATTTAATAATGCTTGCTCGTTCGTGGTTTAGGTAATCAAGGTTACCTTTTCTCAATGAAATTCCTCAGCCTTTTATAGTGAACTTTCAAAAATCTGTCCGTTGAAGAGATAGGCTGATTTTCAAAAGTCACTTGTGTTCGTTGGCTTGTCTTTTCTTGGTCTTCAATCTTGAGATGTAGACCTTTCCTTGTATTAAATGAATGTCCAGCTTTTCAGGTTCAGACACGAGGTGTAGTGCTTCCCATTGGTTTATTCCTTTTGCACGCTTCTGGGACTGAGCACTTTAAGACCTGGCAGCATGGGTGTATTACTTGTTTACGTAATGTTCTTGACTTCTGTGCAACGGATTCTTTTCAGTTAACTCCTCATTGTAGCTGCCTTTTCCCCAGGTGACTTGAGTCTGCTTCAATCATTAAAAGACTCATCTGTCACTTCAACTTGTGACATGGCTTCTTTGAGTTGACTTAACTGACTCTTCACACAACTGTCCCTCAGCTGTTACATCTTCAGTCGAGTCCTTGGTCCTCTGTCTTGGCCATACTCAGCTATTCCGCAATGAGTCTTCACTTCACTTCTTCATTGACTTCTTGTATTTCCGAGGCATAGGCGACTTGACTCACTCATTCAAATTTATCTATTACAATGAGAATTACAAGGAAAATGGGGTGCCAACATTCTAATCTAAGTTTTACATGGCATTCATCAAAATCTACAAAATAATTTCCCAACAGGATGGTACTTGCTTAAGGGTTTAAGGTTGTATTTATTTTTGTTAAAATCACAAAAAAACATTCTAGAGGAGTTTACATTCAAACACATTTTTATCTCTTGATCTCATATTTTACAATTTCCTGTATTCAATCCTTTGTAATTTGTTGATTAATTAGATTCTTTATTTTTACAAAATAAACTTCTGAAAATTGATAGACTAGATAACAAAAAGACGGTAATTACTAGTACTCGTAATCCTTGTGGGAATGACACTCGTCTTGGTAAACTAAACTATAAAATGATAGGTGCACTTGCTTAAGGTTTTTAGAATGGCTTTTGAGCCATCAAGTTTTAACGGCATCACTGAGAATTTTGGTTTATTTCTCTCATTATTGTTTTTCTTCTTATCTATCTTTTGTGAGCCTTGTTTAGCACTTCTACATCTTTTACCTGTCGTAGTGTATGCCTACTCGTCGTCGTGGAGGGAAGGGCAAAGCCACCTGGTAGTGACACAAATACGAGAGGGAAGTACTAACACGGGTGCGAAGAAGACATAGACGAAAGCAATAATAAAGATTTTATTATTATGGCGGAAGAACCACAAAGAACAATGTAGCCATCAATGGATGGCACAACATCAAGCATCGTGAGGCCCACTATTGCCGCAAACAACTTTGAAATTAAACCACACATTATTCAAATGGTGCAACAACTTGTTCAATTTGATAGCCTACCGGTTGAAGATCCCAACAATCACATCACAAATTTCCTTGAGAATTGTGATATTTTCAAAATCAATGAGGTCTCTGACGATGTTATTCGCCTATGTCTGTTTCCATTTTCCCTACGGGGGCGAGGAAAATAATGGTTAAATACTTTACCAAATGGAACTATCACAACATGAAATGCTATGGCTGAAAATTTCATCTTAAAGTATTTTCCATCGGCGAAAACCTGGGATTGAGGAACGAAATCTCTTCCTTTGCCCACGACGATGATGAAATATTATATGACACTTGGGAGAGATTTAAAGACCTTTTATGAAAGTGCCCTCATCATGGTTTACCCATTTGGATGCAAGTCCAAACCTTTTATCTATTTCCCTCAACAAGGCAGATGATTGATGCAGCAGCTGGGGGAACTTTGAATAATAAAACACCAATAGCAGCTCAAGAATTGATCGAGGGGATGGCCATGAACAAATACCAATGGCAATCCATACACGGTAAATCAAATAGATCAGTTGAGGTCTATAATATGGATCATGTGGTCACACTAGCAGAGCAAGTCGAGGCCTTGAGTCAGAAGATTGATGATTTGACAGCTCGCAAATCACAAGTTGAATATGTCGATTATATTGGGAACCAAGCCAAAAATCCTCCAAATAATCCATCCAAAGAACACATACAATCCTGGGTGGCTACAATATACTAATTTCAGTTGGGATAATCAAGTCAAGTTACGGCCTAATCCCAATCTTAATCCACATACGTCTCTCGGATTCCAGCCGCCCCAAGAGAAGTCTAACTTGGAAGAACTCATGGAAAAGTTTGTACAATCAACATATGCCCGATTCCAAGCAGCAGAGATATCATTGAGAAACCAGGAAGCATCTATCCATAACTTGGAGAATCAAATAGGTAAAATCTCAAAGCTTGTCTCAGAGCGACCACAAGGAAGTTTG
Organism: Rehmannia glutinosa; assembly: GCA_016081115.2. NCBI lineage: Eukaryota > Viridiplantae > Streptophyta > Magnoliopsida > Lamiales > Orobanchaceae > Rehmannia > Rehmannia glutinosa. The sequence continues at coordinate 52,509,957 of CM071928.1, forward strand.
CCGAGTAACACAGAACCAAATCCGCAGAATACGTGAAGGCAATCACACTTAGTTTTCCACATGAGCAAGATAACGCCAACATTCCCATGCAAAAATGCATGGAGGATGACAAACCCAAAGAAAAGCCCAGGAAGAAGGTGGTTGAAAAATATAAGCCAAAAATCCTATATCCAAGCTGACTCAAAAAAGATAGAAAGGAGGACCAATTCGGTAAGTACCTTAAGTTGTTCAAACAATTTGTTGGGAAATTAATTTTTAGATTTTGATGAATGCCATGTAAAACTTAGAATAGAAAGTTGGCACCCCATTTTTCTTTGTAAATTGCATTGTAATAGATAGGGCTGGTCGAGTTGAGTCAAGTCGGTTATGCTGAACATGCAAGAAGACAACTGGAGATTAGAAGGAAGACTTATTTGCCGCAAGGCGGTGAGTGTGGCAAAGAAGAGAAGATAGGAACTCGATCAAGGTGCAAGGTGCGGTGAGATACACGGTGAGTGAAGTATCGATCAAGACAACTCAAGACAACCCAGTCTCTAGTTGAAGTGACAAAATAGTCATCCAATGATTGGAAGTCGACTCAAGTCATCCGGGAAGTTAAGAAAATGCGATCAAGTCGAGATAATCGAAAGAGATCCATTGCACGAAGTCAAGAGAATTACTTAAACAAGTAATACCTCCATATCGCCTTTCTTGAAGTGCTCGATCCCTTGAGCGTGTGAAAGGAATAAACCAATGGGAAGCACTTTGCATGTGTGTCGAACTCGAAAAGTCAAGAACCATTCATACAAGGAAGTGGTAATTCCAAGGGATCGCAACAAGACAAGTCAACGACCACAAGTGTCTTTTAAAAATAAGCCTATCTCTTCAACGGGCAAATTTTTAAAAGATCACTATAAAAGGCCGAGAATCACTCGAGAGAAGGTTACCAACCACGAACATTCAAGCTAACATTCGAATCAGAACCAAAAATATTCTCAAGTCATTCAAGATCAATCCTCAAGCCTACATTACGAAGGAAATCAATCCAACACTCACCAGAAGGAAAGACAACTTCTATCGGTTGACGAGGAAAATATTTGAAGAATTAAAGGGGTCTACATTCCACGAAGGATTGTAGGAAGGTTCAAGGTCGAACCGAGTCTTAAGTTTTTGGAGGGCTTCGTGATCAAATCCAAGAAGCTTGAGCAAGTGGGCTGTAGTAGCAAGGCAAAATGCCTGCCTGAAGAAGTGAAGAAAAGCCGAGTCGTCACGAGAAGCCACCAGTGACCAACGCATCTCCGGACATCGAGTCCCAAAGGATCAAGTCACCGTGTGTGATCAAGACTTGTATCCGGGACATTAACCATTTTTTATATTGATCAATACTTAGTGGATTCCTCCAGGAGTTGGAGAAGAGAGGAGTAGAAGAATTACCCCATCTTCGAACCTCTATAAAAACTTATTGTGTCATTTACATTTCAAAGACTTTAATTTCTCGCATATTACTTTTATATCTCTGATTAATTTGCTATCGAATTGATAATCAACCAAGTGCTAAAACCATATATTAAAACCAACTAACCAAATTCAAGGGTGTTAAGTCTTCCGCTGAAAAACATATCACAATCGAGTTAAGTCTTTAGTCAAAACAATGAGTTATTCTATCAACAAATCGGTCAGTCTGTTGAGTGACTAACTCTATTTGATTAACTAACTTAGTCATCATCAAGGACTCACAATTGTGAAGTATTAACTCAACATTTTAAAAGGACTAAATTGAAAAGTTGGTAAGGTTTATTCAACCCCCCCTTCTAAACCTTACACTCACACCCCTTGGGACTTACATTCCAAAGAAGGCAATTGCTAAAACACATACACAGGCATACAGACAAAAGAGACAGCTGTATGAACCTAGAACCCCCAAGCAATTTGCCAAAATTAATTATGATTATGGCATTGATAGATGGCAACCCCTTAGAGTCAAATCAATTGGCTATAGGTTGGTTGGATCATCTTACAATACTAACCCCTCAGACCCAGGCAAGTATGGGTACCTAAAATCTAATTTCCTTGATTGGTTCAAAGAGCAAATGAGTGCCAAGGAACCTGGTACATGGACATGGGCACATTCCCGGACACATGACAGAAACAAGAAAAATTTATCAAAATTCAAGGATGTTAGAGGTGCAAAAGTCATATTTGGAGGAAATGAAGCTCCGGGAGAAATAAAAGGCATTGAATACATCAAGAAAAATGGATTAGAAATTACGGATGTTGCATATGTTGAAGGCCTCAACTTCAACTTGCTAAGCATAAGTCAACTCGTGACAAAGGCTACAATGTTGGATTCAATATGGGTGTATGCCAAATCAAGGATCCTGAAACTAATGAAATAGTGTTACAAGGATGCGAGACAAAAGAACATGTATGTGGTAGATTGGTCAATCGCAACACCAAGCACTTGTTGCTAGCAAAGAGCACACAATCAAGTTGGCTATGGCACAAGAAGTTAGTCACCTGAATTTTAAAACTATTAACAAACTTTCAAGAAGTAATCTTGTGGAAGGACTTCCGGACTCGAAGATACAAAGTAAAGTATATGTGATGCATGTCGGAAGGGAAAACAGATCAAATCATCATTCAAAGAAAAGACATGTCCATCTTCAACAAGAATATTGCACCCGCTACATATGGATCTATTTGGTCCATTGAACCAAACCAACATAAGTGGGAAGAAATACACCTTGGTGGTAGTAGATGACTACTCAAGATATACATGGACAATATTCATGTGTAAGAAGAAAGAAACTCTGCAAAAACTACCACAATCGATGAAGAGAATACAAAATGAGAAGAGTCAAACCATTATCAAAATAAGATCTCGACAGAGAACCGAGTTTGTCAATGGTATAATAACTCGATCTTGTATTGAAAATGGTATTAGTCATGAATTATCTGCAGCAAGGACTCCACAAAGAATGGAGTTGCGAAAAAGAAGGAATAGAACTCTCAAAGAAGCGACAAGGACCATGTTAGTGAGCGGTCGCTAAAAGATTTTGGGTCAAGAAGCAATAAACACAACATGCTATACTCAAAATAGATGCATGATAAACAGATAGTGACAAAGACTCCCTATGAGATTTGGACAGGGAGAAAGCCAAATGTTGCATATTTGAGAATATTTGGATGCAAATGCTTCATCCATAACAATGGCAAAGATAATTTAAAGGGTTTTGATGCTAAAGGCGATGAAGGTATCTTCTTAGGATACTCACCAAAAGCAAAGCCTCTGAGTGCTCAACAAGAGGACAATGGTTACGAAAGAATCCATCCATGTGGTGTTTGATGAACCCAACGTAAATGGAGAAGACATTGAAGAGTCACCGATAAGTCAATCAACCAACCATGCGAAGAGTCCCTATGTTGAAGTCAAGTCGAATTATAAATCCGGATGAAGATGAGATAGCCGAGTCTCAAAGACAACTGGAAAATCACTAAATGATGACGAGAGAGTTGATCAAAATGACACAAAGTGCAAGACGATCAATCCAGCTAACTTACTCCAACCTGATGTAAGATGACTGAGAGACCATCCACTAGAACTAATCATTGGAGATGTAAGAGAAGGTGTGAAAACTAGATCCAGAACTCAATAAGAAGCAATGTTCACTTGCTTCATCTCACAAATAGAGCCAAAAGATGTGTCACAAGCATTGGATGACACACATTGGATTCAAGCCATGCAAGAAGAGCTAAATCAGTTTGAGAGGAATAAAGTGTGGGAATTGGTTCAAAGACCTACCCATCAAAATGTTATCGACACTAAATGGGTGTTCGAAACAAGATGATGAGGAAGGTTACGTGGTGAGAAACAAAGCAAGATTGGTAGCCAAAGGGTATTTCCAAGAAGAAGGAATAGATTTTGATGAAACTTTTGCTCTGTGGCAAGATTGGAAGCAATAAGAATGTTTCTTGCCTATGCAGCTCACAAGAACTTTATTGTATATCAAATGGATGTAAAGAGTGCATTCCTTAATGGGTTATTAGAAGAAGAAGTATATGTTGAACAACCTCCAGGATTTGAGCAGAAGACTCTTGGAGATTAGGTATACAAACTCAAAAAGGCTTTATATGGATTGAAACAGGCACCTAGAGCATGGTATGATACATTATCACAATTCCTGATTGAGAACGGATTCACAAAAGGCAAAGTGGATAGAACACTCTTCAGAATTCAAGATGGGAAGAGTATACTGCTTGTTCAAATATATGTGGATGACATCATCTTTGGATCCACAAACAAAGAGTTGTGTGATAAATTCTCAAATCTCATGCAAAGCAAATTTGAAATGAGCATGATGGGAGAGCTGACATTCTTCCTTGGACTCCAAGTGAAACAATCAAGGATGGAACTTTCATAAGTCGGACAAAATACACCGAGATTTAATGAAGAAATTTGGTATGGAGGATAAATCTTCAAAAATACCAATGAATACATCACCAAAATGGACATGGATGCGGATGGCAAGCACAGTAGATCAAACAAGATACTGAGCACTTATTGGATCATTACTCTATCTCACAAAGAAGCGTGCCGGACATCACCTTTGCTATAGGTGTATGTGCGAGATTTCAATCGCTCCAAAAGAAAGCCACATGATCAGCCAAAGAGAATCTTGAGATATTTGAAAGGAAGCCAAGAAGTTGGCTTATGGTATCCAAAGGAAGGTGGATTCAAGCTAATTGGTTATTCAAACTCGACTATGTTGGATGTAGAGTTGACAGAAAAAAGTACCTCGGCACATGTCAAATGCTTGGAAATAGGCTAATTTCTGGTTTAGCAAGAAGCAAAATTCAATAGCTACCTCCACAAATGACCGAGAATACATAGTTACGCGGCAAATTCTGCTGTGCCCAAGTCTTATGGATGAGACAAAGAAAGAGAGACTATGAGGTTGAAGAAAAGGAAATTCCAATTATGTGTGATAACACAAGTGCAATTGCAATCACTCAAAATCCTATGTTGCATTCAAGAACAAAGCACATTGATGTCAAATATCACTTCATAAGAGATCATGTTGAAAAGAAGGACATCACCTTTGAATATATCTCAACTGATAAGCAATTAGCTGACATATTCACAAAACCATTATGTGAATCAAGATTTGAAGAACTCAAACATGAATTGGGGTTAATTGAGCTCAGTTGACATTAAGAAGACTCAAAGAAAAGAGATGGGACACGAAAAGATGAAAAAGAGTCAACTCTTAAATCACTAAGTAAATCACCAGATCGGAGAATCACCAGATCGAGTTAGTGACAAATGAGTACTTATGTGCAAAGAGAGAAAAGTTAAATCAGCTAAGGATTAAGCTGAGTCATTTATGAGCAAAGTGACAAAAATGCAGTCGTTTTTACTAAGCGGGAATGTTTTTAAGAATGACATCAGCATAATTATGACGTGTACAGCCAAAAGCTGCACACAAAGCTTATGATTGGATATAAAATGCTGCCGCATTAAATACGAGAGATTAAATGTAATTTGGCGTGCAAGATCTGAACCGTTGATCTTGATCAAATTTCAAAAACCACCCGCACGTCCTTTCATAACCCATACTTATACCATTTCATCCGTTTTTCTCTCACTTTACGAAAACTGTTCATCTCTCTCGAAGGCAAAGAAGAAATTTTCTCTCAAAACCCTAACAAATCCTTAAGTTCTTTCTCAAAATTTCATTCGGTAAAACATCGAGAAATGGCATCTACTCATGACTTCGTCAAGTTGGGAAGCAAATCCACACCGGGTCTCTTTGTGGATTTCGACGGCATGATCAAACAGGTCCGACGACACCCTAGTAAAGAAGATAGCACGAAGTTGGAAAAGTCCGGCCGAAACCGCTTTTGACGATGGAGTTTCCGTTGACCTACGTGGAAGAGGTCGCACGCTTCTCGTGAACGCCAAGTTCACGATGAGGTCATCAAGTCCTCTCTGTTCACGGAAAAGCTTTCACTATTACCGCCAGGATCCGCGAACACTTTTTTGTTGCCGGTGGAAGGAGTGCCGAGATTTATGAAGTGATGTTAACCTGGCTGCTGCTTGGAAGGAAGTAGCCAAGTCCGAGCTTGCTGTGAAGGTGGTCTACACAGCTAACAAGAAGCTGTTAAAAGAAGACTACCACAAATTGCTGGACATTGTTGCCAAATGCATAGACATCAAATTTGGAAGCTTTGACCAGTTGTCTAAAGCTAATCTGATCGTAATGTCTGTGATCATTGAAGAAAAGAAGGTAAATCTGGGCTGAGTTTGTATATAGCGCATCGCGAATATTTGGAATAAATCCTTCAAGGAGGATGGTACGTTTGGAGGTTCCCTGGGGTACGGCCTGGTGATTGGCCGGATGATGGAAGCAAAAGGAATTCCTCTTCGACATGGAAAGGCGTTTCATGTAAACAAGAAGATGTTCCGATCTAACCTTTCCGGAGCACAGAAGAGAGCACATGCAAAGAGAGCTGATACGAGTGAGGGGGAATCAGCTGGTCCTGAAGAAACAACTGTCTCATCCTCTCCCCAGAAGAAGAAGGTCGCCCTGCAGGTACTGCTAAGAAGATCACGCTTGCCCCTGCGCAAAGAAAGAAGAAGAAAACGAAAGATGCCCCCCCCCCGGTAAATCACCCGCCCAAAGAACCGTGTCTCCCCCCGCCCGTGTCGAAGTGAAGAAGGAACCTCAAATACCTTCCCTGGTTGTTAAGAAAAAGAGAACTGATAAGCCGAGACGGCCAGCTCCTCAGAAGAAGATGACAGCGCCGGCCCCCGCCGCCCAGGACTCAGAAGAAACTTTATCCAAGCCGTAAAATCCCTCTCGGTAAGGACTAAAAGAAGAAGACTCTTCAAGCGTTCCCGAGCTTGAGAAACCGGCCGAGTTCGCCACTCACCAAAACAAATCTGGGGAGACTCGCAAGAGGTAGAGTCTCCGTAAATCATTGATGAAACGAAAAAGTCTGTTGAAACCGATCAGCAGAGGCACATTGAAGACACAGCTGTCGATAGACCAGCTGAGACGGAAAAGACAGCTAAGAAAGCAAACTCTCATGTTGGCAGGGTTGTATCCCCTCCTGCAACAGATGCTACTGAGGGTGTGGAGCACCAAAGTTTGCTACCCTCAATCCCTGAGCACGAGGGACAGCAGGGAGAAGATGACAAGGATGATGATGTAATGATCCTATCCCCACCATATCTAGACATCCAAAATCGCCTCAGAATGGAGGAAATGGAAGTCGAGTCGATCCAGGAAACATTCCAAAGACCGAATTCATTGAAGAAGAAGACGAATCTGTTGAACTTTCTTGGATTGACCAATGTGGTCCAAGCACTCGGATGAAGAAAACGCATAGATATCTTGCGGATCTTCAAGGACAAGGAGAATGAGAGATCGCGGCGAGGAAGGCGAGGCTCGTGAAAAGGCCGATTTGTCCCTTTATCGAACCACGATCATACACATCCTCATCTCGACGTTCTCTCGGGAGTGATGAGGATCTGGACCCTCCGCCGCTCTGAGAATAATTGGAGATGCAAAGAAGCCATGCGGGAATCCAGGGCCCTACATAAGCAACGATTGTTGGAAGGACTAGGGAGTCCTCCACATCACAAACCGGAGATTGATCCTATGGGAGTGGTGCAAAGATATTGCCATCGTTGTCGCCGCCACCACTTCCCCACTCATTCGGAGGAAGGTGTTAAGGAAATGGCGATGAAACGGGATTGTGGGGACCCCAATCGAGCCAACCCCTAATGAAGGTGTCTTACCACCCGCCCCAACGGCCGAATACTCAATGGGAATAGCCGGAGTCCGGAGATGAGTGACCCCATTCCAAGTCACTCGGATGGTGAGCTAGCCGAGAGGGAAACTCCCTCCACCGCAGCGGCAAGGTCGGAGGATGTCTGCGATGACTCCACAACGAATCTCGGAGGCGAAGTGGAGAAGGAACAACAATCGAATACACAACAAGTTGTCATCGACGAGGCTCGAGACATTAAGATCGCTCACTCGGTGAAGTGCAAATGCTCTACAAAGCAATGACGCTGGCGATGCGGTCGAGGCACGAAGGAATCGCCGGGAGTTAACACTGGGCAATGAAAGTGCAATCCATGGAGTTGAGACTTGATGGATGCCACCTCGAAAGACCCCAAGACACCGACACCGTCGAAGGGAATGTCCAAGCCTCGCTGCGATTGAGATCGAGGAGGTAATGAAGGCCAACGGGAGGTTGAGACTTCTCGGGGTAAAGAAACCGAAGCCTACGTAACATCCCTCCCGCTATCATCGACCCATCTAAAAAGGAGATAAGTGCTCTTCACGATTCCCGGATAATCCCGATGTAACCTTTCTCGGGATCCGAAGGTGAAGATGAAGTTTGAGTCAACCCCTATTGCCGATCCAAAAGACTCGGCCGAGGATGTTCTTCCAACCACAAGCAAGTCGACCTTAAGACTACTCGCCAAACATTTAACTTTGATGATGCGCCACCCATGGAAATCTCATCATCGTCCGATGAAGCTTCGATATGGCCGAGACCACAACTAATGTGGAAAAACCAAACTGAGACGAGAAGAAGTCATTAAGACAAATGAGGCTCGCAAGTCGGGTCAACTTCACAACAGACCACAAAATGAACAGAGTCAATCAGCGCAGGCTCCCCAGCTGCAGCAGGGATCGACTCCACCGAGAGACTTCACGAGCACAAGTTGTCATTGAGCGATTCGAGTTGCCCGTGATGATCCTTTTGTAGAATCATTTCCCTTCTCTCTGAGGTACGACCTCCCGAAGAATCGCCTAGAGATCGAGAGCGCTTCCATAAACCCGATCCTTTATTCCCACAGACACCATTGTTCCAAAGACTATGACTTTGACGTTGCAGCACCGTGATGTAAGAATAAATGAGGTTCGGGAAGTTTTCAAAGCCATATTTGCAGAGATTGAAAAGATGGAGAGGCACCAGGCCTCACTGGACATGAGGCTGGATAACAAAGATGCAAACCTTACTCAGCGATCTGCGAGGCATAATTGTCGATCCGGGGAATGGTGGCAACAAAGAAGCAGACAATGCACGTGGAACAAGCTCGATATTTCAGGACATTGTTCAACAAATTGCTAGTCTGGCGGGCTGAGAATGCTGATGCAAAGACAAGAATGCAAGAGCACATCGAACGAATGCATGAATCTCACATCACAAAATGCGATACAAATTGCTGCGTGAATATAATAAGAAAGAGCTCCTGCGCGTAGAGGAGAACATGGATCGAAAGTTCAGCCTTCTCATGGCTGAGATGAAGTTGGTAGCATCTGAATCCAACGCCACCCGCTCAGAATTCCGTGCAGCATACTGCGCAGTGATTCGAAGTAGAACTCGAATCACCGCTTAGACTTCATGCTTGCTAGCTTGTTTCGGGGTTCCTCTCTCCTTTGATGATGCCAAAAAGGGAAAAGAGGAATACCAAAAGGTCTTGAAGGGATCTAAAGTCAAAAGGAGGACGAATCTGTGAAGGGAAAGACAAATGAGGAAGTGAGAAGAGAGAAGAAAGGAAAATCATGTTGAGGGGGAAGGCTCGAAAGATGTGACCTTGATGATTGCTAAAACCCCCAACAAGGTCTTGTCACACGGTGATATCATCAAAAACTCCCGATGACTCGCCACTCCAACACTCTGCAGCACCTATGGCCGAAAAGAGAAAGACAGTTGAAGTAGGGATGAATGAAGTGGAAGAAAAGATGGATGCGAGTTATGAACATTCTCAAAACAACATGTAGGCATTCCAATGACAAAGACACCTATGCCATTTCGATGCTTCTGGAATCGAGCCAAGATCTATTGATGAGTTCAAGATGCTCGCATCAAGGTTACTTCGCAAATATGTCCATGGCTCAAGCCTGGGATTTGTCTTGGGAAAAAGGTCTCAAACTATGTGAAGAAGGCGACAGCGGCGGACTCATCGCGATCACTCTGGGTCACTCTGCTAGTCACTCACCGGGAAAAAGAAGGCCCGTCTACAATACACGCCCGCAGAGCGGAGGAAGAAGCGATGGTGGAGGAAGAGGTTTCGCACCTAGATCTCTCGCCCAAAAACATTGAGTACATAGATCCGGGCAAGAAAGGAGGGATCTATTGGGCCGATTTGACGAAGTAGCCAACCCGCAAGTGGCTAAGAACAATGTTGAGTATGTGAAGAGAATTGAAGAGAAAAATAAAAGACAAACTCAGCTATGGGAGGAAAGACAAGAAAGACAGAGAAGAGATGAAAAAGCGCTAAAGGCGTATGAGAAAAAGAAGGCGGTCGAAGATGAGAAAAAGAGAAAAAGGTCGAAGATGACAGAGTCAAGAAGATGAAAGAAGGAGGCAACGAAGGAGATGAAGTGTTGCTTTGCCCACCCCTTCTTCATGTATTTTACTTGTGTAAATACATTTTTATGTAAGTCTTACGTACATCGAATAAAATCGTTCAATTTTTATACTTGTGTAGATATAGAACAACATAGTTACTCTAAGTTCTATTTAAGCTCTGATACACTTTGTAAACAGCTATGTAAAGAACAAGAATGTTATGATCAATAAAAGATTGATTCTAAGCATACATTCTGTGATTCTACATTTATCTGTACGTATCTTTGCTGTTTACTTATTGTATGAATGATTTAAGTTTTGGCATCATCAAAAAGAGGGAAATTGTTGGGAAATTAATTTTTAGATTTTGATGAATGCCATGTAAAACTTAGAATAGAAAGTTGGCACCCCATTTTTCTGTTGTAAATTGCATTGTAATAGATAGGGCTGGTCGAGCTGAGTCAAGTCAGCTATGCTTGAACATGCAAGAAGACAACTGGAGATTAGAAGGAAGACTTCGCTGCAAGGCAGCTGAGTGTGGCAAAGAAGAGAAGATATGAACTCGACTAAAGGTGCAACTGAGATACAGCTGAGTGAAGTATCAGTCAAGACAACTCAAGACAGCCAAGTCTCTAGTTGAAATGACAAGAGTCATCCATGATTGGAAGTCGACTCAAGTCATCCGGGGAAGTTAAGAAAATGCGATCAAGTCGAGATAATCGAAAGAGATCCGTTGCCGCGAGTCAAGAGAATTACTTAAATAAGTAATACCTCCATATCGCCTTTCATGAAGTGCTCATCCCCGAGGAAGCGTGCAAAAGGAATAAACCAATGGGAAGCACGCACTGTGTCGAACTCGAAAAGTCAAGAACCATTCATACGAGGAAATGGCAATTCCAAGGATCGCAACAAGACAAGCCAACGACCACAAGTGTCTTTTAAAAATAAGCATATCTCTTCAACGGGCAAATTTTTAAAAGATCACTATAAAAGGCTGAGGAATCACTCTGAGAGAAGGTTACCTGAACCACGAACATTCAAGCTAACATTCGAACTGTAATCAAAAATATTCTCAAGTCATTCAAGATCAATCCTTAAGCCTACATTACGAAGGAAATCAATCCAACACTCACATGTGAAGGAAAGACAACTTCTATCAGTTGAAGAGGAAAATATTTGAAGAATTAAGGGGTCTACATTCCACGGAGGATTGTATGAAGGTTCAAGGTCGAACCAGTCTCAAGTTTTTGGAGGGCTTCGTGATCTAATCCAAGAAGCTTGAGCAAGTGGGCTGTAGTAGCAAGGCAAAATGCCTGTGAAGAAGAAGCTCGAGTCGCACGAGAAGCCGGATTGTGTGACCAAGGCATCTCGGTCTGAGTCCCAAAGGATCAAGTCAGTTTGTGTGATCAAGACTTGTATCGGATCATTAACCACTTTGTATACTTGATCAATACTTAGTGGATTCCTCCAGAGTTGGAGAAGAGAGGAGTAGAAGAATTACCCCATCTTCGAACCTCTATAAAAACTTATTGTGTCATTTACATTTCAAGACTTTAATTTCTCGCATATTACTTTTATATCTCATTGATTAATTTGCTATCCAATTGATAATCAACCAAGTGATAAAACCATATATTAAAACCAACTTAACCAAATTCAAGGGTGTTAAGTCTTCCGCAGAAAACATATCACAGTCGAGTTAAGTCTTTAGTCAAAACAGTTGAGTTATTCTATCAACGGCCGATCGAGTCTATTGAGTGACTAACTTTGTTTGATTAACTAACTTAGCTGTCCATCAAGGACTCATTGTGAAGTATTAACTCTGAACATTTTAAAATGACTAAATCGAAAAGTTGGTAAGGTTTATTCAACCCCCCCTTCTAAACCTTACACTCACACCCCTTGGGACCTACACAATTGCATACCAATATTCCATTTGTTCAAACTTTTTCAAAGATGCCAAAGCATACAAGGGGTCTAAAGGACCTCATTCCCAATAAAAAGAAGTTTGATGAATTATCACATGTGCAGTTGAATGATGAATGTTCTTCCATCAAACTAGCACACAAAATTAAGGATCTAGGAACTTTTACTATTCCTTGTCATATTGGTGGTCTATCTATTGATAGAGCCTTAGTTGATTAATTTGATGTCTTATGAAACATACAAAAAAATGGGATCAGGTGAACCAAAACTTACTAAGATGTGTATTCAATTAGCTGATAGATCCATCAAACATCCTCGAGGTATCATTGAAGATGTTCTAGTTAAGATTGATAAATTCACATTCTTAGTAGATTTTGTTATTCTTGACAGCATGATGATGTAGAGGTTCCCTTAATTCTTGGGCATCCCTGTTTGGCTACTACAAAATCCAACATTGATGTGCATGATGGATAATTAAATTTGAGAGTGGGGGATGAACAAGTTATCTTTAAAATTCATGTTACTATTGAAAAAGATATTACTTGTTATTTTGTTGACTCAATTCCTTTGCATGATGTGAAATCTAAAAATCTCTTGGAGAAAAGTGTTATTCGGGGTATAATTCATCAAGAGTCTTCTTCTTAAGATGCTTATGCCCAAAAAGGGAACTCCAAAGGTCACAGGGCACCATTTGAAGCTCGACTTGGGGGGTGATATTGATCAAGACCATAAGAATTATCATAAGCTCAAGGCACCACCCGACTAATCTCAACATTTAGGTAAATAGTCCAGCTATACGACCTAAAAAGCGGCTATTTGGGAGGCAACACGATGTTTAATGGCGTTTGTTTTGATTTTTTCCAAAATAGTCACAAGTCCTTAGAGTTATTTTAAAATCATATTTTGGTTTTTTTCCTGATCATTTTTATATAAAAAACTCCAAACCTTTTTCTTTGTTTATTTGTCTTAATTGGCGATTTGAGCTTTCACAATATTCAAGTTGCATGTTGTTTATGCTTGATTAGGTATGGAGATGCCAATGAAGATCCTTTACTAAACAACTTAATGGTTGCTCTACACCGATTTTACTCTTATAGCAAGGTTGCGTTTCTCCTTTTCCCCTCTTTTCCTTCATTATAATTTCTTTTGTTTTTGTGTGTTTTATGTGTGTATGTTCATCTCTTTCTTTCACATTGAGGACAATGTGAACCTTTAAGTTGGAGGTGGATGCAATTGCATGTTTAGAATGCTTGTGTGCTTATCTTTAAATTGAGTCTTTGATAGGAGATATGATTTTTCAAGAAAACAAATTGAGTGTGTGTTAGTCACTAATTTAGCGCAATCACACTTGAATTAGCTTTATAATTTGTGTTTTAAATGCAAAACAATTGATTGTCTTGAACAGAGTTGACATCAATGTGGGTTGAATTTAGAAGAGACTTCTAACACTATGGTACTTTTATTTGTTAAGGCATATATGACAATACTTAGAGCTATGAAAGTCCGAGAACTCTTGATTTAGTGGTGGTTAGCTAGTTGTTAAACCAAGCCAATAAACAAAAAAGGAAAGAAAAAAAAAGAATGGCAAAAAAATGGACAAATCGAGGTTATGCTCCTCTATTTGTTGTTGCTTAGTAACTAGGAACATTCATGAGCCCCATGTTTGTCTTTTACGTAAAACGACGACACAAATATGAGTATGGGGAACCACACCAGGAGTTTTTGAAATGAAATTCAAAATTTAAACATAGTGGAAGCATGCCTCGAGCGTCCTAAAAAAAGAAGGAAGAATGTATATTTGCTTGCATTTCTCATTCTAATAAAGATCAAGAAGCTCGGTTATATGACTAGTAGATTAACTGCAAAAATCGATTGAGTTCTTATATTTTCATGGCGTTATTGGATTGAAGTTGCGCATAACTATCAATATTTATGGAGTGATGAGTTCAAGTCTGAATCAGACCTGTTGATATTAATGTTTTTACTTGGCAATCGATTGCTTTGCAAAACTATGTTTTTACTTAATGGCTAATTTGAGTTGAAAGGGCTAAGAATTTGACTGCTTATGTCTAATGTGTTGAGAAAAAAATCTTCCCGTAGGCCCTAAGGGGTGTGAGTGTTAAGTCTACAAGGGGAAGGGGTTGAATAGACTTAACCGATTTTCGAATTTTAATCTTAAATCAGAGTTTTGATCAAGTGAGCAGCTAAGTCTTTTGGAAGACAGCTGGGTTCAACTTCAACAGTTGAATTAATCACTCAACAGTCTTGAGAGAGTTGTTGATTGAGTTATCTCAGCTGGATGAAGTGAGCTGATTAAAAGAACATCTAACTTGATTTTTATAGCGGAAGTCTTACACCCTTTTTGTAAAATGGTTTTACAACATGTTTTTTAATATATGTTATTATCAGTCGAGTTAGGCAAATATATATCAGCAGAGTAATATAGACAAAATTTAAAGTGTTGAAATTTAAAAGACACAAGGCAATTTTTTTAGTGGTTTGAGGATGGGGTAATTCCTCTACTCCACTCTTCAACAACTCCTGGAGGTAATCCGCTAATGCAACAACTGTTACAAAATGGATACAACAGTCCAAGTAAGCCTTGATCACACAACTGGCTCTACTCCTGGGACTCAGCTTCTTCGTAAGATGGCTGTCTCACTACTATTGATCACGTAGCCCTCCAACAGATTCAAAGCAGGTTCTAGCTTGACCTCAGTACACTTCCTTCACTCCACAGATGTGTAGACCCTTTGTTCTTCAAATAGCTTTTCCTCTTCAACTGGTTGAAGTATTTCTTCCTTCATTGAATGTGTTGGATAGATCTTCCTTCAAAACATGACTTGATGATTGAAATGAATAGCCTGAGAGTGATTTGCTTGTTTTTCTCAGATTGCTTGTGTGTCCCTTGTTCACTCTTTTGCTATTCGCATTCATATTTGAATTTGAATTTCCTCAGTCTTTTATAGTAAGGATTAGAAAAATCTCCATTGAAGAGGTTGACATTAATCTAATCTTTACTTTTTGAGTGTTGGCATGTCTCGATGAGCAACAAGTGATGATTTTTTTTAATGTTTTCTGCACCTTTTTAGCCCACTTACAGGTATAGTGCGTTTCCATAGGCTTATTTTATTTGCACGTCTTTGTGTTTGCAAACTTTCTGTGTTGCAGCATGTTCTTATTGTTAAAATAAGTATCCTCCTCGATTTTAGTGCAGCGGTCCCTTGTTAGTTGATTTGATCTCATCAGCTACTTTACCCATTTATTTGAGTCTTCTACTTGATGTAGATTTACTCAGCTGTTAGTCTACTGACAGACACATCTAATTCACTTGACTGAGAGCTTTCTTCCATACTCAGCTACAACTCAACTGTTTCTCCATTGCTTCCTTCAGTCAACTTCTGTGATCTTCAACTTGGCTACTTTTTCACTCAGCTCATATTTCCTATCGATTACATAGTTGAATTTTAATAGAAAATGGGGTGCCCACTTTCTAATCTAAGTTTTACATGCATCATCAAAATCTATACAAATAAATTTCCTAGCAATTTCCCCCTTTTTGATGATGCCAAACTTAAATAAAAATTACAACATAAAAAGTGCTTAAAAAAATGATTGTATGAATGATATATTTTATTAAATATCATTTTGCACTTTACAAAATAATTCCATTATCTTTTGTGTATTTACAAGTATATAAAAATACAACAAACTTTGCAGCTTTCTTTAACGTGTCTGCTGCTTTCTTCTTCTTTTCTCATCTTCTTCTCACTTGCTGCGATCTTCGTCATCCTTCCTCTTATTTTCTTGAGCTTTTGTTTTCTTTCTTCTTTCATAATTCCTCTTCAGCTTCTCTTTTTTCCCTCAATCTTATACTCTATGTTCGGCCTCGCATTGTCTTTTTCATATTTGCAAGCAAGGTCATCACTGCGGGGCAGCTTCCCTGTTCTCAAGTTCTCTATAGCCCATTCAATATTCGAGGTCCTTTTTCTAAGGATCTGCATACATAATTCTTTTAGGTCTTATTGGTGGGGAACCTCTGCCTCTCCCACCAGATCCAGAGTCTCTTCCTATTCCTCTAGTAGGGTCAGCTTTCTGGGAGGTTAACTGGGCTAAGCCTTTGAAGTCTACTGACGCTTTGAAGAATGTGTCTGCTGCTTCTTGGCCAAATTTACAACTTGAAGTTCTTTTTCCCAGTTCAAATCCCACGCACTTTTTTAGATCCATCCCCTCAAAGTATCCTTCAGACTTAAGAGTTTCATACTCTTTAAGCGACTTTTCCTCTTAGTCAGATAGGGGAGTGGATTCTTCAATTGATTCCTAGAGCATTCCTGCTGGCGGACCACCGAACTGGGCTTTCAAATCTTCAATCCTACCATGCTGCCTTCTTTCAAGTTCTTCTATTTCAGCTTGTTGTTTCTTGAAGGCAAGCTCAACATTCTTTTCAGCTGACAAATCCTATGGCAGCTGAGAGAGAAGAGAACTGGTGGATGATTCCCTGGGAGTTTTAAAAATGATTTTCATGGGGGTCTTCTCAGTTGTTCCTTCCACCTTGCTACGTTCCCCCTTTTTGGCATCATCACCTGGAACAAGAGAGAGATTGGGAGTCGACTGAAGAAGAGAGTCGAGTTTCTTGTGGGTGATGGAGTTTGCTATTCTTTGCTCTGTACGGAGTGTATGCATCTCTGCCTTCATATCTAGCATTTCAGCTCACAATGAGGTCTCCATATGCTGCATATCCCTTTTGAACTATAGCTTGAGCAGCTCCATATCTGTTATGTGAGTTCTTTCCAGTCTGTCAAAGTTGTCCCACAGTCTCTGCTGAAATTGAGCTTGTTCACCACACCAGATCACAAGTTTGGAGAAAAGTGACCTGAAGTAGCCAACTTGCTCCCTCCGAAAAGCCTTAGTTTGAGTAGTCCATTTCCGGATCCTAAGTACAACTCCTCTGATATCCCCAAAAATCATTGTGTCATGATTGTCTATCCTTTGGTTGAGAGTAGCAAATCCACATTCCATAGCTTCAATTTCCTCGCACATTGCTAGGAAGGCTTTTCTAAAGTCAGATGCTTCAGGAGATGAATCCCATGGAAGAAGGAATTCAAAGTCATGACCAAAGGGAACCATTCTCATGTCATCTTGAGCCTAGAAGTATGATGGACTTATATCAACGTGATAGCGTGAAAATTCCTCCGCAGTATCAACTTCCAATGGGATTTCATCAACATATGGAAAAAATGTTTCAAAAAGGCCAATAGTTACTGAGGAAGGTCTCACTCCTCCCTCGGGAGCACTTATCTCATTACCTTGGCTCGTAGTGTGCTGCGCCTCAGTTGTCTCAACAACTTCTTTGGCTACAACTATGTCTTCCTTTAAAGGAACCGGGGTCTCACATGCCTTAGCAGCATCACGGTCAGGTGATGGAACCAAGGGAGATGGTCCATCAATCAAGATAAACTTTGATGAGGCTATTTTGGAATGATCCTCTTTCATCTGGGCCTCCAATTCCCTGTCTTCTGGATCTGATTCAGTTGGGTTTTCAGAGTCAATGAAGTCCAGGATTTCTTCATCTTAGTCATGCAATGCATCAATCTCTTCAGGGTTAGTTGACTCAGATTCGGGCATTGTGGGAAGGGCCTCAGGTACTTGCACATTTCCCTTGGAAGTCTCAACCTCTATTGGGTCTTCAGCTACCTTAGCAGCAGTTTCAATCGCTGTAAGGCCTTCAACATTCCCTTCTGCAGACTCAGCTGCAGTTGGGTCTTCAACATTGGCATCTTTTGAGATCTCAACTTCTGGGATTGCAATTTCCAGACTAGCAATCTCAACTGCCATGGTCATCCTCAATCCATCATGTGCCTCAATTACATTAGTAACTGTTAGATACATGTTTTTATCGTAATTTTGATGATTTTATTTTACTAAGTTTTTCACCAAAACAATGTCTCCAAATGTTGCCCAAATACTCTTAATCGATTTAAATTATTTTTACTAATTTTTTGGAGTATTTCTTGAAGTTTATTTTTGACAAAAATTAGACAACGCTCCTGTTTCGAGGCCAACCGGTTGCCCCAAAGGGCAACCCGTGCCTGAAGACTTGAAACTGAAACAAAATTGATTCAGGAAATAATTTTAAGTTGGTCGACCGGTCGACCTTGACCGGTGCCTGAATCACATCAAATTGATTCAATCTCATTCTGTTTTAGGTTTTGGACAGGTGGACCGGTCACCCTGGGGGGCCGACCAGTCGAGCATGAGGTCAACCGGTCCAAGCCCCCTGGATGGTCCAACAGTGAAATTTTAATGTACAATTCGAATTTTCATGTTTGAGGTCAACCGGTCGACCTAAGGTTTTATCAGCAAACTATTCGTTGCACAACAGACAATTTTTCATGGTTTTATGGGATTAGTTTCTAACAGCTATATTTTCCATTTGATTCGCATTTGTTTACATCTTTCAATCTCCAAGGAGGAGCCTATGGCTGGAAATCAAATCCAAGACCTCTCCTATAAATAGATGAAGGATTGAAGCAACAAATAACAACAACACGAGAAATACAAACACAAGCAAACTTATTGTTCTTCACTTTCATATTCTTGTTGTATTTAGCCTAAGTCTTTCACTTGCACATCTTGAGTATTAGGCTTGATTCTTGATTACACTTGCACTTCAAAGTTGTATACTTCATTTGAGTTGTAATCTTGAATTGTTTTCAAGCATCCAAAACAAGACATCCTTGTTAGTGTTCTTGTGGTAAGAGGACACTTGGGTGATTTTAGGTGTTGAAGAGTGTGGTACTCTTCATTGGTGTAAGAAGATTGTGGTAATCTTCATAGGTGGTGTTGTAAGAAGAGTGAGGTGCTCTTCAAGGTAAAAGTCGTAATAGTTTGGTATCTATTAATAAATCTTTTTCTTTTTTCGGAATCCATTTCGTACATACCGGGGT
This sequence comes from Rehmannia glutinosa, assembly GCA_016081115.2. Taxonomy (NCBI): domain Eukaryota; kingdom Viridiplantae; phylum Streptophyta; class Magnoliopsida; order Lamiales; family Orobanchaceae; genus Rehmannia; species Rehmannia glutinosa. The sequence continues at coordinate 52,529,186 of CM071928.1, forward strand.
GGTAGAAGATTAGGCCCTAAGTGGGTTGAACTTCTATAAATCATCATGTGTTGTTTACATTTTTGCACTTTCATTTTGGTCATCATTCTCATATTTGAAAAAAGGGCGAAAATCGGAAAATCGAGATAATCTATTCATCCCCCTCTAAATTATCGTAACCACATGGACTAACAGTAACTTCATCAGCCTACAATGCAGCTGGTTCCTTAGCTGAGACAGTCTCAACCATCAAAGTTTTGTTGGTTCCAACAAGCTCTTCTTCTAGAGTCTCACTATCGCCTCCTAACACCAAATTTTCTTTGTCTTCTCAGACCTCCTCTAACTAACCTAGTCAGTGTGATCGCTTCCTCTTAGCTGGCTTACCAGCTGATTCACTGGCAATGGGGTCAGCTATCACCAGAGACTTAGCTGTTTCCTTTGAGTGTTCAGTCAAATGGGCAGTCGTCTCAATAACATCAATAGGGCGTGGCTCAACTGAGTTGCCCTCTTCTACTTCTTTCCCAACTTCATCGCCATCCTCCCTAGTTTGTCCCTCCGAGTGAGCTAGTGAGGTAGTTTGATCAATATTCCTCATGATATCAATGATTGCAGGGGTTGGAGAGATATAGATAGAAGACTCTCCAACACCCTTGAGCAGAGATTGCTTATGCAGCTCACGAGACTCATGCGATGCTTGATTCAGCTGAGCTTTTTCCATAGGATAAAATCTTAACCCTTATTTTTCAGAATTTACAAAATAACCCCTCCAGTTCTATTGCTTACATATTAGCTTAACCCAACTGTCGACTCATCATCCTACCAACTTTGAGGATTGTAATTTGTACAAATCCATTAACCAGTTTATATATATAATTTGAAATTCTACCAGTAGAATTTGCAATTATTTTTCTTATTTTATTTTTCTTATTATTTTTATTTCATTCTTCAATTCCTTGTAACTACTCTATATTACTATATTATTATTAATTATACTTATAATTATATTATTTATTAATTATACTTTATAATTTATTGTAGAAAACGAGGAAAACGAGGAGTAGGATTTCCTGCATTATTGCATTCTCCGCACAGACATCTGCATTTATTTGAGGTGGGGATATTCTATTCACTTATTGTTTGTCGCTATTAAATGCTTCGTATATGTGTAATTGTTTATGTGCAAATGTGAAAATAAATTATGTTAGCCTGGGGCTGTAAGAAGGTCCGGGATCAAAAGTATCCTCGGGGTGAACCCGCAGTGTTATATTAGTCCGGGTCATAAGAAGGTCCGGATCGAAAGTATCCTCGGGGTGAACCCGATTTAGTCGGGGGTCGTAAGAAGGCCCGGATCGGATGTATCCTCGGGTGAACCCGTAGTACTATAAAATAACGGCGATCAAAATAAAAGTTAAATTACGTGTTGAATGTTTGCGATTATGCCTATTGTTGTATTTAATCTTGACAAATGTGTCCCCATTGAAGCGAGTTAAAGCTCACCCCATATTTATTAACATTTTTCAGTTAAGGAGTCCAGGCGAGGATTGGAGGCGGTGGATGCGAAAGCAATATTTTTATTTATTTTACAAAATTTAGGAATATTTTATTTTGTTAACAAATTTTAGTTACCAATTTATTTTTGAATGACTGTCTTGTGGGTTCGAATTAAAGGTACTATTGTTTATTTGGATGCAAATTTTTAATCATATGCTATTTTCTTAAAATTGTGTTCTTTTATTTAAGCTTATTGCAGCACTTGTTAAAAATTTTGTACTGTTAGAGAATTTGGGTCGTTACAGTAACAAAGAATGTATGCGTAGAATCAATCATTTTATTGATCATAGCATTCTTGTCCTTTACACAGCTGTTTACAAGGTGTATCAGAGCATAATCATATACAAGCAAACTACAAACATCTATGCTAAGATACAAATATAAAGAGAAAATACAACAATACTTTATTGAATGTACATATGACTTACACACATATGTATTTACAAAAGTAAAATACACGAAGGGGTTAGCAACAACACTTCATCGCCTTCGCTGCCTCCTTCTTTCCTCTTCAGCTCTGTCATCATCAGCTCTCTTTCTTTTCTTTTCATCTTCAAATGCTTTCTTCTTTTCATAGCTCTCTTCAAAAAGATCGTCTTTTCTTTTCCTTTCTTGCCTTTCTTGCCACAAATGATCTTGTCTTTTATTTTCCTCCTCGATTCTTTTCACGTATTGAAAGATTCTTCCTTTCTACTTCCCGATTAGCTACTTCATCATACCCAGCCCAGTAGATCTTTCCCTTCTTGCCTGGATCTACATATTCAATGTTTTTGGGTAGAGGTCTAGGTTGAAAACCTCTTCCTCCACCACTTCTTCCTCCTCCTCTAGGTGTATAACGGGAGTCTTCTTCTTACCAAATGAATGGTCACATTGGTAGTCTCTTTGCCCATCGCCTTCGTCGCACAACTTCAGACCCTTCTCCCAGTACAAATCCCAGGCTTGGGCTATATACGTGTTTTTGAAGTAACCTTCGGATTCGAGCATTTTAAATTCTTCAAATGATCTTGGCTCGTATCCGTCATCTGGAATGGCATCTGTGTCCTTCCCTGTCGGAATGCCACCGTAAGTTTTCAGAACTTCTAGAACACGGGCATCTGTCTTTCTTTCAACCTCCTTCATCCCTACTTCCACAATTTTTCTCTTCTCAGACATGGGCACAACAGATGTTGGATCGGCAGAGTCACTAGAAGTTTGCTGATTATTGAGGCTGTGACATGACCTTGCTGAGGGGTTTTAGCAATCATTAGTGTCAAATCTTTTGACTTTTCCCCCTCAACAGCTTTTCCCTTCTTCTTCTCAACAGTTGTTTCTTCCTTTTGCTTCTCAAATTGCTTTCTTCCTTCAATTTCTCGTATTCCTCTTCCCCCTTTTTGGCATCATCGAAGGAGAGAGGAACCCCAGGGAACATTCCTGCGAGCATGAAGTCCAGTCGGCTGAGAGCTGAGTTTTGCTTGGAGTCTGCTGCGGCATGTACTGTTCGAAATTTTAAGTGAGAGGCATGCATTCTATCAACATTGGCCTGCATCCTCTACTTCATATCAGCATTGTCAGCACTCCAAACCAGCATCTTGTTGTACAATGCCTTGAAATATCTAACTTGTTCGTATCGCATTGCACTCTGCTGCTGACACCATTCCCTGATCCGTACCACAATCCCTCGTAAGTTTGCTGTGAGGGTTGCATCTCTATTGTCCAAACGCATATCTAATGAGGCCTGGTGCCGCTTCGATCTTCTCAATCTCTCCACATATTTTCTTGAAGACATCACGAATCTCACTGTTACTGTCACTTGATTTAGTCAGCGGCCATGCAAAGATCAAAATCAAAGTCGGTGGAATAATGGAGTTGGTAGGGATTACATGATCTGCTCGGATGTTGAAACGTCATTGCTCATAAGTCGTCTCTTTCTCAAGATCGGCACTCAATCGAAAAAGGGGAATGTTTTTTCAAATGCATCATCTTGCACATATGGGATTGATTGTGTTGATTGTGCCTGAGATGCCTCTGGTTAAGTCGGTCTCTTCTGCAGCTTTAGGAGCCTGCGCAGATGACTCGGTCTCAGTTGGGCCTTGTTAAGTGGGTTGGCCAGCTGACTGAGCCTCAGCTGTCTTAACAACTTCTTCAGTCTCAGTAGATTTTGCTAAGTGAATTTCCTTGTCCTCGGCTACATCATCAGCGTCATCGGAGGATGATGAAGCCTGGGGGCTTTGTTCATCATCAAAGTTGAACTTTTGACGAGCAGCTTTAAAAGTTGCCTGACTCGTTTGTGGAAGAACATCCTCAGCTGAGTCCTTTTGATGAGCAACAAGAGTGGACTCAGCTTCGTCTTCAGATCCCAGAAAGGATATGTCAGGGTTGTCCTAGGAATCATGAAGAGCACTGATCTCCTTTTCAGATTCAACATTTAGAACAGGAGGGATGCTCTGAACTTCTTGAACTTTACCCAGGGAAGACGCAACCTCCCTTGGGCTTTCAACACCTCCAGTAGTCTCAACTACAACGAGGTCTTCTACAATCCCTTCGACAGGCGCAGCTATCTTAGGGTCTTGAACTGTGGTATCCGAAGGAGTCTCAACCCCTTGGATTGCACTTTCAGTGCCCAGAGTGTTAACTCCTGGGGCATTTCCATCCTGTGCCTTGACTGCCATAGCAAGATGTCCTCGGCCCGCAGCGATTGACATTTCGATTGGGATGACTCAACCGTCCGAGCCACAATGTCGATCTCTTTGTGATTCTTTTTCCTTTTCGACTTCGCCTCCTTTCTGCAATGTGTCCTCCCCTCCCAAGAAGAGAGTTGCCCCTACAGCTGCTAAGAAGAAAGCTGCCCCTGCAGCGAAGAAACAGGATGAACCTATCCCTGCAGCAGAGTCACTGCCCGAGCAGCCGTGTCCCTGCCCTGCAGTAGAGGCCGAGAAGGAAGCCCAAATACCTTCTCCACCATAAGGAAGAAGAGGATCGCAAACCCAGAAAGGCAGCTCCACCCAAGAAAGATGTCCCAACCCCGCCACGGAGAATCGGAAGAAGAAAAAGAACCAGAAATTCCTGTGGTTCAAACTAAGAGAAGAAGAAGAATCTCCAAGCTTTCAGAGCTCGAAAAGACAGCTGAGTCTGCCACTCAGCTGGAGAAAACTTCTGAGACTGCTGAGAAAGTGCAGTCTCGTGAAATAATCGATGAAACCGCCAAGTCTGCTGAAGGTGATCAGCATAGGCTTACCAAAGAAGCAGCTGAGACAACGGAATCTCCTATTGAAAAGGTTGTCTCTCCACCGCCACGAGATGTCTTTCTTTGAAGAAGAAGAAGCGAGAGCATGCTACCTTCCATCCCTGAAAAGGAAGGATGGGAAGAGGAGAATGAGAACGATGACATCATCATGTACTCTCCTGTATATCCGGACATCCAGCGCCGTCTACGTGAATGGCGGGCATGGAAGCTAAGCCACTCAAGGGAGCAGTTTTAACACCCTGAGTTTATCGAGGAAGAAGAGGAGTTGTTGCGATTTCCCAAATTCAACACTGTTCTTCAGGCTCTTGATGAGGATAATTGCCTGAATATTCTACACATCTACAAGGAGAAGGAAAAGGCGAGAGCGGTGAGGAAGCGAAGCACTCGAGAAAGCCAAGATATGTCCTCTTCTTTGAACTGGGAACACACTCACCCTCATATAGATGTGTTCTCGGAGAGTGATGAAGACATGGATCCCGTTGCTGCAACAGAGAAGTCGGACATGCAGCAAGCTCTGAGGGAATCCAGGATAATGCATGAGCATTCAATGTTCGAAGGACCAGGAGAGTCCTCACAATCTCTCTTCGAAATAGACCCATTGGGAGTAGTGCAGCAGATTGCCACAACCATAGCTGCAGCTACGTCCCCAGTTGTTTCAGAAGATGGGTCCAGGGAACTTGGCAATGAAACTGGGAATTTGGGCACCCAAGTTGAGCCTACCCCTACTGAAGGTGTCTTACCACCTGCCCCCATGGCTAAGCACTCAACGGAAGCAGCCGGGTGCGTCCGAGAAGAGTGACCCCATCGTCGGTCACTCACTGTGTACCAACCGAGGGGGAAACTCCCTCCACTGCAGCAGGGTCGAAGGATGCTGCAGATGAATTTCACTTAATTCCCAAAAAGGCAGCCCTCCTTCTTCACCAAGTCGTGCCCCCTCCATTCTTCTTTACCAAAAAAATTATCCAACCCCTCTCTCTGCAACTCAGTCCCCTCCATCAACAATTCCTCTTTTCTATATATTTTTCCTACTTCTCCTCCAAATCCCCATGGCCCATCTTGAATAAACCAATCCCTCAATTAACTCTCCTCTGTCGTGCCTCCGCAAATCCTTGTCCTTTTTTTTTATTTTTTTTTTTTTTTTTTCAAAGAAGAGGGACGTACGGGGTTTGGCGTGGAAGGAAAAAAATTATAAGAAACAAATCTTGCTATTAGGTTGGCTTGACTAAACTCTATACGAAAAGAAAAATTTGCGAAAAAAGAACATGAAACTGAAATTACCCGACTTAGGGTTTCGGCGCGGTGGGAAAAAATATCCCCACGTCCCCACAATCTCTTAGGGTTTCGAAGGACCAGGAGAGTCCTCACAATCTCTCTTCGAAATAGACCCATTGGGAGTAGTGCGGCCAGATTGCCACAACCATAGCCGCACTACGTCCCCAGCTTGTTTTAGTAGATGGGTCCAGGAACTTGGCAATGAAACGGGAATTTGGGCACCCAAGTTGAGCCTACCCCTCATCGAAGGTGTCTTACCACCTGCCCCCATGGCTAAGCACTCAACGGAAGCGGCGGGAGTCTGGAGAAGAGTGACCCCATCGTCGATCACTCACCGGGTGTACCCGAGGGGAAACTCCTCCACCGGCAGCAGGTCGAAGGATCTTTGCAGATGAATTTCACTTAATTCCCAAAAAGGCAGCCCTCCTTCTTCACCAAGTCGTGCCCCCTCCATTCTTCTTTACCAAAAAAATTATCCAACCCCTCTCTCTCGCAACTCCCCTCCCATCAACAATTCCTCTTTTCTATATATTTTTCCTACTTCTCCTCCAAATCCCCATGGCCCATCTTGAATAAACCAATCCCTCAATTAACTCTCCTGTCGTGCCTCTGCAAATCCTTGTCCTTTTTTTTATTTATTTTTTTTTTCAAAAAGAAGAGGGACGTACGGGGTTTGGCGTGGAAGGAAAAAAATTATAAGAAACAAATCTTGATATTGGGTTGGCTTGACTAAACTCTATACTGAAAAGAAAAATTTGCGAGAAAAAGAACATGAAACTGAAATTACCTGGACTTAGGGTTTCCGGCGCGGTGGGAAAAAATATCTGTAGGGCTAGGTTGTGTATTTATAGAGTGAATTTTGGAGTTTGGGATGACTAGGGTTTGTCAAGGAATCCTATTTGACTTAGACTTTTAAAATTGGGGAAAAAACTTTGGGCCCATAATGAATTTCAGAAATTAACATTTTAAATTGGGCCTGGATAATTATTTCTACTAGTTGTTATCAAAATGATAATAATAATAATAATAATAATAATAATAATAATAAGAATATTATTGAACTAATAATTAGATAATCAATAATAATAATAAATATAATATAGAAAAAAAATCCGGTTATTACAGTTACTGCATTATCTGTATGTATCTTTGTTGTTTACATGTTGCTTAACGTTTTTAAGTTTTGGCATCATCAAAAGGGGGAAATTGTTGGGAAATTATTTTGTAGATTTTGATGAATGTCATGTAAAACTTAGATTAGAATGTTGGCACCCTATTTTCCTTGTAATTCTCATTGTAATAGATAGGGTTGAATGAGATTAGTTGTCCCTCAAGGACACAGCTGTGTAATTAACTCTGTAATATTTTTAAAATGACTAAATTCGAAAAATTGGTAAGGTTTATTCAACCCCCCCCTTCTAAACCTTACTCACACCCCTTGGGACCTACACATCCCTAAACATAATATTGTACTTCATGGACCGTAGAAATTCCTAAGTTAAGTTAAACCCTCTTTCAAGGTGAAAAACTTCTAATCTTAAGTTGATTAACCGAAATATCTTTATAGTTAAAGCCGGAAAGATTGCATTATAATGATTTATGAATTCCCATATTAGGTTTGACCCTAATCCGGAAGATTTATGTCATCCTATATCTAGGATTGCATGCAACTCCTTTCACTTAGATTGGTTCTTTCTCACCATAAATCTCTCTATTATCCGATGAGGAGTAAAATTCCAATCAATATACCAAATATTGATTGACGAATGAATGAAGCATAATATAAGTGTATCTCACAAAACATGAAGTTTATATTAAAAACATACAAACTATAATCACAAATCCATTCTAGAGTTTATTACATTCAAACACTAATGATTTAGCTACACGTGATTTTGACAAAAGAATAAGTTGCACAAAAGGATTCAAATGTTATAGACATGGTGTACCTATCTTTTTTCAAAATCTCAAATGGACTTCTTTCTTGATTGTCTCCAAAGATGTTGCTCCAAGCCTTCTCTTCCAAGCTCCTCACTCCCCAATTCTACTTTCCCTCTCTTCTCATAGTATGTAAGTTGCTCTCTAAAATCTAAATTTTTATGTACGTGAATGAATTAACTAATGAATGAATACCCAACCTCAACCCCATCATTGGGCTCTTATTGACATTATTTTGGTAAAAGTAATCCTTAATAATGTCATATTTTGGTAGTTTAATGGTTCACTTCATTAGTTGGGCTGTTGGGTGATTGTTTTATGCAAAATTATTGGTAAAAAGAAGACTTTGTTCAGCAAAATTGAATGTCAAAAGTGTACAAGAGTTGTCAAATGGCTTGGTTGAAGTGCTTTCCCAAAATACTCCTGAAAAATCGGACAGAAACTATTGTGCAGCACAGCCATGCCGAAAAACACGGCATGTTTAATACGTGTTTTGGCACCCTCTAGAACACGGCCTTGTTCGGTACGATATGCCATGTTTTTGCTCTTTTTTGGTTCATTTTTAACAACACCGTGTAAGAAAACACACCCAGCCGTGTTCAGCTTGAAAGGCCCCAAAATGATGCATTTAGCTTAGGATTTTGAGTGTTTTTGCATCCATAAATCCCGGGATATGTTTTGACATGAATCCATGGTCCAAAATTCACCAAAAATAGCTCGTAATGATCAATCTACACCAATAAAAATACCTCACAATAATATGAATTATTCACAATAAAAATAAAAATACCTCACAGTAATATGAACTATGCACAATAAAAAATTTACGAAACTAACAACAAAACAACTCAAATCCTACTCAAATAAATATGTAAACATGCATAAAAAGACACTTATCACACATAACCATCAAATACACACATATGTTGGCATTGGTTATAAAGGTAAAGAAAAGAAGCCAACTGAGTTCACTCACAAGACTGCAGAAACTAAATTTTGAAGAGTCTATCAGCAACATAAAGTATTTTGTTAAGTCAAAATCGAACTACCAAAAGCCCCAGAACTTTCAAAGAAAGAAAACAAATGATGTGAATGGTAGAAAATACCCTATACAAGTTGATTGAAATCCACCTATGAAATATCAGTAGACTCCTAAGGGAAATAGGCCACAATCGCAAAGGCTTTAAGCCCAATTCAAATCATTCCCTAGGCATGGATATCAGTGCACTCATGCACCTAGACATTATTCCCATAGAGCACAACATTTCCAAAACTATCATAAGAATGCAAATCTTCACTTGCATACACAAATATACGACAAAAGAGAGAGATGTATATAGCAACAAAGAATGCTAAGATTCAAAGCTCATTATGATAATGGAACTGAAAGGTGGCAACTTATTAGAGTCCGATCATTTGGCTATAAGTTGGTTGGACCACCATATAGTGCTAATCCCTCAGGACCCATACATTTATCGGTACCTAAAGTTTGATTTCATTGATACAGGTTTATGAGCAGGTTGAGTGCCAATGAACTTGGTACATAGATAGTGGTTGTTCAAGACACATGACCGCAATAGAAGCAATCGACAAATTTCAAAAAAGAAAAAGGAGCAAAAGTTATATTTGGAGAAAATGAAGCTCTGGGAAATCAAAAACACTGGGTCAATCAAGAAAAATGGCTTGGAAATCAAGGATGTTGCCTATGTTGAAGGCTTAAACTTCAATCTATTGAGTATCAACCAACTCTATGACAAGTGTTATGATGTTGGCCTCAATATGGGAGTATGTCAAATCAAAGATGCAAAAACCAATAAAATTGTGCTATCTGGGATCAGAAAGAAGAATATGAATGTGGTAGATTGGTCAACTGCCACTCCTAGCACATGATTGCTAGCCAAAAGCATAGCTAAAGCAAGTTGATTGTGGCATAAGAAGTTGAGTCATCTGAAATTCAAGACAATCAACAAGCTTGCAAGAAGTCACCTGGTTGATGGATTACCAGACTCTGTGTACAAAAAGGAAAGTGTTTGTGATGCTTGTCAGAAAGGAAAGCAGATAAAATCATCATTCAAAGAGAAGACAAACACTTCATCAACAAGGATTTTACACTTGTTGCATATGGACTTGTTTGGGCCAGTTGAGCCAACAAGTATAAGTGGAAAGAAATATACATTAATGGTTGTGGATGATTATTCAAGATACACAAAGACAATTTTTATGTGTGAAAAGAAGGAAACCTTGCAAAATTTACCTCAGCTGATGAAAAAAGTTCAAAATGAAAAGAGTCAATCCATTATCAAGATAAGATCAGATAGAGGAACTGAGTTTGTCAATGGGATTGTAGCTTAGATAGTGTAGAAATTAAGATTGCTCATGAATTATCATATGTAAGGATTCCACAACATAATGGAGTAGCTGAAAGAAAAAACATAACACTCAAGAAAGCTGTAAGAACCATGTTAGCTGAAGCTGGGCTACCTAAGAGATTTTGTGCTGAAGCGTCAATATAACTTGCTATACTCAGAAAAGATGCATGACCAATAGACAACTGTCAAAAATTCGCCTATGAAATTTCAACATGAAGAAAGCCAAATATTGGATACTTTCACATCTTTGGAATCAAGTGTTTTGTTCACAATAATGGCAAGGATAATTTGAAAGCTTTTGATGCTGAAGCTGATGATGGAATATTTCTTGGTTACTCATCTGAAAGTAAAGCTTATAGAGTGCTGAACAAGAGGACTGTGGTCATAAAAGAGTCAATTCATGTAGTATTTGATGAACCGAATGTCAGTGCAGAAGATATTGATGAGTTAGCTGAAAAGATGAATCAGCCAACTATACATAAGAGTCTGTATACTGAGACAGCTCCCAGAAGACTTGATGATCAAGATGAATCTAGGTTAGCTTAATCCCAGAGAGAGCTGGAAATGTTACAGGTGAATACTGATGATCAAGAAGAAGTTGTTCAAGACAACTTAGCTAGTAACCAAATCAATCTAGCAGACTTACTCCAACCAGATGTGAGATGGCTGAGAGACCATCCACTTGAGTTAAACATTGAAAATGTAAGAAAAAGTAAGAACAAGATTAAGAACTCAACATGAAGCTATGTTTGCTTGCTTCATTTCTCAAACTGAACCAAAAGATGTGTCAGAAGCTCTAGAAGACACACATTAGATCCTAGCCATACAAGAAGAGTTAAATCAATTTGAAAGGAGCAAGTTATAAGAATTGGTTTAAAGACCTACTCACCAAAATATCATTGGAACAAAGTGGGTATTCATAAACAAGACGAATGAAGAAGGAATTATTGTCAGAAACAAAGCAAGACTTGTAGCCAAAGGGTATTGCCAAGAAGAAAGTATAGGTTTTGATGAAACATTTGCTCTAGTTGCTAGACTTGAAGCAATAAGGATGTTTTATGGCCTACGATGCTCACAAGAGCTTCACAATATATCAAATGGATGTGAAGAGTCATTTCCTGAATGAATTATTGGACGAAGAAGTCTATGTTGAGCAACCTCCAGGATTTGAGCAGGATATTATAGGAGATAAATTGTATAAGCTGAACAAAACACTTTATGGATTAAAGCAGGCTCCCAGAGCTTGGTATGAAACATTGCCTCAAGTTCTCATAGATAATGGTTTCACAAAAGGAAAGGTTGATAGAACCTTATTCAAAGTACAAGATGGAGAGAGCATTTTGCTTGTGAAAATATATGTGGATGACATCATATTTGGATCCACAAACAAAAAGTTGTGTGACAAATTCTCAAAGCTTATGCAAGGAAAATTTGAGATGAGCATGATGGGAGAATTAACTTTTTTCCTAGAACTTCAAGTGAAGCAAATGAAGGATGGAACCTTCATTAGCCAAACCAAGTATACAAAAGATTTAATGAAGAAGTTTGGCATGGACGAAAAGTCATATGTCAAGATATTCATGAACACTTCTATAAAGATTGATCTTGATGCTCAAGGGAAACCAATAAATCAAACAAGGTATAGAGCACTTATTGGATCACTACTCTATTTGACTGCCAGTAGATTAAACATCACCTTTGTAGTAGGTGTGTGTGCAAGATTTCAGTCTACCCCAAAGGAAAGTCACATGACTATAGCTAAGAAGATTTTAAAATATCTGAAAGAAAGTCAAGAAGTTGGATTGTGGTATCCTAAGGAAGGAGGCTTCAAGATTATGGGCTATTTAGATTCTGACTACGATGGATGTGAAGTTGATAGGAAGAGTACATATGGTACCTGTGAGCTGCATGGAAATAGGTTGGTTTCTTGGTTCATCAAGAAACATAGCTACGTCTCACACCGCAAGCAGTACATAGTTGCGGGAAGCGATTGTGCACAAGTCTAATGGATGAGACAACAGCTAAGTGGTATGATATTGAGGAAAATAAAATTCCAATTATGTGTGACGACACAAGTGCAATAGCAATTACTCAAAATCATGTGTTACACTCAAGAACCAAGCATATTGATGTCAGATATCATTTTATTAGAGATCATTTTGAAAAGAAAGACATCAAGCTGGAATGTGTGACAACTAAAAAGTAGTTAGCTGACATATTTATGCGAATGAAGATTTGAAGAGCTAAAGAATGAACCTAGCTTGATTGAGCTGAGTTGATTTGGTTATAAGAGTCGATCAGAAGAGTTAAAGATGGAAGGAATTATATCTCAAAAGAGTTTCTACTCTTTCGGCAGAGTAAAGTTAGTAGAATCAGGCATTCAGTAGAGTCAAGTCACCAAGACAGCTGAATAAAATGTCAGCTGACTAATCATTAGAAGAGTCAACAACAGTGAAAAGACAATAACAAACACATTTAATGGCTAAAGGACAAAACAATATTTCATAGAATAAGCGAGAATGTTTTTCGTGTTATGTCAGCATCATTAAATGCCTCACAGACATCCAAGAATAAAGATGTGCATCTACAGTACGACGAGTCTTATGATTGAACATAAATGATGCAATGCATTAAGTGAAAAATTAAATTGGTTTATTAGATTTAATCTAAACTGTCGATCAAATTCAAACTCCTCACAATTTTGATCACGTCTCATCACCTTCCATATAAACCTTTCACAAACCATTCTATCTCCTCACGTGCTAAAAAATATCCAGAATTCTCAAAACTCTCTCTAAGAAAAAACCTTTAGATCTTTCTTAGAATCTCAAATCAGAAATTGCACCCAAGAAGTCTTCTACTCCAACCATTGATTTTGCGAATATGGCTGAGAAGATGTACTCAGGAGCATTGATTGGTGTAGAAGGTTTGGCCAAATAGTCCAGTGAACAAAGTAGGGCTGAAAAAAGCGTCTCTTATTTGGAGAAGACGAAGATACTAGAGTTTCTTACTCTGGATATTCCACAGGCATACCAAGAAGATGTGGCAATGTTTTACGTCAATGCTGCAGTGCAGAATGACGAAATCTATCCTTCAATGCATGGAAATCAATTATCATAACAGCTGCAGATGTGAGCGAGTTGTTGAAGTTGCCCAACTTTGGTCTAAGTAAGCTGATGGACCATGAGTTCGATCTGGAGAAGTCTTGGAAGGAGATAGTTGTGGATGAGGAGGTTGACAACTACAATCCATCTGCTATTAAGGTTGTGGTAAAGGAGGAGTACCTCAAGTTTATGGGTATAATGTTGAAATACGTGGATATCAAGTTTGGCTCCTATAATCAGTTGTCAGCAACAAAACTGGTGGTGATATCGGCTATCTTGAAGGAGATGGAGGTAAATTGGGTTGATTTCATCAATGACAAGTTGAGTCAGAATGTGATGAACTGTGAGGTGGTAGATGGGAAATTAAACAACACTCTAGGGTATGGGTTAGTTCTTGGGTACTTAATGGAGAAGAAGGGTTTGCCTCTGAGGAAGGGAAAATTGTTTCATGTTAACAAGAGATTGTTCCGAGGCAATCTCTTAGCTGCTCATTTTCATTTACTTGTTATCGGTATTCTTGTTTTAACACTTGTTCCCATCAACTTCACCTATTTTAGGACCCAAATCGTCATTTTGATTTACTTGTGGTTCTGCATTATTGAAGATCCTGCATTTTTGTTGATTTCAACTTTCGTATCATTTCATTTTCTCCTTCATCGTATGTGTTGCCACAAGATAAAATATCTTCAGAACCAAAACCAAATAATTCTTGCATTAAACTCGATCTGTTTCTGTTCATATTCACACTCTCCATCTTTTATCACGTGTTATCTTTTGTTTAATCTTGAGTATAAATAGTTGTAATTTTGTATTTCAAAAATGTAACTTCTTGTAAGAGCCTATCAGGAAGGAAAAGGCACCCGTCAAACTCTAGTGTAAAACTCCCGCTCAAATAAAAGGTTATGAATAATTCAATGATAAATACTTATTGTCAAACGTGAACTAAATATTTTGAATCATTATTTTACGTGTGGAAAATATGCTACATATTTATTTTATGCAATATATTAACTAAGATGAGAGATTTTGTATTCCAAGATAAAGTAATTTTTTATGTAAGATGAAGTGACGGGTTAAAAGTCATGAGTATTCTTTCTCAAAAGTAGTAATTAAATACATTTGAAGGAAAAATGAGTATTTGGTGCCCAAACCCATTAAGGGTAGTCTTGTAACATTACAACAATTTATTTTGATTTGTTTTTATTTTGTCCCTGAAATACAGGCAGATTATGTCCCTTTAGCGAGATCCTTTTTTAAATTATAAGAAATGAGAGGTTTTGTAACGCCACAAACCCGTTTAGAGTTCATATTTTCACTGTGGAACCATAAATGCACTTAAAATATTTGTGGAAGTATAAATGGAATCATATCAATCTAAGAAAATCTAAAATATTTTTTTAAAACACGTCATATATATATATACATGTCAAAATCAGGAAATTTAAAAGTTTAGCATAATTATAATGTCCAAAATACGAGTCATTAGAGTACGATTGACTTCTTAATACAAGTTCAGAATATATATTTATGTTTGAATTTAGCGACAAAATAAGTAAGGAATGCGCGACTCCCACGTGCACAACCCCTACTGCTCGACCCCATCATTTGAAAATAATATTAATTTAAAGGCGTGAGTTTTATATTCAGTGGAAAACGCAAGTAGTTACACTAACAGGAGAATTACAACTATATTGCATAATATATTTGACCCGAATGTACTTTCCATTTCGGCCCGAAGGCACATTCTATTTGGCCCGAAGGCACTTTTATTTATATGGCCCGTCGGCCAACACTGTAGCGTCACTTTCAATTTCATGCATTGATAAAGAATTTAACCAAATTAGCATAACAAAACAACATGCTTACAAATTTAAAGTTTACCCATCTTTGTTTGATGTAAAAGTGTCAAATGTTTTCAATTGAGAAGAGTTCGATTGTGCCATACCTAACACAAGTGAATCGTAAAGATTCAAGACTAAAGTTGTAACACCCGGGAAAAAAAGAAGAGAAGTGTATTTAATTAGTTAGATGGCCCATTAGTGAATTATTATTATTATTGGGTTTATTATCCAATTACTTGGCCCATGAGGAATCCTAATGTGTTTGGGAAACTAGCTAGAGTAATTATATTAGGACTCTTTTGTTATTAGGGTTTTATTATACCACATTAGAGGGGACCAAACCAAAAACACGTTCCAGCTCTTTCTCTGCGCCACCACAGCCCCATCTTCTACCATACAACCTCGACGAAGTTTCTCTTCAACGCCATGATCCCTCAATTGCCTTCCCTATTTCATTCTCAACTCCTAAGGTAATTTTCTTATAAATTTTGAAACCCAATCCATGCTATTCAGAAATTTATGAAATTTTAATATGTTATTCATAATGACGTTCTTATTGTAATGTTAAAATTTCATACTAATCCGATGAGTACTTTTGTAGTTATTGAATTTTCAAACCAAGATGCCAGAATTTATGTTATTCTCTGTTTTCGTTTTAGAAATTCCAAAACCCTACTTATACATATCCAAAATTCGTGAAATTTTAATATGTTATGTTATAGTATGTTTACAATATTCAGTTAAAATTTAATATACTTTTGAGTTGTATTTTATTTTACATGAAATTCTCATTCAAGATTTCCAAATATTGAATATACTGCTTTCGATTTATAAATTCTGGAAACCATGTATAGAGACCTTTGAAATATCTGATTTTGTATATGTTATGTATTAGAATGTTTTCTATCGTGTGGTAAAATATTAGATCATTCCAACTTATATTTATTTAAATATTAACTATTTTCCAAGACGTTACAGTTTTAACCATGACAAAAGTTTCAATTTATAAATTCAAAACCTAAAGTTAACGAATTTAATATATTATTATTATTGGATATGTCATACTATGGTACGTGCAATATACGTTGTTAAAATTTCAGATCCGATAGTGCTATATTTATTTTACAACAATTTCAATTTCACAAATTCAAAACTCATAGCTAAATCTTTCGAATCTTCGTAAAATTTTTATATGATATCGATTTTTGAATTTATTATCTACTGTAAAAATATTGATTAATTACAATAAACGGTTTATGAGAAAATATTATTCGATCCCAACTGCGCAGAGATTTAGTATTGTTCAAACCTACCAAGTTGAACTCTAAACCTTAGGAAAATACCGTGAGCTTCCACGAATGTTATTTTAGTGCTTCCGATATCGAGGTTAATACTTAAGTTTTGACTTCTAGGACTAAGAAGTATATATTTTCCATGTTAGGCGACGAGGACGGCGAGCTCTGAAGTTCAATAGGGATATTGCATCAAATCATTCTACTATTTTTCAAGCAAAGTTTCGAGGTGGGGTTTGTTTTCTAAACTTTATTGTCCTTGTTAAATGCTTAGATTATTTTGCATGAATGTGTAGTCTGATTTCTTAGGCACTATTGAGCCGAGGGAATCAAGAGGTCCGGTCGATGTATCCCTCGTGGAACCCCTGCAGTGCAACTATTGTCTACGTCTATGGTTTTTCAAAAGATCTATGCTATGTCCTATTGGATTGTATTTGCATGCTTATGTGAGATATCTGTGTATTTAGCTTGGACAATTTTTACTCCACTGAGCTGTGTCGCTCACCCCACATATAATCAGATTTTTCAGGTTAAGGAGTCGGCGATGGTTATTGGCGGTGGATAATGGGTGGCCTATGAAACTACTGGAGTAATGTCTTTTTGTCTTTAAATGTTGTTTTCAATTGAGTAAGAAATTATTATACGAATTATGATTTTCCTATGCAACTACTAGAGTGATGTCTTTTTCTAAATGTTAATTTTCGAATTGAGATAATAAACGATGAATTGCTATGATTTTCTAAGTTTATTTATGTAAACAGGCAAAAAGGGATATTTCTTTTATATTATATTATAAATTAGTAAATGTACGAATTCTTAGAAATAAATGAATATATGAATTTTCTACACTTTATAATTTTCTTCCGTTATTGCTATTGAATTTTTAATGAAATATATTTACAGGCCTATTTTCTCTTATAAATAAAAGTATGAACACGATATTTTTCAAAGTCTTTCACTGTCAAGCGGTCTGTTAGAATTATATGTAGATGTCAAATTTTATTCCAAATATGTTATGCGATTGCTTCCGCTATAATTATTGTTCTTTGAAAATTAAATAAATCGTTTTAACGAGATGTGTTTCTAATGAAAAAAAAACATTTGATAAAATGAACGCTTGCGTATATTTTATAGTTAAAAATTTCGGAGCGTTACAGGTGGTATCAGAGCAGGTCTACCTTCCTGTAGACTTGCAAAAATAAATAAATAAATGTAGTTTTCGTGTGTGTACTCTGATAAATGAATAAGCTAAAGTTTTTTTTAATATAAATGAAAAGAGTCTATGTATCCACCACCGCTATGCCACGCCAACTCCAAAGCCAAGGTACAAAGTTAAATTTTCAAAAGTTCTATTGCTATTTCTACTGCTACTGCCATTGCTACTGCTACTGCTATTGCCATTTCTACTGCTACTAACATATTACATGATTTCTATTGTGAAAGAAAGAAAAAAAATGATTTACTTTATTTATTGATGCAATACACATGTACCATAGAACTATTGACTACGAGGTTTTGACACATTGTATGTGAATATGGAAAGGATAATATAAACTCTAGAGGACTTGGAAGAGGACCCCTGTGATAGAATATATGAGATTCATTACGAATTTATAAGCGATCGAGAATATCAGGATTGACTATGAGTAGATTACTAGCAACATAGATTATGGATAGACTTTAGTGGCTTTCGAGTTGAATATTCATGATTTACGCTATGTTCAATTCTTTAGAGTTAATGATAATACATTGATATAGTTATGGTGTTAGTATATCATTTGGAAATACAATAATTCTTGTTCGGATGTCTGAAGTCATGAAACTGAAGGTTAATGGAAAGGATTTAGAATTAGATTTATATGTTATAGGAATGAGAGATTTTGATGTGATCTTAAGCATGTACTAACTTCATAAGAGTCAATAAAATACATAAGGAGATAATATTTCAATGCGTGAGTTTATTTTTCTATGGAACAAAGGCTAGTACAGTACCTCGAATTATGTCAAGAAAGAAGGGAAAGTTTAAGGAAAGAAATTGTCTGAGGTAATTGGATATTGATGTAAGCCACCAATATTTTGATTTGATAATGGTCAATGTGCTAATTATTCGAGACTATGAAATATATTTTTAGAAACTTTTATTTGGGAGTCCACTAGATAGACAAATAGAATCCATTATTGACTTTTACTTGGGGCAGCACCGTATCAAATTCACCCATAGGATGACGTTGAAGGAATTAGAGTATGCAATTACATGAATTATTGGTTAAAGGACTTATCCGACTTAGAGTATCACCATGATGAGAGTCAATCATGTTTGTTAAGATACATGGATATACTACATGAAGGATTTATTGGATTACAAAATAAGTACCCGTTGCTAAGGATAAATGGTTCGTTTGATTATTTAAAGGAACTAGTATCTTATTAAGGATCAATTTGAGGTCACGTATCACCAACTAAAGTTCAATAAGAATTTTAAATTATGGTTAGGCTACGTAATATATTTTGGTCAGATTGTTACCATATGAGGAATATAAGTTGACCTGGTTAAAGTTGAAGTTATTAATCAATGGAGTATAGTTAAGAGTTCAACACCAAGGACTAGAGTGACAAGAAAATGTGAAGTTTCAATGGATGAAGAAGTGTGCGGAGAATTTCTAAGAAGTTAAATAAGGAATGACCAGTTTACGAGTAGAATAAAAATAATTGGTGAGAGAGTTTGCTAAGTTGATAATCGAGTGTAACACCTTTTAGTGGATTGAAATCAATTACTGCAACAATGTTGAACGACTTGTACGTAGAGATAAGATTTATGAGGCACAAGTGACATATGAGTTTTAGGAAAGATACGAAACCATGATCTAATTGAAGACCTCAACGGAATTTTATAGTTGCTAATGGTGTATTAGCCTACAATTGAATTTTGGTTGTACTTAAGGAAGAACTGTGATATTAGGTTAAGCACATTGTATATCGTACACCGTTCACCTATGAGCTACAAAGATTTATCGAGATATAGGAAATGTATTTTTGGTGGAGGAAATGATAAGAAATATCAGAACTTTTATGGATAGATGCATGACACGCCAACAAGTTAAGATCAAACACCAATGACTGTCAAGATATTTGTTAAGACACATGATATCCTCGAATGAAAGTTGAAAGCATATAGATATTGACTTTGTTGTAAGTTAGTCGCGACCAACTAGAAATCACGAGATGGAATATTTTTGACTGATTGACCAAATCTACACACTTTTACGATGACATATGGTTTAGTGCAATTCGTCGATTGTACACAAGAGAAATAGCGATACTATCAGAGAGATACTAGTTAACTTTGAATGTTTGGAGAAACTTGCAACAATATAGGGGAATAAGATTAAATTTTAGTGGGCTACAACATCTATAGACGGATGGACAAACTAAAAGGACAATAGAATCCTAAGAGACATGTATTTAGGATTTTCGGAGTAATTTGGAGGCATATTTACTTTTAGCGGGTTTTTCTTATAACAATAGTTGAGATGGCCAGGGCGAAGCAACTTGGGAATGAAAGGATGAGATTCTAGCAAGATATTTAGACGTTACTAGAGTTTGAACTAAGTTGACTAAATTTCGAGGACGAAATTTTTAAGAAGGGGAGTTTGTAACACCCGGAAAAAAAGAAGAGAAGTGTATTTTGTTAGGAATTTTATTGTTTAGATTTTGATGAATGCCATGTAAAACTTAGAATAGAAAGTTG
The DNA here is from genome assembly GCA_016081115.2 of Rehmannia glutinosa. Lineage (NCBI taxonomy): Eukaryota > Viridiplantae > Streptophyta > Magnoliopsida > Lamiales > Orobanchaceae > Rehmannia > Rehmannia glutinosa. The sequence continues at coordinate 52,549,503 of CM071928.1, forward strand.
GCACCCCAATTCTTGTTGTAAAATGCATTGTAATGAATAGAGTGGCCAAGGTGAGTCAAGACACTACCTACGCCCTAACATGCAAGAACACAATCAAGAGGGAAGGAAGACTCTGCGTGAGACAATTTGAGTATGGCAAAGAAGAGTAGACGGAACACTATCAAGAAGCGGTGAGATGCACGTGAGTGGAGCATCGATCAAGTCAACTCAAGAAAAGCCAAGTCTCAAGTTGAAGTGACAAGAGTCATCCAATGATTGGAAGTGACTCTAAGTCACCCGGGGAAAGCAAGGAAGTGCGGTCAGTCGAGATAATCGTAAAAGAACCGTTGCCTGAAATCAAGAGATTTACTTAAACAAGTAATATCTCCATACAACCTTTCTTGGAGTGCTCGATCCCTTAAGCGTGCAAAAGGAATGAACCAATAGGAAGCACTACACCGTGTCGAAACTCGAAAAGGTGAAAAGAATAATTCATACGAGGAAACGGCAATTCCAAGAACTCGCAAGCCAACGATCGCAAAGTGACTTTCAAAAACAAGCCTATCTCTTCAACGGGCAAATTTTTGAAAGTTCACTATAAAAGGCTGAGGAGTTTGGTTGAGAAGAAGGATGCATGAATGACACATACGTGAGATATACAAGCACATTAGAAAATCGAAACAATCTCAATCCTCAAGCCTACATTCCGAAGTACATCAATCCAACACTTACCTCGTGAAGGAAAGAGAGCTTCAACCATTGAAGAGGAAACCTTTGAAAACAAGGGGTCTCTTGTCCGGGAAGGATTGTAGAAAAGTTCAAAGTTGAACTAAGTCTTAAGCATTTGGAGGGCTTCGTGATCAAATCCAAAGAGCTTGAGCAAGTGAGTCAGTAGTAGCAAGGCAAACTGCCCTGTGAAGAAGCCGAGTCGAACGAGAAGCCGGTGAGTGATCAAGGCGTCTCGGATCGAGTCCCAAAAGATCAAGTCGGCCGTTGTGATCAAGACTTGTATCCGGACTGTTACCACTTTATAAACTGATCGTTACTTAGTGGATTCCTCCGGGAGTTGGAGAAGAGAGGAGTAGAAGAATTACCCCATCTTCGAACCTCTATAAAAACTTTACTATGTCATTTACATTTCAACATTTAAATTCCCGCACTTTTAATTGCTTATATCTGTGATAAATTTGCTATCCATTTGATAATTTACAAGTACTAAATCAAGCTCTAATATTTTGTTTAATCAAACTTAAGGGTGTTAAGTCTTCCAAAAAATAAAACCACAAATGAGTTAAATTGTAGCCAACAAATTGAGTTACTCCATCAACAAATCGATTGAGTGCATTGAAAGATTAACTCTCTTGAGTGACTAATTCGATTGTCCATCAAGGACACAATGTGTAGAATTAACTCTGTAGATTTAAAAGGACTAAATCGAAAATTTGGTAAGGTTTATTCAACCCCCCTCTAAACCTTACACTTACACCCCTTGGGACCTACAAGTGGTATCGGAGCGGTTGGTTCATTGAACCCTCCGCACCGGTTCTTGAACTAGATCTCCAAATTTTTCAAAGTCTGCTTTAGTACTTAAACTTTCAAAACTCTTTTTATTAAAAGTCATTATCATGGAAGCAAATCTAACACGCATCCCTATGTTCACCATTGAAGAATTTGATGATTGGAAAATTCGTATGCGAGGCTCATCTATCAAAGATTACATGATGAGATGTGGATAGTGATAGAAGATGGGCCTCTACAAATATTAAAGGTGAACACATTATGCGAAGAGTTGCGGTGAAGGAGAAGAAGATCTTTGCTCCCGGACGATCATGGTTGAAAAACCAAGAACTGAGTGGACAAATGATGACAAAAAAGATACAACCTGGATAATGTAGCCAAGGACATCCTCTACAAAACCTTGGACAAAGCCATGTTCAACAAAGTCAAATCATGCAAAACGGCTAAAGAAATCAGGACAAGTGACATTGATTTGTGAAGGCTCGGAGCAAATCAAAGAAAACAAATTATCGATGAGTGTATTTAAGTTTGAAAATTTCAAAATGATCTCGGGAGAGAATCGGATCAACTGGATGCTCGGTTTACGAAATCACAAATGAGTTGTCTACACTTGGAAAGGAATATACACGAAAGAAATGTGTATGAAGATCCTAAAAAGTCTTCCAAATGAATGGGAAATGAAGGTCATGGCACTCGAGACATTCCATGGACCTATCAAAGACATCCAACCATGAACTATTCTCGGACCTCAAAGCCTATGAGTTTGAGCCGAGAAGAAAAGACCAGGAAGAGACAATTTGTACCCAAAGCAAACGTGCTCTAATTGTCAAAGATGGGAAGAGCCGAGGTCAAAGAAGCAATTGACACGAAGAAGAAATAGCCACGATGGTTAAAAGATTTAACAAGTTCTTTAACAAGAACTACAAGAGAGGAAAGGGTGAATCTTCCGAGAAGACACTCGGCTCCCTCCAAATCAAGGGATGATAGGCCAACCAAGAGAATGGATCATCAACAAGTTGAGTATCAAAGGACTCGACAACTCAAGAGTAGAAAGAGTGATCAAAAGGCAATATCTATGTTGGAATTGTAGACAACCAGGTCACTATGCCATTGATCGCTCATATCCTCGTAGTCAACAAATACAGAATGAAGAAGAAAGAAAGGTCTTGAGAGAAAGAAGACAAGAAAAGAAAAAGGCAATGATGGGCTGCATGAGAGATCAAAAAAACAAGTCAAGAGATTCGATAGCAATGAAGGCGACTACTCGAGTGACTCGAAGAAGAAGCCTTGATCCGCTTAATGGCCAAAGAACAAGATCAAGAAGATGAGGTACAATCTAATTCAACAAGCTCGGACACTTGTGATAGTGATCGTGACACACACACTTCATCACCTAATGATCTTTATGATTCATTAGGCAAAATGATGAAAGATTTTGAGCACATTAAATCCTCACACACACTATTGAATGAGGAAAACAGACCTCTTAAAGGTCAAAACTCAAAGTGACTAAGGAGCCGAGTACTCTAAGTCAAATAGTTATTGAAAATGAAAGTTTAAAGGCTGAAAATGCTAAATTAATAGCGAGAAATCGCTACTATAGAAAAGAGGAGAATGACCTCAAAAATGTCATTGCCTCATTCACTAAGGCATCTAAATCATTGGATGATCTTATTATGAGTCAAAGAGAATGTGGAGACAAGACAGGCTTAGGATTTAATTCCTTTGTGCCATGTCAAACCTCAAGAGTAATTTTGGAAAAAGGATCTTCAAGTCATGAAGAGTCCGAGAAATCCAAAACTCTAAATACGCACACACTGTCACTCCAAAGCACAATACTAAGCAAACCGCCCTGGTTACAAAGGAAAAGGAAAATACCGATTGAGTGTCTTTGAAGGACAGTGAGAAGAAATTCACCAAGTCCTCAAAAACTCCAAACAGAAAATACTCTGTAAAGAAGAAACAGCTACCAAAAATCCCGGAAAATCCATAAAAGAAACACATATGATGGGAATGGTAGAAAATATCCAAGCCAAGTGATTGGAATAATGTGAACCATCAAAGATAGACTTATGGAATATAAGCCCAAGTGGCAAAGGCCTAGAACTCAACAAAGGCCATTCCAAAAGTTTGAGAGCTTTCATCACACACATGCACCCAGGCACTACACTCAAAAGCACCATAATTACCCTAGGAAGGCAATTGCTAAAACACATATGCGAGCATACGACAAAAGAGACAAAATTTGTATGAACCTAGAACCCCCAAGCAATTTGCGAAATTAATTATGATTATGGCACTCGATAGATGGCAACCCCTTAGAGTCAAATCATTTGGCTATAGGTTGGTTGGATCATCTTACAATTCTAACCCCTCGGGACCCGGACAAGTATGGGTACCTAAAACTTAATTTCCTTGATTGCGGGTTCAAGGAACAGTGAGTGCCAAGGAACCTGGTACATGGATAGTGGTCGTTTCCCGGACATATGACAGAAATAAGAGAAAACTGTCAAAATTCAAGGAAGTCAAAGGAGCAAAAGTCATATTTGGGGAAATGAAGCTCCTGGTGAAATAAGAGGCATTGGATCCATCAAGAGGAATGGATTAGAAATCACGAGATGTTGCATATGTTGAAGGACTCAACTTCAATTTCTGAGTATCGATCGGCTCTGTGACAAGGGCTACAATGTTGGATTCAACATCGGAATATGCCAAATCAAAGATATTGAATCAAATGAAGTTGTGTTGTAAGGAAGTAGACAAAAAATATGTATGTAGTGGATTGGTCAACCGCAACACCCAAGACTGCACTCTACTAGCAAAAGCACAAACCGAATCAAGTTGGTCGTGGCACAAAAAAGCCGAGTCACCCGAATTTCAAAACAATTAACAAGTTGGCAAGAAGTCATCTTGTAGAAGGACTTCGGACTCGAAAAGATACAAGAAGGAAAGTATATGTGATGCATGTCGAAAGGGAAAACAAATCAAGTCGTCATTCAAAGAAAAGAAATGCCCATCCTCAACAAGAATATTGCATCTACTTCATATGGATCTATTTGGCCCAAAGGGAACCAAAGAAGCATAAGTGGAAAGAAATACACCTTGGTGGTAGTAGATGATTACTCAAGATATACATGGACAATATTCATGTGCAAGAAGAAAGAAACTCTGCAAAACTACCACAATGAAGAGAATTCAAAATGAGAAGAGTCAAACCATTATCAAAATAAGATCGGATAGAGGAACCGAGTTTGTCAATGGAATAATAACTCGATATTGTGTTGAGAATGGCATTGGTCATGAATTATCAATGAGCAAGGACTCCACAAGAATGGAGTTGCGAGAAAGAAGGAATGAACCCTCAAAGAAGCGGAAGGACCATGTTAGTCAAGCAGGGTTACCAAAAGATTTTGGGCTGAAAGCAATTAACACAACTACTTGCTACACCCAAAACAGATGTATGATAAATAGACGACTAACAAAGACTCCCTATGAGATCCGGACTGAAGAAAACCAAATGTTGCATATTTCGGGATATTTGGATGTAAATGCTTCATCCACAACAATGGCAAAGACAACCTAAAGGCTTTTGATGCTAAGGTGATGAAGGTATCTTCTTAGGATACTCAAAAAGTAAAGCCTACGAGAATACTCAATAAAAGAACTATGGTTACGAAGAATCCATTCATGTAGTATTCGATGAGCCAAAAGTAAATGGAGAAGACATTGAAGAGTCAACCGATAAGTCTGAATCATCCAACCATACGAGAAGAGTCCCTATCTTTGAAGCTGAAGCCGGATTATCAATTCGAGAAGAAGATGAGATAGCTGAATCTCAAAAGCAAATGAAAATTTACTAAGTGATTACGAGAGAGCCGACCACAAAGAACACAACTCGCAAGTCGATCAATCCAGCTAACTTACTCCAACCTTGATGTAAGATGGCTAAGAGACCATCCACGAAACTTGTCATTGGAGATATAAGAGAAGGTGTCAAAACAAGATCCGAACTCAACAAGAAGCTATGTTCACATGCTTCATCTCGCAAAATAGAGCCAAAAGATGTGTCACAAGCATTGGATGACACACATTGGATTCAAGCTATGCAAGAAGAGTGAATCGGTTTGAGAGAAACAAAGTATGGGAACTAGTGCAAAGACCCATACATCAAAATGTTATTGGAACCAAATGGGTATTCGAAATAAGATGAACGAGGAAGGTTACGTAGTAAGAAACAAAGCAAGATCGGTAGCCAAAGGATATTGTCAAGAAGAAGGGATAGATTTTGATGAAACATTTGCCCTCGTAGCAAGATTGGAAGCTATAAGGATGTTTCTTGCCTATGCACTCACAAGAATTTCATTGTATATCGATGGATGTAAAAAGTGCATTCCTAAACAGTTTATTGGAAGAAGAAGTATATGTTGAACAACCTCCGAGGATTTGAGCGAGAAGACTCTTGGAGACAAGGTATACAAACTCAAGAAAGCCTGTATGGATTGAAACAGGCACCCAGAGCATGGTATGATACCCTGTCACAATTCCTAACGAGAATGGATTCACAAAAGGAAAAGTAGATAGAACACTTTTCGAATTCAAGACAAGAAGAGTATCTTGCTTGTTCAAATATATGTGGATGACATCATTTTTGGATCCACTAACAAAGAGTCTGTGTGAAAAATTCTCAAACCTCATGCAAAGCAAATTTGAAATGAGCATGATGGGAGAGCCGACATTTTTCCTTGGACTTCAAGTGAAACAAATTGAAGGATGGAACCTTCGTAAGTCAAACAAAATATACCAGAGATTTAATGAAGAAGTTTGGTATGGAAGAGAAGTCTTCAGAAAAATACCAATGAACACATAGTCAAAATGGACATGGATGCGGATGGCAAGCACAGTAGATCAAACAAGATACTGAGCACTTATTGGATCATCGCTTCTATCTCACAAAGAAGCGGGCCGACATCACCTTTGTTTGTAAGTGTATGTGCAAGATTTCAATCTGCTCCAAAAGAGAGCCATATGACAAACTAAAAAGAATACTTGAGATACTTGAAAGGAAGCCAAGAAGTAGGCCTATGGTATCCAAAGGAAGGTGGATTCGGACTAATTGGCTATTCGGACTCGACTACGCTGGATGCGAGTGGGCAGAAAAGCACTTCGAGCACTGTCAAATGCTAGGAAAGACTAATTTCCTGGTTTAGCAAGAAGCAAAACTCAATAGCCACCTCTACAAATTGGTGAGCGATAATACATAGGGCTGCGGGCAAAATTTGCCCAAGTCCTATGGATGAGACAACAAATGAGAGACTATGAAGTTGAAGAAAAAGAAATTCCAATCATGTGTGATAACACAAGTGCCATTGCAATCACTCAAAATCCTCGTGTTTGCACTCAAGAACAAAACATATAGATGTCGATATCATTTCATAAGAGATCATGTTGAAAAGAAGGACATTATCTTGGAATACATCTCAACGATAAACAACTAGCCGACACCTTCACAAAACCATTACGTGAGTCAAGATTTGAAGAACTCAAGCATGAGTTGGGGTTGATTGAGTGAGTGACACTCGACAAAATCAAAGAAGAGCATTAGAACAGAAAAAGAAGTAAAAAAGGAGTCGAAAACAAAAATCAACTCGATGAAATCACCAGACGGAAAGACAAATACAACACCGAGTCACCGAATATGAGTCACCAAGAGAATCTGAGAGGAGTAGAGTTAAATCGGCTAAGAGATAAGTTTGAATAACTTATGAGCAAAGTGACAAAAACGCAATCGTTTTGACTTAGCGGGAATGTTTTAAGGAACACGTCGTCGGCAATAATGATGATGTGTACGGACATAAAGCCGCACACTAAGCTTGATTGGATATAAATGTTGCCGCATTAAATACGAGACGTGAAATGCTCAATAGGCATGCGAAATCCAAGCCGTTGATTTCGATCACAATTCAAAACCGCCTGCACGCCCTTTCATAAACCATATTTAAACCATTTTCGTCCGTTTCTCTCTCACACTTCTAAAAACTGTTCATCTTTTTCTCTCAAAAGCAAAGGCAAACTACTCTCGAAACCCTATCAACATTCAAATCAATTTCTGAGACTTCTCTTGATATAATTCTGAGAAATGGCACCAACTTACGACTTTACTAAGTTAGGAAAGCAAATCCACACCGGTTCGACGGTGGATTTCGACGGAATGGTGAAGCAGGGGTCCGACGACACCCTGGTAAAGAAAATCGCGGAAAAGTTGGAAACGTCCGGACTAAAACCGTTTCTAACGCTGGAATATCCTATGACCTATGTGGAGGAGGTCGCACAATTCTACGTGAATGCTGAGATTCACGACGAAGGAATCAAGTCATCTGTTCACGGGAAGCAGCTGACTATCACTGCCAAGGATTTGGCTGAATATTGCTCACTACCTGCAGAAGGAGCAAATCAAATTAAGGAAGTGATGTAAACTTGGCCGACGCATGGAAAGAAATAGCCAAGTCCGACCTTGCGATAAAATTATATACACAAAGAAACAAGAGATCTGCTGAAGGAGGATTATCACAAATTGTTGGACATAGTTGCCAAATGTATCGACATCAAATTTGGCGACTTTGACCAACTATCAAAGACAAAGTGGTTGTGATGGCTGCAATCATCGAAGAAAAGAAGATAAACTGGGCTGGGTTTATCTACAAACAGACTCTGCCCGAGCACGTGGGGAACAAGTCCTTCAAAGAAGATGGCACATTTGGAGGATCCCTAGGATATGGCCTAGTGATTGGCCGGCTCGGAGGTGAAAGGAGTACCTCTTAGACATGGGAAGGCTTTCCATGTCAACAAGAGGATGTTCGAGCTAACCTCTCTCGGTGCTCGGAAGCGAGCTTATGCCAAGAGAGTCGACACACCGGTGAGGGGGAATCACCGACCAAGATACAAACTGCTTCCTCTCCACCAAGAAGAAAGTCGCCCCTGCACCGCTAAGAAGATCACGCCCCTGCAAGAAAGAAAACCAAACATGCTCCCGCCCCTGCAGCAGAGTCACCGCCCCCAGCCGTGTCACCCCTGCAGCGCGGTCGAGAAGGACTCACAAATGCCTTCTCCGATCGTCAAAAGGAGGAGAACTCGATAAGCCCAGGCGGCCAGCTCCTCCGAAACAAACACCAAGACACGCCCCCGCCGCCAAGACTCGAGAGGACACCGCCTCGAACTAGAAATTCCCCTGGTACAAACCAGAGACGAAGAAGACTCGTCAAGCGGCATCGAACAAGAGAAACTAGTGAGTCGGTTACTCGGCTAGCACAAATACAGAGACTATCGGAGAAGTAGAGTCTCCGGATGTAGTTGTTGAAACAGCCAAGTCTCTTGGGCGACCAAAGAGAGGCAACCTCAAGACACAATCGTAGCTCACACACCAAAGCACAAGAAGAACCAGGCCCAAGCAGATAGTGATGTAATGATCCTATCTCCACCTTACCCGACATCCAAAATCGTCTGCGTGAGTGGAGAAAATGGAAGTTGAGCAAGTCAAGGAACAGTTCCAACGGCCCGAGTTCATAGAAGAAGAAGAGGAACTGCTAAATTTCCTTGGACTAACTATCTGCCCCAAAGACTTGATGAGGACAATCGCTTAGACATCCCGCAAATCTACAAGGACGGGGAGAGAGCAAAGCAAGTCAAGAAGCCGAAGCACGTGAAAAGGCAAGCATCCGCCTCTATCTCCACCACTACGAACACTTCCATCCTCTTCTTGATGTCTTCTCCGAAAGTGACGAGGAACCGGAGAATGTTCTTTGCCCGCGAAGAGTTACAAATGCAAAGAAGCATTGCATGAATCAAGAATCCTTCACGAGCAAAGACCGATGGAGGGACCAGGAGAGTCCTCCGAACACGGTGAAATCGATCCAATGGGAGTAGTTCAAAGAAATAGCCACCGATGTTTCTTTGCTACCACTTCCCCACTCACTCAAGAAGGCAATAAGGAAATGGCGATGAAATCTGGGCTAGTGGGGACCCCAATCGAGCCAACCCCTATTGAAGGTGTGCCACCACCGCCCCAACGGCTGAACCATCAATTGCAACAAATGAGTCCGGAGACGAGTGACCCCACTTCAAGTCACTCACCGTGGTGTGCCGGTGGGAAACTCCCTCCACCGGCAAGGTCGGAGGATGCTTTGCGCAGATGACTCCACAAAGAAGCAAGGAGGCGAAGAAGAGAAATTACAATCACAAGAAGAACAAAGAAGTTGCCATCAACGAATCTCGAGGCGATTGAGACTGTCTCACCGAGATGCCAACCGCTCTGGCTAATGACGCCGATGATGCGAAGAGGCACGAGGAAGGGACACCCGGAGTTAACACTGGGCGATGAAAGTGCAATCCATGGGGTTGAGACTCCAATGGATGCCATCAGAAGACCCTAAGACACCACACCGCGAAAGGGAGGACCAAAACCTCGCAGCCGAGAGACTGGCCGGAGGAAATGAAGGCCCACGGGAGGTTGAGACGTCCCGGGTAAAGAGGTCAAGTAGAGAACATCCCTCCCGCAATCATCGACTCATCCGAGAAGGAGATCGGTGCACTTCATGATTCCCAGGACAACCCGATGTCACTTTTCCGGGATCGAAGACGAAGAAGAAGCCGAGTCATCCCCATGACAAATCCAAAAGACTCACCATGCGGGTGTTCTAAGTGCGAGTAAGTCGATCCCAAGACTACTCGTCAAACTTTTAACTTTGATGATGAGCCACCTCTAGAAATCTCATCATCGTCCGATGACGCCGCCGATAAGGCCGAGGATAAGTCAACTCGAAAAGGAAAAATCACCGAGACCAACGAAGGCATTAAGGCAGTGAGGCTCGGCAAGCGGGTCTACTTCACAACCAAACCCACCAACCGAAAACCACCGCTCGGCTCCTCAAGCTACAAACCGGATCGATTCCCAAAAGAACTTCACGCGCATTGCTCATCATCGAACAGATCCTGGTCGGCGGTGATGAATCTTTTGTAGAATCTTTCCCTTTCTCACCGGAGATACGAGAACTCCACGAAGAGTCGAAACGAGCAAGCACGTTACCACAAACCAGCTCCTGTTTTTCACTCGGCACCATTGTTCCAAAGATTTTGATTTCGACGTATGGCCATCACCGCAATGTGAAGAATCACCAAGCGAGAAGTGTTCAAGGCACTCTTTGCTTTGAAGTTGAAAAGATGGAGAGGCATCGAGCCTCTTTGGACATGCGATTGGACAACAGAGATGCCACCCTTACAGTGACTTAAGAGGCATAACAGATTTCGAATAAGGGAGTGGTGGCAATAGCGGAATCAATGCGTGTGGAACAGTGAGATACTTGAACCTTGCTCAACAAGTCGGTGTGGAGAGTCGAGAATGTTGATGCGAAAATGAAGGCGAGGAACACATTGAGCATATGCATGAAGCTCACACTTTGCCGAGATCAAGCCGCTGCGTGAGCGAAATGCAAATGATATACGGCGTTTGGAAGAACACATGACAAGAAAATTCAGCCTTCTCATGGCCGAGATGAATGAAGCCGATTTCAGCAGAATCCAACGCTACTCGATCAATTCGTCTTTGCATACAACGCAGCGGTACTTGAAAGCGAGAATTCAACCATCGAAGAAGACTTCGACTTCATGCTTGCCAAAGATGTTCTGCAGGGTTCCTCTATCCTTTGATGATGCCAAAAAGGGGGAAGAGGAATACCTTAAAGCAAAGAAAATCCGAAGTTTGAAAAGAAAGGAGCAAATGAGAAAGAAGAAAAGCGGTGAGAAGGAAAATCACCGAGGAAATTTTGAAACTAAAGAAAGGAAAATCACGAGGGGGAAGGATCAAAAGATATGACCTTGATGATTGCACAAACCCCCAACAGGTCCTCACACACGGTGACATTATAAGCGAAAACTCCCCGTGACTCGCCACTCCAAGACTCTCTTGTATCTATGGCCGAGAAGAGAAAAGAAATTGAAGCGAGGGATGAAGGAAGTGGAAGGAAGAATGGATGCCAGGGTGATGAACATCTTGAAAGAACATGGAGGCATTCCGGTTGACAGAGACACGTATGCCATTTCGATGTCGGGACAGAGCCACGATCGATTGACGAATTCAAAACGCTCGAATCAAGGATATTTTGCAAATATGTCCATGGCTCAAGCTTGGGACTTATCTTGGGAAAAGGGTCTCACATTGTGTGAAGAAGGCGACAGACAAATAGACTTCCGGTCACTCTGCCGGGTCACTCTGCTAGTCAATCACCGGGAAGAAGAAGACCCCGACAAATATACGCCCGAGAGGAAGAGGAAGAAGCGAGAAGTGGAGGAAGAAGCTTGGACCTGGCCTCGCCCAAAAATATCGAATCGTAGATCCCGGGAAAGAAATGAGGGATCTACTTGGGGGGCTTGACCAAGTGGCAAATTTGCGAGTGGCTAAAACTAACGCCGAGTATGCAAAGAGAATAGAAGAAGAAAACAAAAGACAAACTCGGCTATGGCGGGAGAGACAGAAAGACTAAGGAAAGATGAAGCTACCAGGAAGGCATATGAGAAGAAAAAGAAGGCAAATGACGACGAGAAAAAGAGAAGAAGAGAAGAAGATGCTTGATCAAGATGAAAGAAGGAGACAATAAGGAGATGAAGTGTTGCTGTCCAACCCTTCATGTATTTTATTATGTAAATACATACAATGTAAGTCTTCTGTAATAAAGTTATAAATTTTTTTTTGTGAAGACAGTTATATACTCTGATACACCCCTGTAAACAAATTGTGTTAAGTACAAGAATGATATGATCAATAAAAATATTGATTCTGCGCATACATTCTATGTCAATACACTATCTGTATGTATCTTTGCTATTTGCATATTTGTATGATTTAAGTTTTGGCATCATCAAAAAGGGGGAAATTGTTAGGAATTTTATTGTTTAGATTTTGATTAATGCCATGTAAAACTTAGAATAGAAAGTTGGCACCCCATTCTTGTTGTAAAATGCATTGTAATGAATAGAGCCGCCAAGCCGAGTCAAGACAGCTACGCCCTAACATGCAAGAAGACAATCAAGATCGGAAGGAAGACTCTGTGAGACAAATTGAGTATGGCAAAGAAGAGTAGACGGAACACTATCAAAGAAGCGGTGAGATGCAAAATGAGTGGAGCATCAATCAAGTCAACTCAAGAAAAGCCAAGTCTCAAGTTGAAGTGACAAAGAGTCATCCAATGATTGGAAGGCGACTCTAAGTCACCTGGGAAAGCAAGGAAGTGCGGTCAAGTCGAGATAATCAGAAAAGAACCGTTGCCACGAAATCAAGAGATTTACTTAAACAAGTAATATCTCCATACAACCTTTCTTGGAGTGCTCGAGTCCCGAAGCGTGCAAAAGGAATGAACCAATAGGAAGCACTACACCGTGTCGAACTCCGAAAAGGTGAAAAGAATAATTCATACGAGGAAACGGCAATTCCAAGAACGCAAGCCAACGATCGCAAAGTGACTTTCAAAAACAAGCCTATCTCTTCAACGGGCAAATTTTTGAAAGTTCACTATAAAAAGGCCGAGGAGTTTGGTTGAGAAGAAGGATGCATGAATGACACATACGTGAGATATACAAGCACATTAGAAAAATCAAACAATCTCAATCCTCAAGCCTACATTCCGAAGTACATCAATCCAACACTTACCCGTGAAGGAAAGAGAGCTTCAACCATTGAAGAGGAAACCTTTGAAAACAAGGGGTCTACTTGTCCAGGAAGGATTGTAGAAAAGTTCAAAGTTGAACTAAGTCTTAAGCATTTGGAGGGCTTCGTGATCAAATCCAAAGAGCTTGAGCAAGTGAGTCAGTAGTAGCAAGCGCAAATGCCTGTGAAGAAGCCGAGTCGAACGAGAAGCCACCGAGTGATCAAGGCGTCTCAGCATCGAGTCCCAAAGGATCAAGTCGGCTTGTTGTGATCAAGACTTGTATCTGGACTGCTACCACTTTATAAACTGATCGTTACTTAGTGGATTCCTCCGGGAGTTGGAGAAGAGAGGAGTAGAAGAATTACCCCATCTTCGAACCTCTATAAAAACTTTATTTGTCATTTACATTTCAAAGATTTAAATTCCCGCACTTTTAATTGCTTATATTTGCCCTTCAACTAAATTTGATTTATCCATTTGATAATTTAAGATTTTTAAATCAAGCTCTAATATTTTGTTTAATCAAACTTAAGTTGTGTTTCTTCCATTGAAAAATAAAACCAAAAGTTTGGATTTTTTGATAAGTAAATTTGAGTTACTCCATTTAGGAAAATGGTTTTTGTTCCATTAGATCTTGTTAAAATTATTATCTAATGAGTGACTAATGTTCAAATATGATGATTTATGATTTTGTATGATTATTTTGGTGATTTAAAAGGACTAAATCGAAAATTTGGTTAGTAAAAATTTATTCAACATTTTTAAACCTTACACTTACACCCCTTTGGACCTTGACATATTTAATTAGTTAGATGGCCCATTAGTGAATTATTATTATTATTGGGTTTATTATCCAATTACTTGGCCCAGAGAATCCTAAGGTGTTTGGGAAACTATGGCCCAGAGTAATTATATTAGGACTTGGTTTACTTATTAGGGTTTTATTATACCACATTAATAGTGACCAAACCAAAAACACGTTCCTTGATTAGGTTGTCCTTTTAGCCACCACAGAGACCATACAACCATTAAAATGGGGAAGTTTCTCTTCAACGCCATGATCCCTCAAAAACTTCCCTTTTCATTAACTCCTAAGGTAATTTTCTTATAAATTTTGAAACCAATCCATGCTATTCAGAAATTTATGAAATTTTAATATGTTATTCATAATGACGTTCTTATTGTAATGTTAAAATTTCATACTAATCCGATTAATTACTTTTGTAGTTATTGATTTTCAAACCAAGATGCCAGTTGATTTATGTTATTTAACTTAGGTTTTAGAAATTCCAAAACCCTACTTATACATATCCAAAATTAATTAAATTTTAATATGTTATTTATAGTATGTTTACAATATTTAGTTAAAATTTAATATACTTTTGAGTTGTATTTTATTTAATGAAATTCTCATTTAAGATTTCCAAATATTTAATATACTCATTCATTTATAAATTCAAACCATGTATTATTTAATTAATTTTGTATATTTATTATTAGAATGTTTTAATTTGGTAAAATATTTATCATTCCAACTTATATTTATTTAAATATTAACTATTTTTTAAGACGTTAAAATTTTAAATATGACAAAAGTTTCAATTTATAAATTCAAAACCTAAAGTTAACGAATTTAATTTAATATATTATTATTATTGGATATGTCATACTATGGTATTTAATATTATCGTTGTTAAAATTTCAGATCCGATAAATGCTATATTTATTTAAATATGATTTTTCTTCCATAGTTGTGCATGATTTTGTCTTACAACAATTTTTAACTTCATTCAAAATCATAGCTAAATCTTTCAATTTATCAAAATTTTTTTTTTTCATTATATGATATCGATTTTTGAATTTATTATCTTTAAAAATATTGATTAATTACAATAAACGGTTTATGAGAAAATATTATTCGAATAAAATTTGAGATTTAGTATTGTTCAAACCTACCAAGTTGAACTCTAAACCTTAGAAAAATATCGTGAGCTTCATACTTTTATTTTAGTGAGAAAATCGAGGTTAATACTTAAGTTTTGACTTAAAACTAAAAACGTATATATTTTTCATGTTAAAATTCATATATTCATTTATTTCTAAGAATTCGTACATTTACTAATTTATAATATAATATAAAAGAAAATCATTCTACTATTTTTCACATAAATAAACTTAGAAAATCATAGTTTGTTTTCATAAACTTTATTATCTCAAATGCTTGAAAATTTTGCATTTAATGTGTAAAGACATTGCTCTAGTAGTTGAGCCAGAAAATCATAAGTCCGGTAATGTTTCCTTACTCAATTGGAAACAACATTTAAAGACAAAAAGAACATTACTCCATTGTTTCACGCCCATTTTTTCAAAAGATCTATGCTAACCCCTAAATCGATGGATTGTATTTGCATGCTTATGTGAGATATCCGTCCAAGCTAAATTGGACAATTTTTACTCACATAAGCATGCAAATACAATCAATCACCCCACATATAATCATAGATTTTTGAAAAACCAAGGAGTCGCGATGGTTATTGGCGGTGGATAATGGGTGGCCTATGAAACTACCTGAGTAATGTCTTTTTGTCTTTAAATGTTGTTTTCAATTGAGTAAGAAATTATTATACGACTTATGATTTTCCTATGCAACTACTAGAGTGATGTCTTTTTCTAAATGTTAATTTTCAAATTGAGATAATAAACGATGAATTGCTATGATTTTCTAAGTTTATTTATGTAAAAATAGTAAAATGATATTTCTTTTATATTATATTATAAATTAGTAAATGTACGAATTCTTAAAATAAATGAATATATGAATTTTCTACACTTTATAATTTTCTTAAGTTATTAACTATTGAATTTTTAATGAAATATATTTACAGCTATTTTTCTTATAAATAAAAGTTCAACACGATATTTTTTCAAAATCTTTCACCACAAGCGGGATCGAATAAATTATATGTAGATGTCAAATTTTATTCCAAATAATCAATATTTTTGCTTCCGCTATAATTATTGTTCTTTGAAAATTAAATAAATCGTTTTAACGAGATGTGTTTAGCTAATGAAAAAAAAATTGTTTTGATAAAATGAACTATGAAGTATATTTTATAGTTAAAAATTTCGGAGCGTTACAAAAGTCAACATATCTATCAAAAATTACTAACTTATGTGAGGTCTATATAATTTATAAGTATATTATCTTACGAAAGATAAATTAAATACTTAATCTAACTATCCTTAGTTTTGAATTAATAAATCACCTGTAAAAATAAGTCATTTAATTGTCAACTTCACTTGGAAATTTATTTTTAGAATTAAATAAAAAAATAATATGTTTTTATTTTTTTAATTAAATAGATAAATAATTAATCAAATTAAATTATTTAAATAAGCTAATTAAATAACTAATAATTAATTAAATAATAAATAATTTGAATTTAATTAATGAATGAGTAACTAAATAATTAATTAATTACAAAATAATTAAATAAGTAAAAAACTAGTTAAATAAATAACTTATAAATAAATAATTAATCAAATGATTGTTAAATAAATAATTATTTAATTAAACTTAGTCAAAAGTTGTCATTAACCTAAGTTAATAACAAAGCTAAATCAACTCATCCAACTAAAATCATTACTACAAAAGTAATTAATCAATCTCTAATTTCTTATTAAAAAATTAATAGCTATATAAACTATGTTTAAATCCTAATTTCTTAATAACTAAATGTTTCTCCAAAATTAACTTAAAATCTTATAATTAATCACTAACAATAGTTTTCACAAAATATCTCCAACTACACTTCCCCATTTTAATGATTGCCCCATACTTCTCTTGTCTAAAAGGACAACCTAATCAACCTACGAACGGCTTTTCTTTGTTCACTATTCATCATCTTAATAAAACCCTACACACAAAAGTAACACCAAGCTCACAACCTCCCCCAAACACCCATGATTCGCCCCATGGCATCTCCTAATAAACCCTCTATTTTATTATTTTTCTACAAGTTTTAAACCATAAATCTTCTCCAAAATTTTCATATAGTCAATTTCTACAACAAAGCAAAGCTAAAGAATTTTAAAAAATGTCCATAAGCATTTTTACTAACTTAAATATTTCATACATCAAGATCAACACCAAAATAATCATACAAAATCATAAATCATCATATTTGAACATGCTTTAGATAATATTTTAACAAGATCTAATGGAACAAAACCATTTTCCTAAATGTATGGGCCAAATTTACTTATCAAAAAATCCAAACTTTTGCTTTTTTTTCAATACTAAAACCAACATAAACTCACTAACCTTTACAGTTTGACTAAAAAAATCTTACATTTTAATGGAAGGAAAAATTAAATCAAATCTTAAAAGTTGAAGGGAAAAAGAGAGTCACCTTGGAGTGTTTCAGAACTTAACCTACAAGACAAAGTTAAAGAATAGTGAAGAGTGAATAGTGTAAGTGGGGATGTTTTAAGTGTAAGAGTTCTTCGGGGTAGTTGGGCAATTTTCTAATTACACCAAAAATCAATTCTCTTAATTTCTATTTTATAAATTCAAAAATAACCAATGCACATTATAGAGATAAAGTCTATTAATATCTTAAACTACTATTATAGTTTTCAAATATATATTGCAAATTGCCTAATAATTCATGTTTCTCTAAAAAAAATCATACTACAATTCCAAAACTCTTAAGTCCAACACTAGTCTCTCAAATACTAAGTTTTAAAATTATCAAATCAATAAAGTCTTACCTCTAAGTTATGGGTACGTTCGATCTTTATTCTCGAAAATTTTAAAATAAAGCTCGATAAAATTAAATGCTCAAATTTAAATAAATTTCTCTAGGCAATTAAAATTAAAATTTATGATTATTCTAAAATAAATGTGTGTTATTGCTGCAAGAAGGGTCAGTCATCACAACATCCACCACAAGTGTGTTCGAGATACCCTTGGCACTCGCAATATTGTATTTTTTGTTTTGTCTTCACATTTACTCTTGTATTTGTTATTTTCTTCGATACTCTGTCTTGACTTTGTTTTTAGGAAAGAATAGCTTCATCGTTGCTAAATTTTTTTCTTATAAGAAGACACGTAAGGATGAGGGATCATCCGCCAAATGGGGGGAGTTCAAGTCGTGCTCCTACTTGAGGAGAGGGCGAGCGGGGGTTGTCTTCCCATCGCTCAACTGGCGACAGGCACGCAAGATACTATCCCAACAATCATGCTAAGACCGATCATGCTTCTAGGCCCCCTTCCAACCTTTTAGGGGAAGAGGTACCGTGTGTGGAGCTCACGAGGCTTCCTTCGCACTATCAACTCCGCACATTCTCTCTTCCGATTGGGTAAACCATTAAGAGCGATCCATCTTATTGGGATCCTTCTAAGTCTTACTTGGGCTTTATCAGGTCGATGGGGTTGCGCTCTGCTGATGATCGAACTTGCTTGGAATCGTTGTCCTTCAAGAACATGGAGACTCATCTTTGAGGTGATGTAATTAGGTAAGGTTTTTTAACATTTACATTCCTTTTGCTAGATATATTTTCCTTTTCTTTGTTCGTTGGAACTTATACGAATTTTTTCATAGATTGTGAACCTCGCGGCTACTTCGAGCCAAATGAGTGATGTGTTGGAGGCGGAGAATCATTGTATAAGGAGTGAGCTGAATGAGCTCATAGATTCTGCGGGCATGCACGAAAGAAAGATGTCTGACTTAGACAAGGAGTACGAGTGGGCAAAGGCACAATACGACCACGAGATGGAGTCCGGTAAAGGAGTTCTTAAAGTCCTCCCGGGGATTTAGTGGCTAACTGGGAAGAAGTCCGGCGTAGTGAAGGTCTATATGACTTCTGTGGATTACAAGTTAGTGTTGACAAAGAAGTCTCGACCTATTTTGATTGGGCAATTTGCCATGGCCGAAAGACACTCCAAGAGAGTGGGAAGGCTTCCCAGAAGCTAGTGGATCTCCTAGATTTCAGGATTTTTGATGAGGAGGAGGGTGAAATTAAGGCCTTACAGACATCCCAATGGATGTTACTGGCAAAGAGAGAAATGGGGACAATGATGATTGAGTCCCCCCCAAGAATTGAGCACTTTATTACTTTGATTAGCCCTGTATCAAATTTTATCTTAGCCCACCTGCTTAGGGTTTGTCTCTAGATATTTAGTATTTTGTACTAGAGATATTTGTTGCCTTCGTGAGGCATGGTGATATTTTTCTATTGGAGTGACGTGTTTTCTTCCTTTTCCCATTTGTGTTAGCATTTTTTTGTGTTTTTTGCTATTTATCCGTAGAATGCTTGTTGATCGCGTATTCCATCTCATAGAGAGTGGATCTTTTCTTGAAAGATGGGGAGTGTTTGGCTCATTTTGAGAACTCTGGCCATCTTCCAGATCACGAGAGGGGTAAATTGCCTCGTTTTGAGGTTTGTGGCCATCTCCTGGATCGCGGGAAGAATGCATTTGCTTCATTGCAAGGTCTATGGCTGCCTCTCAGACTAGAGCACGAGAGAGGTGAATTTGCCTCATTTCGAGGGTTGTGGCCGCCTCCCAGATCAGAGCACATCGAGGGGTGAATTTGCCTAATCTTGAGGTTTGTGACCACCTCCTGGACCAAAGCATGAGAGGTTGAATTTGCCTCATTGTGAGGTTTATGGTTACCTCTCGGACTAGAGTGCAAGAGAAGTGATTTGCCTCGTTGTGAGGTCTCAGAGACGACTTTCATCTTTGGAGCGTGGAATGAGTGAATTTGCCTCATTTTGAGGTATGTGACCATCTCCCAGATTATAGTGCGGGAAGGGTGAATTTGGCGATTCCCTCGTTTTGAGATATGTGATCGATTTTCGGATTGAAGCGCACGGGTGACTCTACCTGTCGAAGTGTGGAGCTTCTTAGGATGAGAGTATACAAATGCGACCACCTCGGGAAGAGGGTGAAAGTTGCATGCCCTAGAACACAAATCTTTATGGATAAGTACTTGCACATTGGTGGTAAAGGAAAATGACGAAAGCAAATTTTATTAAATACTTAAAATAAATGCAACATAACTACTTGGCTCGCAGACTGAAAAAGACTTAAAAGTAAACTGTCTTACACCGCTCGGGCAGAATAAAACGAATTGATAAGTAAAAAAAATATGAAGCCCTTCGGGGGCGAAATTCTTCACTGGCGAATGGGGAAGATGGCGAGTTTCACGGCTTGGGCTTGGCCACTATCTTATTCGGGAAGCTTGCCATTCTTCAAGGTGGCCACTAACATTCTCTAGAATTTTTTATGTCCCCCACGGTCTCACTTACTCTAGTCTTGGTTGGGAACTTCAGTTTGAGGTGAACAGTGGATGGGGTGGCTCTAAAGTAGTTTAGGCTTGGCCTTTCTAAATTCATGTTGTTGGGAGAAAGGGCATCCATGATAAGGAAGATGATCACATCTTGGTCGCTTTGTGCTGGCACTCTATTCCCTGAGTTAGGGGTAAACAAATTTCTCCTGCCGATTTGATCACTTCTTCTATGAAGCTAACAAGGGGCCTGGTCACCGGGATGATTTGGGAAGGATCTATCTTCATCTCCTCGAATGTCTTCAAGAACACGATGTCTACTGCACTCCCCTTATCCACCAAAACTCTTCGAACCACAAAGATCACGATGGCATCAGGATGGATCTTGGTCTTTGGGAAATTGTCTTGCACACCGAAAGTGATGGGCATGTTCTTGGTCTTGATGAAGTTCATGGCTTTTCTCTTGGGAAGTGTTCCAATTTTAAGTTCTTTATACTCCTTTTTATATAACATGAGGGCACTCCACACATCTTTTCCTTCAGGGCCTCTAAAAATCATGTTGATGACTCCGACCACATCAGTGTTCTAGTTCTCCTCGATGCATGGCTCGAAGAAGCGTGGAGCTTGGTGGAGTTCATCTTCTTTCTGCCTAGGATCTTTATGTAGCTTATGATACTCCATGTAATCCTTCAAATGTCATTTTTGAATCAGCCTCTTGATCTTTCTCTTCAACTTGTAGCAATTCTCAATGGTAAGTCCTCTATCGTGGTGATAGCGACAATATTAGTTGGAGTGCGCTTTGTCTGGGTTATCTTTCATTGCCCCGAAAGGTTCTAAAATCCTTTTCTTCTATGCGGCGATTAGTACTTTGGCCATAGGTGCATTCAAGGGAGTGAAGCATGACTAGTAGTCTCTTCTCCCGCCTTCCCTTATGCCGCCCTTCCTAGGCTGGTTCTTGTCATCCTCTCTAGCTTTCCTCTTCTTATTGGGCTCAGGCCTGATTGTCTCTTCTACTCGAATGTACTTCTTAGCGTCGTGCAACAACCCCCCATGGAAGCATGAAGTTTCCCAGCTATGGACTCATTTAACCATCCCTAGCGGAGACCTGTAAGATCCCGACCAAGGTCTTGTGCTGGACATTGGCAACTTCATTAACTCCTCCCACGAATCGCCTCATGTAATCTCATAGCAGCTCCCCTTCATTCTGTCTGATTTGGAACATGTGCGAAATAATGTTTGGGCACTTCTTGTTAATGGAGAACTAGTGCATGAATCCGTGAGTTTGTCCATGTGATGGATCCAACCGGGAACTGATTGAACTAAGTCAGGGCTTACTTGGTCAGAGTAGTCCAAAATACCTTATAGTATGATGCATCTGTCATGCCGTAAAAGTTGGCTTTGGGTTAAAACTTATCCAGGTGCTCCTAAGATCTCTAGTTTCATCATACTCGGGGAGATTTGAAGTCTTGATGCCCGCTGGGAGTGGCTCAGCTAAGACAACTGGGCAGAACGGGCTTCTCCTTATTATCGCGGTGGCTCGAGAGTTAGCTTAGTTGATGTGAACAATTTCTGATTCTTCCACCGACGCGTAGGTGGGAACTGGTGAGCGATGAGCTCTGTTTCTGGCTTCTTCTCTAACGACATGCTGGTCTCTTTGGTTCTCTCCCTGACCTTCATTCATCCTTTAAGCCTCTTCCAAGTTAGGATCTCCTGCAGCCAAATGTGGAGTTAGGGGAGGTCTTCCGACAACTTCTGTTGCGGCTTGTTTCCTTAGAGCAACTTCTTTAGTGGCGGGATCTTTTTGGGAGGAGGGGGCAGCATGAGGAGGAGGAGGGGGACTGTCCTCTCGTCTTCCGGGTGGTCTTTCTTATGGTCGAATATTCCCCCCTCTGGAATTGGTGGCTTGAGAGTTTGCTCCACGTGCTTGCTATATCATCTGTATCTCGGTGTTTTAGCAAATTCCTACAAACCGCGCCAAAAGGCTGTTGTTCAAAGGTGCAGATCACTCCAAGTCAAGGTAATTAAATAATCAGTCCAAATTCCACTTCGAGAGTTGGGAAAATCTTCAAGTGGAAACTTGTCTGCTATACCCAACAAACATTAGATACGGAGTGTCCCTGCGATGCCCCTCTGATGCTTAAATCAGCAGATGTAGGAGAATAGTTCCAGAGCAAAAGATAACAATTGAGAGCGAATAATTTAGAATACTTACAAATGAATAATGATGTATCTTTTATACCTGAGTTGATGAGACGCATGAGCTTAGTATAACGAAGTGGACCGTACAGGCCGATACATGCCTCATGGGTCGGTCAGTAATATTGTGACCCAATATTAATTAATAATATCAGGGGCAATTAATTACATAAATTTGAATTAAATAAATACGTAAAATAATAAGTTGGCAAAGGTCAAATTTGCCTCCCAAAAGTGCCCAAACCACACAACCAATAGAGAGTAGAGAACGATAATGTTGACATATTGAATTATATAATATAATATATCAAATCATTACTAATTTGTAACTCTCCCCTCCCCCTCCCCCCCAAAAAAAAAACTACTCAAGTGTAATTTATTTTCACTTAAATCAGTTAAGGCATTTAGAAAATCAAGCAGCCCACCATATAGCCCACAACCTTTCTAAGTCATAAAGGTATGTATAAAGTGTAATCTTCCCTTGCACCATTAAATTTTTTTTAGTTTATGATTAATACCATGTATCATTCTTTAAAGATAGAAATAATTTTTTTAGAAATAAAAAATAAAAAACCTCAAAAAGAGGACATTAACTTCCCCAAGAAAAGTAAAAAATTAGAGGAGGAAAACACGAACAAAAAAAGAAAAATCATTGACTTGGAAATTTCCAATAATACCCTCACTTGCCACGTGTCAAAGACCCAGAACTGCCTGATGAATGAGTTGTACTTCGTTAACCCAAAGTTGTACCCGTAATATGTATATGCGTCAACAGGATAGATAAAAAGCTCTCCGTGTTTACCCTTCTTCTTTTCTCTCCCTCCCTCCCTCTATCTCTCTCACTATTTTCTTTCTCCCTCAACAACCGTTTGCTGACACCGCCAAACAATTCCTCTATCTCACAAAAACACACAAATTACACACAGTGGGGAAATACATAAATAACTACAGGCGTCGTATGCATATATAAGTATACGTGTTTGTTTTGATTAATAGAATAAATAATTCTCCGTTTGATGTTCAACGCGTTAATTGATTTTCTCCAGGTACGATCCCTCCTTTCCTCAACTGTGTATCGTTAATTATTGTTTTTATGGGTCTGCGTGATTCTGCATTGGCGTTTTTAGCTATTAAATTAGGGTTTTGATTTCGCTTCAGCTAGGGTTTTTGAGCTCTGTTTTTATGGACTCGTTTTTAGGATTAATGATCTTTGTGTTTGTGCTTGACCTCTACGTGCATTGGTGTGCAGTTATGGAACGTGTTCTCTTTTTTCCTGTTATGTTTTCAATCTATGCTGGCATACTCATATTCATGACAATAAACAATGTATACGTGTTTAAGCCTGCTGCGTTAGTTTACATCATGTCGTGCAAGCATGTAAAAGTGTTCCGAGGGGGTTAGTTAATTTTCTTTCATTATAGTTATTGAAGATCTCACAAGCATGTTTTTATTTCTGTGTTTGTCGTTTTCTGTGTCGTAACAAGCACGTGCGGTGGGGGGATAATTTCGAAGGGGTTGGTTAATTTTGTTCGTTCTGTTTATTGAAAGATTTCAAAAGTAAATGCTTTTGAATTGTCGGGCTAGGTTCCCTAAATATATATGGCATTCAATTCGCTAATGGAGTTTTGAAGGTATGTGTAATCTGATTTTATTGATAATTCAAAAGTTCATTTCGGCATTTGCTATGTTTTCTGAGCTTATCTATCTTATCAATAAAGTTGCTAGATAGAGTTCTGGGTAATCACATGCTCATTTTCCCCCCTGCACGTAATAGCTGGAAGATTATGTAATTGAGTATCGTGCTGGAAAAAGTTACTTTGTAAATGGCATTTTAACTTCGTTGATATCAATATTGATAATTTACACTATTTTAGTGTTACATCCAGTTTTAAGTGTATGAAGTCATGAATTTATTGTGCTTGGATAGGTTTTTGGATTGCAGTCTTTGTGGGATTTTCTTTCTCTCACTTTTATTTGCTTACTTATGATAATTATTTTATTTAATCTTCTAACATGTATCTGCTGTGAATCCAGGGCATTTCTCTGGGTTGCTTGAATATTGCTGCTGAGGTTTTTCTTTATATCTAATGAATCTCGGTAAACTGGGTAAATATGTTTACTGAGACATCCTTTGGCACATATGCTGGTGAAGTCAAGGAAGAGTTGCCTGTGATTGATCTTGATATTGGCATTGGAAAATTATGTTTTTTCCAGTACCTTATGAATCCTCTTGTGTGAGAGCTGATGAATCATCTGCGGCAATGGTCACATCAGATGTTTCAGAGGCTGATGTTCTTCTTCCAGCTTTTGATTCCATCAGCTTTGCTGAGCTTCCTGAACTGAGGAATGACATAGCCAATAACACCATTACAACTGATGCTCTTAGTTCCATTTGGGAAGCTGATCCGCCTGGACAGAGAACTGATGAGGAAAAGACACTAGTAGATCTAATTCTTCTGACTTTGCCAGGACTGCCGATCCATCTAGACATGGTGGTGAAGCTGAGGTCGTGGATGAAACTGAAAACTCCAAAACCAAATCATCCCCTCATTGTATATACATCTCTGCGGAGGAAGAGTGTTCGCAATACCAATATTAAAATAAATCAGAACACTGAGTCCCGAAAACCATCAAGAAATTGTAGGAAGGTAGCCAATAAAAATTCAGTACTAGATGTAAATTCCTTGAAAATTTCCAGAAGGAGGAGGAGTTTATTTCCTCAGCGGGCTCGATCTTCTGTTTGGGGACTTCCAGGAATATACCAGCATTTGAAGAAAACAGTGGGAATGACCTAAATTTAGGTAATGAAAAAACCTGAGAAGAGTAAGAGGTGCTCAAGGAAAGAGGAATGCTATCACGGCAAAGACAGGTCAAAAATCAGTCCGGAAAAGTGGCAATCCAACTGGTCACATCTCTTTGAAGATTAAAATTGGCAATCAAAGCTGTGGCATGGTTCACTTTCCTGAAAACTTTAATGCATCAGAAAAAAGCATTCCTGGTTTACCAGACATTATGGAAAGCAGGTTTGGGGAAAGGTTGTCCGGAGATATGGTATTGCCACATGATAGAAAATTGGAGAAGGTTCTGTCTTCTGATGTTTCTGTTTTGGGCACACATCTTGACGTCAGGGGCCGTGTTGAAAATTCATCCCTCAGTACGTCTAGTGACCTCCATCAAATTATTGGCCACGAGGAGCGAGATAATTTGAGAGCCTCCACTGAAAACAGGTGTTCGGATCCAGGAACTTCACCTGATTCAGAAGTTATAAATTCTGTTCCGGATGCTCCACTTTTGGAAAAAGGTTCACAAAACACGCCAGATACTCCAATAATGCCAATGGAAAGAATAAACCAGAAATGCTTTACAAACTCTGTTCCTGATGTTTCTTTTGGGGATGTTTCAAGTTTGGCTTTCCCTCAAAGGAAGCCAAAGAAAGGAAAGAAGAAAGATAAGCACCATCAGTTAGGTGGTTGCAATGTGGAAAACAAGCTAACTGGTGCAAAAACCACAAATAGTGCTAGCAGCAACAGAGTTCCCAGTGGTCCCTCACACTGTTCAAGGATGTCTGACTCAGGAATCCCTTCTACTACGTCAAAAGTTTATAATGGTGCTGAAATGAATCCTTTTTCGGGGCTTGTTGCTCCAATTGAGTCCTTAAACTCACAGGACGGTGGCTCTTTGATTCCTTGTAGCAATGGGCAAAAATTCTCTAAATGTTCCAGGGCAAAGGGAGAGCGAAAGAGCAGGTCTGAAATCTTGGATATATCCAGTAAGAAAGATAAAGTCTCTAAAAAGAAGGGTAATAAAAATAATTTAGTGAGCAAGCTTCAAATTGATGAGAAGGGTGATGCTAGCGGCGTCCTTAGCGGAGTAGAAAACCATCTGGTAGCAGGTAACAGTTTTTCTCTTTAATAAATCGATGGACGTGAGAAGTGCCACTCCACCCTTACCTGTGAAGTCATTTCAGAAAAACCTACAAGCTGAAAGAAAATTATTTACTTTATGTCTTGCCCCAGTTCCTTCTCATATCTTATTGACACAATATCTGAAAATTTTAAAGGTATTTCTGAAATTATAGTAAATTCTGTAGGAAATCAAACATCATCTGATCTTGGAGAAGCTGGATACCTGAGCAAGGGTTCAAGTGGACCACTAAACAGCTTGCAATTTTCATCTGGTGGGCTGATGGATCAATATGTTCCACCGAGGAATGCGTGGGTGCTTTGTGACGAGTGCCAACAATGGCGGAGGATACAAGCTACGCTCGCAGATCAAATTGAAGAGACAAACAGTGGATGGTAATAATGAGTGATGCAGTTGGACTTAAGACTACATGAAATGACTCAATTATAAGATATGCATCACATTTCAGTAGAGACTGTTGTTATTCCGTGTCAACACCTTAATAAGCCTAATGTATCTCATGTCTACAGATTATGCTTATTTATGTGCATGTTTTCATATATTTTCTGCTTGCTCTGGTCGATTTGTCTTTGTAAAGTCAGACATACTTTGCCTGTAGTCTAGGTGTAGGTTTTGTTTTTCTCAGACAACATATTTAGCAAAATGGCCCTGGAGTATCACAAACGTGTAAAGCATCTTGCTATAATGTTCACCTTATTTGAACTTAATGTATTTTGGACTTAAGACTACATGGGTTGGGCTATCTATACTAAGCTCACATTTTAACGATGAACTTCATCTTTTGGTAATGAAAACTTCTAGTCCAAAGAAATTTCTGGATCAGGTTAGCCGTTTTATATTAGGTGGCCGGTTGTTTGGGATTTCTGAGATGCTAAAGTTAGAGTCTTTTCTTAAAGGAAGGACTGACAAAACTCTCCGCAATGTATGTCAAAACAAATTTGTACACCTATCGGATATGATTTGCAAAGATTTGTTTCCCAATTTTAGTGGATTACAGAGATTTATTAGACTTTATAGAACCTTCTTGAGGTTTCAAGAACTGATAATCAGAGATTTGCATTTTCTTTTGAGCAATAACTTGGATAACATTGTACTTACTGAACATTGATCCTCATTTTTTTAACTTTTTTTTTGTCTTTTTAGGATCATATGCTTGAAAGATCTTGTTGATATGTAATTAGCTAATTCACCTATATCTTTGATAAGCTGATGCTGGCTAATGTATTGGGATTTTGGTGGGCAAAACTAGAGTGAACTTAAGAATAAATTGTTTAATGGAACTATTATAAAATAAATCAAGTATCATATTTTGAACTTACAGTACCGAGCATTTCCTTGTTAAACATGAATTGGAGCATTGCTTTTCAAGCCTTGTAGGCTGTGATGGTTACCACAAGTCTTAAGATGTTGATGCAATTCCTTTTATTGGGAGAGCAGTTCATGGATTCTATGTCTTCAATTGTTGTAGGACTTGCAAAGATAACACAGATAAAGACTTTGCTGACTGCTCAATTCCTCAAGAGAAGTCAAATTCAGAAATAAATGAAGAGCTGGAAATATCTGATGCTTCTTGTGAGGAAGATGCTTGTGGCGCCTTGCTGACGTCTAATCGACACCGTTCAAAAGGTATTTGATTACAATATGATGCCCACAGATCCTTGAATTTTGGATGCATTTCTAGATGATATGCATTACTCTTGCTTTTGACTCCCAATTTGATTTTGTGTATGTTGCAGCTGCTCAACAGCCATCATCCTTTTCACTTATTAAGTCAAACTTGTTTCTGCATCGAAACCGCAAAACTCAGACCATTGATGAGGTGAATGCTTAGCTTTATCTATCTGCATGTCCAAAATTTCACTTAATTTGAATTAATATTTTGTTCCCAGTACAGAATTTAATTTCACTCCTTTGTTCTTGCTTTCTAACTGCAAAACTCACTCATTGGTCAATTCTTTCCCATGACAAACCTACCATAAAAAGAGTTTTCACTGCCAGCAAATGAAGTTTAAATTCACAAGTGTCCATGTATAATGGTCCCAATTCACATGGGTCCTTTCTTCTCTTCTCTTTTGTGAAACTATGTACTTCCCTATTATCTTGTTTGCCTATTTGAATTTTCTGACCTATTTCAAGGGATAATGAAAATTTGTGTCTTAGAGGTCTCTTGGGTGAGCTTAGAAGCTCTTTAAGAGCTTATAACATGTCTTAAATAATTTCTTGAGAAAGAGCTTATAAGCTAATGTTAGGAATTATAAGTTCTTTTTTAAAAATAAGAAGATCCCAACTTTTTTTTTTTTGGAGATTTTAACAGACTCCTGTAATTTTTACCAAGATGACTTGTTTGACACGTAACAGCCGGATTCTATGGGCATCCAAAAGCAGAATGCATCAAAGTTTGTCTAATGTTGTTAGTTATGGAACTTTCCCTTGCACTTCCATTATCCTGCAGGGTGCCTCATGGCCTGTTCGTGTGAAATAACTGGGATAATATGGTTCTTGAGTTTTTCGACAGCCTGTTGAAGGTTCTATAGATTGACATTACACTAAATAAGAATATTGAGTTCACCTGTAATGGTGAAATTCTTGAGGAATGATAAGTTGGATATAATGCTTTAAGATTTCTATTTAAGCCAGTGCTGCAACCATCATTACACTGTCAGCTTCATTTATGAATTGCAAGGTCTCTATATCTATATTGGTACATTTGAATGCATGGTGTTGCTTATGTATGAGCTTATGGGTTTTGAGCCACGAGTATTGACACTACACGTGAAGTCACGCGTCTCACGCAATTTATTGAATCAAAAGTGTTATCAACCTGAAATTAATTTTGTCTTACCTGTTTCACTTGTGCATTACAGGTGATGGTTTGTCATTGCAAACCTCCATCAGATGGCAGAATGGGTTGTGGAGCTAAATGTTTGAACCGAATGCTCAACATTGAGTGTGTTCGAGAACTTGCCCATGTGGTGAACTTTGTTCAAATCAACAGGTGCAAAAAGTTCCCCATTCATTCCACTTTTGTTGATCTTCTTTCTTATTACTGAAATATTTTCTGCGGTTGCTTGCAGTTCCAAAAGCGCAAGTATGCTAAATTGAAGTGGTTCAGGTGTGGAAAGAAGGGTTTTGGCCTTCAAGCTCTTGAGGATATTTCTGAAGGAAAGTTTCTCATCGAATATGTTGGAGAGGTGATTTGGATTCCTCTATACTTAAGTTTTTTGGCATCTGATGTCGAAAGACATCACACCAAGTTGACATTCTACTCACTAGGCTGAACTATTTGGTAATGCATATCATGAATCAAGTTGCCATGGTTATTAAATCTTACATTTATTTCTTCAAATCAGTTTATGTAACTCCATGCTGAATGGATGGGTTACATTCTATGTCCTGAATTTATGAAGCACTTTATAAGACTCTGTCCAGAAATCTAGATATATTATTACTATGTTTTCTGTAGCTTGTTGAAGAAAATTGCAAATTTCTATTTTTCTTCGATTAGATTGATGCGAGCAATCATGCAACTCCCGTAAGATATAATGGAAGCCTTTAAATCTTATGACTTAGGTTCACAAAGTTTTTTCTTAATGATGATTCAAGCTTCTCTTCAACTCTCCCGCCTTTTAGCAATACAAAACATTGGTCATTTGTCTCATTGTACTCCTTGCATGTCACTTGAAAGTCATGAGAAATGTGCTAGTAATCTTTTTGGTGCCCCAAAACATCTGTCTCTTAGATGGGACTTTTTAGATCTCCATATAGATTTAGTCAAGAAAATACTATTAATTGATGCTAATTTAGACAGTTTCTACCATAGTAGATCTTAAATTTGGACACTGAAGTGAAGCTTCAGTTATGTATTTATTGAGTTTGTGGATGTTATAGGTACTTGATATGCATGCTTATGAAGCAAGGCAGAGAGAGTATGCTTTGCAGGGGCATAAACATTTTTACTTCATGACGTTGAACGGGAGTGAGGTTTGCCATCATCCTTCTTCCTATAATTGTAAAGTTGTAAACATCTTCTATGATCTAATGCCTTAGAGTTGCTGTATTTCAATGTCGAATTATAATTTTCCTGTAGTTTGTAATATTTTTATCTGGCAACTTGAGGATCTCAGGTTAAACATCAAAACCTTAGTTGCTTGCTAATGTTGCTTTTTTGTGTTATTATATGATTCCAAGTATCTTCCATCTTGTTTTACCCTTTCCTCTTCTCCAGTGAGAAGGGCATCATATGTTGGTTACCACCACATTACTTGTACTTATGCTTGGCACCAATGGGCAGCCCAACCTATTCTGTATTAATATTTCTTTTAGTTCTTTTCTGTGTTATAATTTGAAGGCTTTTTAAGAATTGCAGAACACTCGATGGACTCAGAACTTGGGCCACTGGTTATGGCATCCTGCGCTAATTGTTGCTTCTAAGACATACTGATTTTTGGGACCTTGTTTCATGTTCTTAACATTTTTCATCTAGCAGCAAAATCCTGTAATTCTTCTGTTACATTCTCACTATTATGTTTGTGGATGAAGATCTTTCTAGTATCTCTTTCTCAAGTACCTGGGTTTGCTAGTATCTTACCTTGATGAAATGCTTGGGAATGAATGTAATTGTAGATGGGTCAACTGAAAGTGGCTTATGGAGTGATGCATGTAGCCAACTTTGAGCAAGAGTTTATCTATCAAATAATTTATATAACCATAAATTTCTGTAGTTGAATTACTATGAATTTTATCCCAGCTCATTGAGAACTCCCTGGATTCAGAGTGAGCTTTCACATGCTTGATAACTTATGCTTGTGTTAGTTTGTATATAGTTTTCATGTTTTCTTGCAATTGTGCTTTTTTTCAGGTAATCGATGCATGTGCCAAGGGAAATTTGGGTCGCTTTATAAACCATAGCTGTGATCCTAACTGCCGAACAGAAAAGGTATTATTGAGAGGTTAACCTTTCGTTGTCTTTATGTATTTCTGTGATTCAGTTTGGAATGAATGATTATGGGATCTGCAAAATCTCTCTTTCAATCTAGAATTTTTGTTGAATAATTATGTGCTAGCCCCAGGGGCATGTGGCATTTGTCACCCCAACTCTCGCCCCACTTTAGTGGGTGTCTTGATGTTTATGGAAAGCCAGAAGGATTTTAATAACTAAGTTTGTTGCTTCTTTAAGAAATGATGTTCTTGACATCTCATATGGTTAGGTGCAACAATCTTGACCACCACTCACATTAGACTTAGAACTCGTCATTTTTTTCTGTTGAATGTTCAGATTCGAATGTTCCAGATCCCATTTACTTTTTCAATCCAAAGCTATTGTTATTTTTCAATTGTTTAAATATAGAAACTACAGTGTGTGTTTACTTGTCATGCATATGTTGCTTCGAGAATAAGTAATACATGACTTTGGGCTTCAAGAATATTAACTCTTGGCTTTTTGTATGCTTGACAGTGGATGGTGAATGGAGAAGTCTGTGTTGGACTTTTTGCTGTTAGAGATATTAAGAAGGTAAACTCCTGCTACTAATGGCAAATCATTTGTTATGTTTAGTCAAGTTGCATTAATGCATGTTTATGATTCTAGAAAAGTAGGGTTGAGGGGTGGGGGTGGAGGAGTGAGAATATCTGCTGTGATGTTTCTTCTAATCATCTTCTTAAACTTTTTTGTTGTCCAACATATCAGCATTAGTTGTCTTTGTGTAATATATGATGTCCTAGGTGAAAAGCATTCTTTCATAATTTTTATTGATATTTGATACATGGAGCAATATTTGTTTATGCTGGTGGCATCCTAATGAACATGCTAGTTTTTATTCATTTGCATGTCAGGGTGAAGAGGTTACATTTGACTACAATTATGTCCGCGTATTTGGTGCTGCTGCTAAAAAATGTGTATGTGGTTCACCTAGTTGCCGGGGCTACATAGGTGGTGGTCCGACGAATGCTGAAGTAATTGTTCAGGGTGACTCAGATGATGAATATGCAGAACCTGTTATGACCTGTGAAGATAGAGAGATGAATAATGATTGGAAGGACATAATATCAAATTCCTTGCGCGATAGAGAGAACGGAAGTGCCAATGAACTGCCAGAAAACAGATATAGAACGAAGAAACTGGTCAGTGTTGATGCTCAATTAGAGAGCATCACTTCAGGAACTTCAACTGAAAAAGTAGGTGTTGATTCTGCTTCCACTGACGGATGCTTTAAGATGTCAACTGCTACACAGGTTGTGGACTATGAACCTGATTACTCAGTTACCAATGATTTTGCTTCTAATGCTGCTGTTGGGCCATTGGATACTCTGAAAGACCATGGAGAATCCTTGAATATTTCTGCATCAGCTGCCTCAAATGTTGAATCTGAGGGGCTCCGGTCCCAGATGAATTCCAGTGTCCAACTCGTGGATGTTTCCTTTCAATCAGAGGATGTTATCAACAAAGCATTGTCTTCAGCTGGGCATCCTCCAAGACAGGAGGTGACTACCCCTGCATTACCTAGCAAATCACAGCGTAATGCAATTGATTCTAAGAGAAAGTTGAAATATGCTACACTGGGAGGAAAGGAGGAACTAACAAAGCCCGAGTCTCTTGTTAAGACTCGTTTATCATCATCAATCAAAAAGGGGAAACTTAAATCTAGCGTTATGAATGGCAAACGGACTCTGGATGTGGATAAGTCTAATGCAGCAACCTACAAATCGAAAACTCTACCAGACCTTTCCTTAAACAGTCATGTTGAAGCAGGTACAGTCATCTGTTCTGTATTTTCTTTTGTGGTATTATACTTGATTTTTACTGAAACAACTTTATGTAAATCATTGCAGTTGAGGAGAAACTGAACGAGTTGCTCGATTCTGAAGGGGAATAAGCAAGCGAAAAGTAATTTTTTCCACTTGGTCAACTTTTTCATGTTTTCTAAACTCTCTTGTTTTAAGCATCTGATATCATTTTGTTTCTGATATATAATATTAAGCAACATGTTCTGGTTTTTGGTGTCTCACCATATTTATAAGAGCAAATGTGGAATGCCTGATTTCATAATAATTGCTTGTATTGCTGTTAACATTGCTTCATATACACTTGATCCTGCTTTCTATTCCTGCGTGTTTGGTTTCCACATCTGAAGTTCCCTTATGATTTAACAGGATGCATCGAGAGGTTACTTGAAGCTTCTGTTTCTGACAGCTGCCACTGGGACTAATGGTCATGGTGAAGCTATCCAGAGGTAGTATATTCAGATATGCTCTTGTTTCATCCACCCCACCCCGCACCCCCGGCCACACACACCCCATGGCAGCGGTGTACAAGTGAATATATCTAACTGAAGTGATGCTTGATGTGTTTTTATCTCCTTTGTAGTAACCGAGACCTTTCAATGATCTTGGATGCAATCTTGAAGACAAAATCTCGGACTGTTCTGGTTGATATAATCAACAAGAATGGTAAGTGTTCATGTGTTTTGATGCCAGAATATGCCTATATCACATTTTTTTATGCTGATGCATGATTTTTTGGTTGATAGGTTTGCAGATGTTACACAATATAATGAAGCGGTACAGAAAGGAGTTCATTAAAACCCCAATTCTGCGCAAGCTTCTTAAGGTGAATTTGTTAAACATATATAGTTTTTACTCAATTAAATGAACGACATTCCATAATTGGTGAATGATATCTGGCTTTGTTAAAGAGTCATTAATTCTTCAGAAGTTGCTCATTTTGCTGCCCCCCCTCCTCCAACCAAAAAAAATATATATTTTTGGACATCATATCTTTTATTTGGACTACATGCAAGAGAACTAAAGTTCACATTTATGCATATGCATGCATGGATGTACGTAGATATGTAATCTTACACATGCTGAAATTACTAAACATGCAAGTGTATTAGTTCTTAATTGTTTCTTCCCAGTGAATGCTTTGTATGAAATGCTAAAGGTCCATGACACACATATTTCATAGACATGGAGTATCTATGATCTATAACTCCCAACCCCTTCTTCAGATGCAATGGTAAGGGTGGAGGGAGAGAAGTCAGTGCTGGTTGTGATCTATCACCATGGATATCTTTTGGAGGCAGCTCCAAAACTTCCCTTCTCTGAATAGGTGTCAGTGGTCTCACTAATTCATGCAGGAAACTCATAGGGGAGGGGAAATCAAATAACAGTAGAATGGTGATAAACAAGTTAATTTTTTTAATGATGTAATGATTGATTATATCTTTGATTTAGATTTTGGAGGAGACCCTGTCTCTGAATATTGGAAATGTTATTGATAACAGCCAAACATTTCCAAATACTGCAGAATATACAAGAACTAAACCTTTCCATAAATATGGCAGAATTCACAAGAATTTACAATTAACAGCTAAAATTGTTAAAAAGTAGTCCAGTAACAATTATGTATTTGAATAAGATACTTATTCATCCCCTTGAAATTTTCAAAATCCCTGCCATTTCTCACATAAAGAAGAAGAAATCGAGCTATTACCTTGACACCAAAGAAGTAAATGGGTCTGAGGTTGAATCATATCAAATTTTTGTCTATTCTTTCTAGAGTAGTTATTAACAGTTTCTATTCACTGTTTTTTGCATAGGTGCTCGAGTATCTGGCAACGAGAGAGATTCTTACTTTGGAGCACATAACTGGAGGTCCACCTCGTCCAGGAGTGGAGAGTCAGGAAAAAAAAAAATCCTTTTCATAACTATTTCCAAGATTTTATCATTTTTATTTGAATTAGGAAGATATCCTCAAATATGTGATTTGCATGCAGGACAATTAACATGGTAATATATCATTGATGAGGAGCTCATCTTGTTGTATTTGAGCTTAATGTTTGTATAGTTTTGCTCTCATATCCGTGTGGTTTCCTTTTTACATAATGCGAGATAGTCATTCTTTGCCTGATACATAAGTGCACACGGTTTATGTGAGGCTTGAGACATTAATTGTTTAAAAGCCTTTCATGTCGCTGTCTTGCCTAAAGTATGCATCTAGGCTTCAGAAATACCAGGTCTGGTTCAGAGCTGCAGAGACAAGTTAGTAGTGATTTTTAGACAATGTAAAAATAGTGTGATGACCCAGTCAACTACTAAAACAGAAGAAAGATAAATTAAATATAGGGAAGAGGGTATATATGCACATACTAATCTGTGTTACTTACAGATCTATATAATTGAAGTTGACTACAAGAATAGTGTCTCTGATAGTTATCCAAATCAAATAGTGTTCTGCAACTTGTCTAATCCTGTATGTGGGAAAGGCTGATTCTTATTATCCATTATTTGTTGAGGTTCAGACTTAGGCTACTGATGTAATCTAAACAAAATGAACGTGTCCTAATTCTGTCGTGCCTTGTCTGGCGTTCAGTTAAAGTTTCTAGAGATTATTGCAACAAACTGGTGAAGCCCTCTGCAGTAGCAGCTCTACGTTGGCCTTGTATTAGTTATATTCAAAGTTAAGTAGATGATCAGAGTCTTGATCAACGAAGTAGGTGTTTTAGCTATTATATGGAGAATTTTAGCAGCACAATTCTCCTTTCGTGAATAACAGTGTGTTGTTATGACACAAAATTTTGCATGATTCTTGCTCTTAAGAGCACTAGTTCATTCTTCTACTTCTATATTTGGCTCTTCTTTGCTTGGAATGTTATCATATCCTTCTTAATTGATTGATCAGTTTCTTTTTGTATGTATATTTTGTCTCATGCTGAACAAAATGAACGCGTTCTTGTCAATGTGGTTGCAGATATTTTATCCTCTTATGCTGTATTAGGAAAATAGCATATTGTCTTTTATGTTAGTTTTGTATTACTTGACATTGTACGCTTTGTGTTCATGGTTATTATTCTTTAAAATGCATCTTATTGTGTGGTTGCAGCTTTAAAGATTCAATGTTGACGCTGACGGAACATACTGACAAGCAGGTAATGCATCACAAACCTGTTTTCCATTTAATTGTCAATTCAGTCGCTCTTAGGTCCATGTTCGATAGCATATACTGCTGATACATACATTGTTGCTGTCAACGGACAAGAGACACTAAAGACCAATTTGATCAACTTTTAATCGCGAGTTTCTTTATCATGCACTATAGATTTTTTTTTTATTTTTTTTTCTGTTCGACATGTGCTGGGTCTCCTTTTACTATAATATGCTGAACCTATCCTTTTGTGGCCAAAGTTTGCATGATGGCGCACCGTATATAGGTCATCTCAAATGCTTAGCTACTATTTAATTTTTCTAAATATTGCATTTTGTTTCTCTTTCACACCTTTCTGTAGTGTTTGTGGCCACTGTGCTCTGCCTATATTTTTGTTGACCATACTTTGTTCTGAGCGGCAGTCCCATTCAGTAAATTATCAAGCATCCATCAATTAAACAGTTGCATTCTTAGTTGGTCGGATATGGGTATAAATTAATTTTTGTGTCTATTGATGAATTATG
Source organism: Rehmannia glutinosa (assembly GCA_016081115.2). NCBI lineage: Eukaryota > Viridiplantae > Streptophyta > Magnoliopsida > Lamiales > Orobanchaceae > Rehmannia > Rehmannia glutinosa. The sequence goes on from CM071928.1 coordinate 52,586,551, forward strand.
AAAGACTTGTTGGCTGAAGTTCTGAATCTCACCTCAACTGCTCTCAGGTCCATCAAATTGCACGAAACTTCCGGGATAGGTGGATTCCGAGATCCCTCAGAAGAAAATGCTTCATGGAAATGGATGATGGGAAAATGGAACCTCACCATTCAAGCTATGGTAGGTTATCAGTATCATCGTCATACGATCATTCGAATGATCGAGGCGGAAAACCTGCCGAACTTACGGTTGCATCTGGTACTGTTGAGGCTTCCACCCTAAACCACTCCGCTGTTCCGAATTCTAGTAATGGAACTACCGAAACAAGAATACGCAAGCGCAAGAGCCGATGGGATAACCCACCGGAGGAACATCCTAGAATTAGGACAAAATTGTCGGGTGATAAAAAGCCAAACAGTGATGTAGATATCCCTCCGGGATTTTCATCTCCCTGTAAAGACTCTGCCTCTCCTGGATTTTCATCTCCCTCTAAAGACTCTCCCCCTCCGGGATTTTCGTCTCCCTGTAAAAACTCTATTGTTCCAGCCGATGCTTCTATAACTGCTCTTAATCACCAAGAGAGAAATGTGTGCATAAATCCTCCATTTGATATAGTATCAGGTGATTCACATAAGAGATTCATTTCCAGTATGCCTGTCTCCTATGGAGTTCCCTATTCTGTCATGCAGCAATTTGGTGTTCTTCAAGCAGAAACTGCTGAGAGTTGGAAATTAGCTCCAGGTTTTCCATTCCATCCATTTCCTCCATTGCCTCCATATGCTAAATGTAGTCCAATCAATGAACCTGCAGAAAAATCCGAACAAGGTAATGGTACTTGTGTTGCTCATGACTCTGGCCCATCAGAAAATATTTCAGTGGCGAATGAATTTCAGCGAGAAGGAGTGGGTTGTAATAGCTTGGGAAGGAAATTCTTTAGGCAGCAAAAGTGGAATCATACAAAACCCGTGCCGCCGTGGGTTCGAATGAGAAATGGTTGGGGACATGGTGCGCCGCCAGGTGTAGCTTTCGGAAATGGAGGAAATCAGTTTAGAAATTCTTACACCTGAGAGGATGTTAAACTGGGGAGAATTCTAAGACATGCAATTAATCAGCGGAGGGATGTTAAATTAGCATTGGTTTATAGGGGAGATTTTTCAAGGAGCTGTTGAAAAATGTCTTAATGCTCCTTTTTCAATGCACCACAATTCTTTTTTTTAATGGACCACAATTCTTTGCTGCACAGTTAACAGTAATATTGAAATGGTTCTTTTATTTCTTCAGCTTTATCTTCAATTCAGGCTAGGGCGTGCCCCTATTCTGCGAAGAATATATACTTTCTTCACTAAATCAGGAGGTGAGCATTCTTCACTTTACCTATTATGAGATAAATTTAATTTATCTTTGTTGCTTCCCTCTGGTGTTTGCTGGGTTTTTTTTTTTTGTTTTTTTTGTATATGTATCTGTAGTACTCTAGGTGGGTGTAATGTATATTGGGTTTAAGGGATTGGAAGAGATGGCCGTATATAATCTTGATTTTGTCTGCAGATAGATAATCCAGTTTTGTTGATAAAATTTTAGGGGTAATTACAATTACTACCTTGAGGTTTAGCCTAATTACAGAAAAACCCATTTATCTATCATAATTACAAATACTCCCTTGACATATGTTTCTATTTTACAAATTGCATCTATTGAGGGGGTGTTGGGGGGCAATTTGTATAACAAATACAAATCTCAAGGGGGTGTTTGTAAATTTAAAAGATAATTGGATTTTTTTGTAGTTAGACTAAACCTCAATAGTTTTGTAATTATCACAAAATATTATTGGAAGTATTCTTAATGTTCTAGCTCGTTTACTTTCATTTTGGCTTCAGATTATAGTCCAACTCGGGATCAGTAGAGATTATTACATAATAAAGACATTAATTAATATAAGGGTCTTACTGCAATTAAGGATTGCATCGACTAGAAATGAACTTGATGTTTAATTGTCCTTAACAAGTATGTTAATTCATCCATCATTAGCTGTAGTTTAAGTGAAGTAGCCAGCTTACCATATTGCTCATATGAGCAATCACTTGATTCACTTAACAAGATATGGTGAGAGGCTATATGAGATGGCCAATCTTTTTTTGGACCATTTTCTGTCCCAAGGTGATGTTGGGTGTTTTTAATAGAATATTGTAGATGGGGGTAAAATTTACACAATTATAGTATAAATGGGTTTTTTTTCTAAAAATTAAACTTAGTCGTTGATGCTATCAACGACTAAACTTTAGTCGTTGATAGCAACTACGACCAGATTTCAAATTTTTTTTTTTAAATTTTTTTAAGCCTAATAACGATCGAAAAACTTTTTTTTAAAAAAGAATCGCTTAGTCGTTAATTTCGATTAACTACTAGAGAATCGTGATTTTTATCCGTGCATTCTCTAGTCGTTAATCAAATTAACGATTACCAACTATAATTAAAAAAATCGTTATTTTAATATTACAAGTAAATTTTATTATCCGTTAACAATAATCGTGAATGGAAAACACATCAGTATTTTATGTCTTGACAATTCACATTAATATAAAGGCGAAATCTAAATATCGAGACAATATACAATAATATGATGATACAATATGTCTTGATACAATATTTGTCTTGATACAATAAAAATCCTATTACCTATGCCCCCAGTGCCACATCTAGGATGTTGTATCTAACATCTACTTCTACGTCTAGTTGCACCTACATGGTCATTCGCTTGAACAGACTGTGCATCATCATCATCATGTATGGTACTGGCGCTGCTAACCGGGAGAAATGCAACAGGCGACGTATGAAATTCAGGGCGCCCAACTCTGGATTGATCAAAACATGAGAAATGATGGGACGACATGCTAGTATCGGACTGTAGAAGTGATGTATATGATGTCCATGATGGTCCAGTAATTGGAGGCGTAAAAAAATATGAGCCTGTCTGTGAATACTGGGGAACGTAATAATCTCCACCATACCCATGAGATGGACCAGCCATATCTGAAAATAAGATCAAAATATCATGACACCTGAAACATATATCTATAAATGTACGTGAATTAGTGTTAATATTCATACCATGATGCATCTGAGGTGTGGATCTCGAAGGACCAACCATGTGTATATCGGGGGGTGCAAATGTGGTGGGCATGTACTGAGTGGTCATCGTGGTATCTTCAGCAGGGGCATCCTGTCTAGTATGTGATGCAATGTTTTGAGACGAGCGAATATGTTTCTCCATTTCATCACTGATATCCATAACAACTCTCCGCAGATGTGGCCATGACTCTGAATCGTCATTTGCACCAAGCCTCAATCGTCTCATCCAGTTACTCTGAAAGTAAATATAATTTTGTATAAGTAATTTTGAATATCATAATTAGATGCAAACATTATATATATATATATATAAATAATCTTACAATGGCATCGTGAGCTGTAATATCTGATGGCTGGTATCCCGTCTCCATCTCAAGATGTGATGGAGTAATGCGTAGTCGTGTAATGCGACGATACCACTCCATGTATCCGTCCTCTGTACTACTACCACCATTAACTGCAGCCCGGATTCTTGAAGTAGCTATGTTCTGCCAATAAGTTACCCAACCATCATGGAAATTCGACCATGCCACTCCACTTCTCCCCCACGAGTTACACTGTGTAACATCTCATGTGAATGTGATATAGCCTCCGTATACCCCGTCATATACCAAATCGACGGTCACTCGATTAGATGGTGTATCTCCACCGTGGTTATATAATAAGTGGCACGCTCATCCAATTAGTCCGTGAGACATCTTTCACCAAGAATAGATATATCGGGGCAGTTTAGGTCATATGGTTCCCAAGTCCACTGGATGCAACACCAACCCCTCCGCCATCCTAAAACTCCAAAAATCCATGAAGACACGACGTTATGGAAAGAACACTACCCACATCCCCTGTATAAACATCCTTAGACCGATGCTTATGCTGAAATGTCAAAACTGAGGTGTCGATAGGTCCGTACATTTCATCCATACTGCAATTATGAAATGAAAATGGAATGAGATGCAGTTGAACAAATATAAAGCATCAAAATAAAAATGGAATGACAGTTGAACTAAGAATATAAAGCATTAAAAATGGAATGACATAGAATGACACAAAATTCCATAAAAAACATCAAATTACAACGAAATGTCATTAGATTGCTACGATACAACTAAACTAATACAAAGCATAAAATTACAACGAAATGTCATTAGATTACTATGATACAACTATAACTAATACTCAAGTTGGACGCTCACGTGAAGATGATTCACCCATATCCCGTGCCTCCGACATCGTTGTCTTGCCCGTCTCTCGCTAATCCATTTCATTATGAATCCTAGAAATCGTGTCTCGACCACGACGCCTCATTCTTCTAGTATGAGGATTATGACACCATTGGAAAGATGCCACATCCCATTCATCTTCATCTGCAAAGGTTCAAAATGACCTAAAGAGTATGTCTTGAGATATGCATTAGTCTTGTAATATGCCCGCATGAAAACCGCTAGATCTATCCTGCACGACGACATGCCCGCATAAAGATGAGAACATGGAATGCCATTACATTTCCATTGACCACATGAACACTCTTGAGTCGCCAATTTCACTTTGAAGGTTGGACTCGCCGCTCCTCCTTCGCACGTGTTATGATACTAAAGATCATTGTGCAAAATCATATAATTGAACTCCATATTGTAGTGCAAGATGTTGCCGTTTCATAAATTTTTCCTTGATTTCATCCGCCACATCCGGTTCTTTTGCATCGCTGAAAGTAAAGACGCCCATGCGTTGAAGAAATACTTTGCAGACGGCAAATGTGATGCGTCATTATAGAGCTTATTGGAAGACGCTCTTGCACACTTAAGAACACCGTTAATGCATTCAGACATATTTGTTGTCAACACTCCACAATGTTTGCCTTCGTCCCGGCCGAAAGTGTCCACCGACTTTATCTATCGCCTCCAAATATGAATATGCATCCGGATTCAAAGTTTTAATCGCCCCATAATCTTATTGAAAGTCCTAATTCAACTCCAAGATCCAACCCGCCAACACAAATCCTTCACCTCACGTTCTAAAATGACTATTAAAGTTGGAAGTAACATGCCCTTTAAAAACGATGAACCCCAATGGGTGGATGAAACTCACGAACTTGTTGTCCGCACTAAGCAATCCCGATGACGATCCGAAATAAGACAAATTCATTCAATGCCCCGAACAATATGTTTAGCAACCATGTGAAGAAACCAATGACAAGAGTTGAAAGTTTCCTCATCAACAATTGCTACGCCAAAGAGAGAACCCGTTGGTTTGCATCAAGAGCGACATCGATCAACATCTTGTGTTTGTACTTTGAGTACAAATGAGTCCTCGTCCCACACTAATGACTTTGCGACAATACTTGAATCCTCAATGCAAGGCTTGAATGTCCGAAAAACATAACCCAACATATGAATTCCTTGATGATCCGATCGTTTATGAAACCACTCAACCACCTTGTCCTCGTTGTACTTTTTGTAATGCCTCCATATACTTAGGCAAAAACCGAATCGAACTTTCCCAAGTACCATACACATTTTCACGAGCACGCCACAAACTATGACATGCCTTATGATATAAAATGTCGTAGTCATATTTATCTTTCACCGCCTCATGGACATATTTGATGTCATACGCCGGATCGCCTCGACCATGCCCATTAGATCATCAAAGAATCCTATTTTTACACAAATTCCTATGATCCTTACGCATAAAAATTCATAAGACAACCGTGAGGAGGCCCCAACTTTGTGATTTCCCATACAGCAATCTTTTGATAAAATTAGACCGCAACCACCAATCGCATTGTTCGGATGACAAACTTGTGATATAACTCTTCCCCCGATTTTGTTTGCATACAACTTTCCACACAGCTTGGAGTACTCTCAACAACTCGATACTCACGTTTTGCGTGGCGAATCAAAAATCTTTAACAACAGATTGAACATGTTTTTATCTTTGAAAACCATACCTCTTTTCAACACACCTTTATCTGCGTCATAAGACAAATGTCGGATGAGGAACATCAATCGAATCAATATTAAATTCCTCGAAAGATGAATTAAAAAAAGGTATGTCTCTATATGGTGCAATGTACAGAATCCACGACATGTTGCGATTTATCACCACCTCCAATAAGTTGTGAGTCGTGTAGGAGTATCACCATCTTCATCTTCATCATCACCTATGTCATTTTCATCGCCATGTCCCATTTTCGCTGTTGAAGGTGAAATTTCATGATCCTCATGATCATCAAGGTTAGATTCGGCAATAGTCTATCAACATTGGGCTGATCGGATTGATGTCATTTGTTCAAATCATTAACAACAACATTATTAGTTCTTTGAATCATAATAGGAACTTCAAGTGTGTTGTCCCCCATAAGGTAAGATGCGTATTGATGATATTCATTTTCTAAAGGGATATCGATACCGACATTACGATGCACTTCTTCCGCTTGACAAAGATATATACGATTCTATTTTTGGCCTCCTGGATCAAAGAAAAACCACAAGTCTCGGTTGGTATTAATTGCAATAACTCGTGATATGTTGTTATCACAAATATTTACCTGGATAGTTTTAACAAATAACGATTTCTATCCAAACCTGCAATAGTATGTAGTATATATATCAAATTGTCCAAATTTGTTGTTCGAAATTCTCGTGGCTCCAATAAATAGGACGACTATATGCTACTTGATAGACAATTTCAATTAATATTTTACCCCGTAATGAACAATCACTCCAATTTTATCCGAATTTGACATATCTTCAAAAATACACATACAACCTAATTAGCAAAATAATACTAACTTACAATATAACAAACATGCAAAATATAACAAACATTACGTATAAAACAACATATAATAATTTCATGCAAAAATTTATATTTTCATGTTATTAAGAAAAACATAAAATCGAGTTTTAAAAAATATTGCATGAATGAAAAATTCACCTTTAAAAATGTCATTGCATGTCGTGTACGCCTTAATCCCAACTCCGCCGGATTACTGGTTGGCAACAAAATCTCGAATGCATGTGATTGTGTGTGCTTGTGAGTTGAGTGAAAAATTGCAGAGAGAATTTGTGTGTGCACTAGTTTGTTGAAGAATAGAAGAAAGGTCGCAATTTGTTTGTTGAAGAAGTCAAAGATTTATAGGCAAAATGGCGTTGATTTTTTTTTTAAATATTGATTCCATCGTGAATGCCATCCACGATCGAAAAGGCTGACATATATTCCAAATTCAATGGATTTGACAACCCACGACGATTCAGTTTTTTTTTTTTGAATCTCCAATTTCCAGTCGTTTTTAGCATTAACGACTAGAATATATTTTATAAAAACAAATTAAAAAAGATCCAGTCGTTTCTTCCATTAACGACTGGAGTACAAAATTTAAAAAAAATAATTCTCTTTCAGTCGTTAATTGCGATAACGACTAAGCTTTAGTCCATTTTTGCAACAACGACTATACTTAAAATTTTAAACTTTCTCAAATTCACCACAATTTGGTAACAATTTCTCCCACTTGCAATATTTAGTTAAAAAACCCGTGATGTTGGCATATTTACATCTTTTACTAATACTAATTAGAATGGCAAAGTCCCCGATGGTTCGCGAATATAATGGGACAAAAAATCCCCGGTTAACTTGGGGATGGGACAGGGTGTTTGATAAATGGTTTTATCATGATTTTGATTATTTTGTTTTTATACCAAAACAATGTTTTTAAAGGTTGTCCAAATACTCCTAAATGAATTAAAATAGGGGTGATCGGTCCCCATAGGTTTTTACATTGGTTTCTAAATGCGTCCTAATACTCGATTGTTCTAAAATTTTTACTATTTTTTGAGTATTTATTGAATTTATATCCAACACTTTTTGTGTGACCGTCAAGCCCCCTAAAATACTCCTGATCGGTTTAAAATGTTTTTGAATTTTTCTGAGTATTTCCCCGACAAAAATCGGATGAATTTTTTAGCTATGTAATCTCTTTTTTCTGAAATGAAAACTTGAAACCCACAAAATGGTTTAACGCGCGACCCGGTCGCCTATGTTTTGACAAAAAAATTTTATGTTTTAACGCACGACGGCCGCTTTTGACAAAAATTCGACAACAACATTTCCTTAAATCATGGAGTTGATTTCTAACAGCTCTTTTCTTCAATTGTCTTGCAATTTTTTACGACGATTCAAGTCCTCAAGAGGAGCCTATCATGTACAAGACATCTCCTATAAATAGAGGAAGATTTGAAGCACAACAACAAGAGAGAACAACACAACACAACAAGATATACTCAAGCAAACACTTGGTCTTATTTTGTCATTATTCTTGTTGTAATTTGCCTAGTTTATCACTTTCACATTCTTGAGGTCTAGGCTATTCTTGATTACACTTGCACTCAATTGTATAATTCATTATCGAGTTGTAATCTTGAATTTTTGGGTTATCATTCAACAAAAGATATCCTTGTGAGTGTTCTTGTGGTAAGAACACACTTGGGTGATATAGGTGTTAGGTGTGAGAAGATTGTGGTAATCTTCTTGTTGAGGTGTTGAAGAATTTGGTATTCTTCAAGGTTGAAGATTGTGGTAATCTTCACAAGGTGCCGTTGAAATTGTGGCAATCTTCAAGAGAGATTGTGGTAATCTCAAGGTGGTGTTGAAGAAGAGTGTGGTGCTCTTCAAGGTGTCGTTGTAAGTTGGTGTTGTATTAATTTTGGTAATTAATAATTTTTTTCTTTTTGAAATCCATTCCTATATCTTTGGGGTGGTAGAGGATTAGGCCCTAGGTGGGTTGAACCTCTTTAAATCGTCGCGTGTTGTTTAAATTCCGCACCTTTATTATTGTCTTTGAGTTTTCGTTCAAAAAGAGGGTAAAATCGAAAAGATGAAGATAATCTATTCACCCCCTCTAGATTATCGTAGCGCTTGGACTTACAAGTGGTATCGAGCCAAACTCTTTGGCAAGATCATTTCCCATCGCGAGTGAAGAGGAACGATCGTCGGCTACGAATGAAGCTCATCTTTCCGCACCTCCACCACCAAAACCACCACTATTTGATTCCAAAAATTATATTTTTGGAAAGAAAGAATGGAATATTATTTACAAGGTTGCGGATTCGATATTTGGAATATCGTCATCAATGGAGAATCTATTCCAATGAAAGACACACCATACACCTCCAAAGCTCTCAAGGAGCTCAATGATGAAGAAAAGAAAACCATCTCCTTAAATGGTAAAGCTCTCAATGTTTTGTATTGTTCACTTACTAATTTGGAATATGAACATATTGTAGGAATTCGATCGGCACATGAAGTATGGCAAAATTAGAAGCCATCTATGGAGTATTTGCAAATGAAAGGAGTCAAACAAAAGCATCTACTTCTCAAAGGAATACAAGGTCAAATCTAAGGAATGCCTTTTACAACTTCCAACTATGAAGAAGTCGAACAATGTTTTATGGGCATCGAAGAAGAAAACGAGGTATGTCTTAAACCCCTCTACTTCCTATGATATTGTTATTAAAAATGATTATAGTGATTTGCAAAATGATTTTGATGATCTTCAAAATGAATTCCAAAATTACTTGTTAAGTACAAAAATTTGAAAAAGGAATTCAATGTTTTGAAAAATGAAAAGGATAGTTTATTTACTTCCTATGAATTACTATTATGTGCTCACACCACCATACTTGACAAGGTTAGAAACCTTGAAAAACAAAATAGTACTCTTGTTGAGGATATTAATTGCATGAAAAATGATTTATCAAAATCCAACTTGAGTACCATAAATTGCCCAATGTTGTAAATGTTTATGATTGTGATAATTTGAATAGTACACTTGATCATGAGCCTAATGGTATAAATCATATGAAAAGGAATCGAGTTCCTATGCATATTAGTGATGTTACTTTGCTTTTATTGTGGTAAGAAGGGTCATACGGTAAATACTTGTCGGGCTAGAAATAGCTCTAATTATTGTTGGAGACCTAAAATTCTCAAGACTAATCCCAAAGGACCCAAGCACTTGAGGGTACCACAAAACAATGTCATTTTAGGTACCCTATGGATTAATAATCGAAGAAAATTCATGCCGCCAAGGAGACATCAAAAACATTTGATCAAAGAAGGAGAAAACATTTTCAACAAAGTAAATTTCCAAGAAGAGGATATAATCAAAAATGGGAAGAACACAATCCTTGAAAATGGCAAAGACATCATCAACAAGATGATTTTCCAAGAGAGAGACATTATCAACAATGGGGAGGACATAATCCTTGGAAATGGAGCAATAGGAAGAGTTATCATCAACAAAATGACTTTCAAAAGGGAAGATACCATCAACAATGGGAACGGCACAACCCATGGAAATGGCAAAATTGGTAAACCGTATCTCCCTATTTAAATATGCATTTTGTTTTTTTTTGTTTGTGTCTAAATTGCAAAATGGGGTTTCATATTTCTTAAAAATTTAGGTCTTCAATATATTTGTGAGTTTCAAAATATTTTTTTAAAAAAGAAGACGTTGCATGATGTTTTTAAAACTCTTGAGCATTTGCTTTAAATATTGTGTTTTATAATCTCCTATGGATTCTCTTGCACAAGCATACTTATGACAAACATTGTTTTTATCCTACATTTGTATCATGTTGCTTTGTCTTTAGAGTTGTTTAAAGATATATGTAGGATACATATTTCGTCATTCTCTTCAAGAGATGTTTTAACTATCGAGGTATGCTCATCATTGGTATTTATCTTATAGACTCGATATATTTTTGTCATATGCCTATGTGCTTATACAAGTGCCATTAACAGGGATGTTTAGATTTTTGAAAAGGCATTATTTGACATAGCTTTTGTTTTATCCAAGCTTTGTAAAGGATTATATTTTGTTTTGATAAAACAATTGATTCACTAAGTTATGCATTTTATTGCACATATAAATGCCATTATTCTTGGATGCTTATGTCAAAGCTCTTGTTCATATGATTCTTGTAAATGAGGTCTCAACTATGTGCTCTATTATTGTCAAATTTCAAAAGAGACCTTATGTAGCTCTCTTTTATGCTTATTTGAACTTGAATGATTTATTAGACTCTTGATGATGCATAGTATGTGGTGCTTAAAATAGTGTATCTATTATTCGATATTACTATGCTCGTGTGCAAAATATCTTGTTAAGATTTTGCGAGAAATTTGTGATATTTCGTAAATGTTTGATGAACAAGACAAGGTTAATAGCTCAATGATATTGTCAAGAAGAAGATAATGATTTTGATGTAATATTTGCACTCATAGCACATTTAGAAGTTATTTGCACTTGCCCATTCTTGTTTTGAGAAAATTTCAAGTTTTACCAAATGGATGTTAAATCCATTTTCTAAATGGTTTTATTCAAATAGAAGTCTATCGGAGATTAAAATTTTTAGGCCAAATGATTTGTATAAAAGGCCTTGTACGGTTGATACTAGTACCCCGTATATGGTTTGATAGACTTAGCTATTTTTGCAAAATAATTTTACAAAAGGTAAAGTTGATACTACACTTCTTGTTTTGAAAAAGGGCAAGGTTGTTTACTTGTGCAAATTTATGTTGATAATATTTTTGGTGCTACTAATGAATATTTGTGCAAGATATTTTTCCAAGTCAATGCAAGTGAACCTAAGATGATCATGATGAGGGAAGCTCAAATTTGATCATTGGAATTCAAGTTCAACAATGCCAAGAAGGTGATTATATTCCACACTCAAAAGAAGAAGTGAGGCATTGAAGAAGAAAAACCATTTCAACCTATATTGCCACAAATGTGAAAATTGACAAAGGTCGAGGTAGGCATGTTGATTGACTAACGAATTCGAGGTATGTTTATTCGTTTATTACTCCTTAGACTCGACATTCTATATGCTTATGTTTATATGCTCGACTTAAAACAATCCCAACGAATCTCTTTAAAGTGACGTTAATAGAAATTTTCAAATACTTGTAAGGCACTTCTTCTTATGACTTGTTCATTCAAAGTTTTAAAACGTTATTATTTTTTGGGATAACAAGTCCTGTAAATTTTATTTTTCAAAATATGGTTCGTTATAATCGAACTAAACATATTGAGATTCGATATTGTTTAGAGGATTACATGTTTTAACAAAAACTTGAGATTTGTTTAATTCGTCTCAAGGATAACTCACGGACTTTTTTAATCGCTATCACGAGTATTTTACCTCATTTCGAGCTTGATTATGACATAATGTATATTGAATGAGGTCTACGTTTGCATTTTGCACGTTTTCAAAACTTAGGGGGAAAAATCGGATTTTTGGATCAAATTTGAATTTCAAAACAGCAATGAACTAGTGAAGCCAGGCGAGGGGCGACCCGCCCAACGCTAAATTTGGTTAAAACCGTCTCTTCTTGTATTTTGGCGCTTTAAGGTTTTTCCCACTCTATTTCGACCCTTTGTCATTTGACACACATTTCACTTCAAATGTATTTTTATTGCATACATTTCATATCTTGATGTATTTAGGCTCGATTATCATCATCATTGCTCGTCTTTACCATTAAATGGTAAGAATTCTACTTCCTTATCTCAATCAATTGAACCCTCGAGAACTTGGCCTATATGTATTTTCTTGATGAAATTCGTATATGTTTGTGATGAGATTGTTATTTATGATGTATTGCATTGAGTTTGAACTGATTTGGTGATGAAAAACTTGGCTTGGTTGCATTTACAAGGGTTATATATATCTTCTTCAATTTTTGACGCCCGCCAAGTGTTCAATAAAATGTCTCAATGAAAAATTCATCACCTACATGATTCTCTTGCTTTCAAATGTCCTATATATTTATAGAGATCATGTTTTGCAAATCAAATGAGCTTTCATAAGCTTCTACAAAGTCGTATGATTGACTTTTCCCCTCCTATTTGGTCTACAAGCTTCAAATGTTCAAATAGCTTGATACATCAGTTTAATTGCGCACTTTGATATGATTATATGATGTTTTTATCGTGCTAACATTCTTTTAGATGATTCCAAAGGGGGAGAAACAGGTTATAAGCTCATTAGCTCATAAAAGCTAAGTTAAGCTAAACAAAAGAAGCTATAAGCTATGGCTTCCTAAAGCCATAAGTTGTGCATTATACTTAGTCCAATTGTTGTATGATGGACTCATACTTATCTAATGATGTTTTGTTGACAGGGGGAGCTTATAAGCTCTTGAACTTAAGATCTATGTGTAAAAGCCAAGCTTTTAGCTTGTGGTTGATTGCTTTTACATTACTCTTGTTGTGCATATTGATAGGGGGAGCTTTTGCAAAATTGTTTTTGAAAATCTATATTCCCATCCTTGTGTTTATACTACGTGGAATGTTGTCGCTCACAACGGATAGTTATTTTTAACCGGTAAAAATGTTTTATTTTCAAAATCGACCTCGTTAAAATTGTTTTGGTCTGTAATCATCAAAAATGGGGAGATTGTTTGATAAATGGTTTTATCATGATTTTGATGATTTTGTTTATATACCAAAACAATGTTTTTAAAGGTTGTCCAAATACTCCTAAATGATTTAAAATGGTTTTAATATTTTCCGGAGTATTTCCTCAAGTTTATTTTCGATAATATTGACAACACATTTAATGATTTCATGTCAATGGTTTTTACATTGAAACTATGTTTCTAAAAGTTGTCCTAATACTCCCGATTGTTCTAAAATGCTTTTACTATTTTTCTGAGTATTTATTGGAATTTATATCGGACAACACTTTTGTGTTAATGTGTTATTTCATCAAAACCATATTTCTAATGTTGTCCTAAATACTCCCGATCGGTTTAAAATGTTTTTACGAATTTTTCGGAGTATTTCTTGAGGTTTATTTTCGACAAAAAATCGGACAACATTTCATTTAGGAATATCGACTGGTCGACCAAAGAGGCATCCAAGTACACAGGAACAAGTTTCGTGAAAAAAAAACTTGAAACCCACAAAATGGTCGGGTCAGTGAGTGGCGACCCCATAGAGGGCGACTGGTTGAGCCCCCAGGACCTGGTCCCCGATGAATTTTGCTGTAATCTCTTTTCTGCTTTTTAACGCGCCAGATCGCCCTGTTTTGACAAAAGAAAATTCCGACCGTTTGACAACAGATTTTTTTCCTTAAATCATGGAGTTGATTTCTAACAGCTCTTTTCTTCAATTGTCTTGCAATTTTTTTACGTAATTCAAGTCCCCAAGAGGAGCCTATCATGTAAAAGACATCTCCTATAAATAGAGGAAGATTTGAAGCACAACAACAAGAGAGAACAACACAACACAACAAAGATATACTCAAGCAAACACTTGGTCTTATATTGTCATTATTCTTGTTGTAATTTGCCTAGTTTATCACTTTCACATTCTTGAGGTCTAGGCTATTCTTGATTACACTTGCACTCAATTGTAATTCATTATCGAGTTGTAATCTTGAATATTTGGGTTATCATTCAACACAAGATATCCTTGTGGAGTGTTCTTGTGGTAAAAACACACTTGGGTGATCTAGGTGTTAGGTGTGAGAAGATTGTGGTAATCTTCTTGTTGAGGTGTTGAAGAATTTGGTATTCTCAAGGTTGAAGATTGTGGTAATCTTCACAAGGTGCCATTGGAGATTGTGGTAATCTTCAAGAGAGATTGTGGTAATCTCAAGGTGGTGTTGAAGAAGAGTGTGGTGCTCTTCAAGGTGTCGTTGTAAGTTGGTGTTGTATTAATTTTGGTAATTAATAAATTTTTTTGTCTTTTTGAAACTGGCCCGGATATCTGGGGGTGGTAGAGGATTAGGCCCTAGGTGGGTTGAACCTCTTTAAATCGTCGCGTGTTGTTTACATTCCGCACCTTTATTATTGTCTTTGAGTTTTCGGTTCGAAAAAGAGGGTAAAATCGAAAAGATGAAGATAATCTATTTACCCCCCTCTAGATTATCGTAGCGCTTGGACTTACACAGGTTCCCGCTTCTCTAGAACCAGGGATGAGATGTGGATGATATTTATATTTCCCGTCTCATTTTCGTCCCCATTTAGATAAAATGGGATTCCATGTCCTGATCCCCATTCCCAGAATATATATTAAATTTATCTATTACTAATTATCAAATCTATTTATAATATTTTATTTCATTATTTGTAAAAACTAAACCCTTAACTCTTTATAAGTTTACAAATTAGGGATTTATGTTATTTTTATTTAATTTAAATTAAATATTGGTAAGTTTAAGTAATTAATATAAGGATATTTTTATTAATAAATACAAAATGGAGAATCGATTCTGAACAACCCGTCTCCTCATTGCCATCATTAATACTAATCAATAGCTCAGACCTATTTGGGTACTATCTTCAAATTTATTAATGAATTAGTCTCTCTTTTAAAATGTGTTACCATTCAATCTATAAGTTCTCATTTGATTTTTGTATGGCATTATATCATTTGAGTGATATAGTAAATTGTTAGCCGTTTACAATTTTTTTGAGATAAGGACAATTTCCATTAATCGAAGAGGCTAAAACCTCGAGTTTACAATTTAGAAATTTTAAATCGTAAGTTATCATGAATACAAACAAAACTCGAAAATAGAACTAAGAATAGAGAAAACAAATTTTTGCTAAACCATGAGCCAACTTATTAATTTCTCTGCTAATATGGATGAAAGAGATGTGTCAAGTTTTGGCTCGGAGCTTTTAATATCTTCCATGATTCTCCCTTTGTAGATAGTTCCAATTTATTTGATTCTATCCTTGGGGACGAGGGAGAGAATCGATTCTACTTGAATATGAAGACAATGGAGACTTCTTTGCGATCGTGAGTGCTTCTCGGCATGCTTAGTGCTGCTTTATATCAATTGGAAATTCGGCGTCATTCTTTTGCAAAGGCTCGTACTATCATACCCAAGTCGTCTCGGTTGCTACTCCAAGACCGTACCTTTTCCGAACTACCGAGGCATCCGACCAATTGTTACCACACCCATCCTTGGTGTTTTCCATACGGTCGGTGGCTTGTGTGATTGTACTTGTAATTTTAGTTGCTTAGGCTTGAAATTTATATAAGCAACTAAGAGTCACATTTAAAACAGTCTTGTGGAGATGTATTTATCTTAAAAGACAAGGAGATTTTTGGCTTATACCAAAGGGTCCAAAGTAACATAGCAAAAAGGCATTCTGACTTCTTCATTTTTAATCTTAGACATTACCTCGATCATATCCACAAAGAAGCCGTTAGGGTGGATAAGAGTTTGTCCAACCTTAGCGGGCACGCCGCTAAAAAAGTTGCTCCATGGATAGTCACGGGCGGCGTGTTCCGTTGTCTCCACGCATTCCCCACACCATTTACAATATGGGTCTATTGTCATATTACGCCTTAGTGATGTTATTCACTGGTAAGATGTTGTGTGAAGCTTTCCATATAAATAACTTAACCTCGGTGGACCGACAACTTCCAAATCCATTTCCATATTGACGGGTGAGCCCGAGTGGGAAGGTTCCTCCCGTTGAAGTTTGTTTCTCGGCGGCTATTTTATATCCGACTTGACCGTATTAATCATTTGGTTGAAAAATGCCATGTTATATGATCGTTGCTCCATTGATTTGCAAAGGGGAATATGAAAAATCTGGGCTACTTCGTTGTATTAAAATCGAGTTACCACATCTTTATCCCATGTTTCGCCTTCCATACGCAGGAGGTCATTCATGCGCAAGTCAAGTGGCCAAGCGTTGCGGGAGATTGCAATTTAAAATCTAACGATGGGAGCCGGGATCGTGCCATACCCAGATACTCGTTCCATTACCAATCAGCCATCTCATTCCCTTTCAACATTATCTCTCTTCCTACTAAAATGCTACGCCATGTAAAGTCAGGTTAAAGCCAAGTTTAGCATGGAGAAAAGAACTGAAGGAAAATATCGAGCTTTAAGCGTTTGAGCGAGCAAACGAGTTATCATCTTGTATAAGTCGCCATCCTTGTTTTGCGAAAGCATTGCTTTATTAAAGGACAAAATCTCTAAATCCCAGTCCGCCTTTATCTTTTTACTGTACAAAGTTTTTGACAAGAGCGCCAATGGATCCTTTTTTTTTTTCTCCTCCTTTTACCCCACAAAAATTAGCTATAATAGCATTTATGTTCGAACAAATACCACGAGGCAAAAGAAAACAACTCATAACAAATGTGGGGATTTCTTGGGCCACGCTTTTTATTAGAATCATTTTTCCGCCAACAAAGTGTTCGAGCTTTCAATTTTTCGATTTTTTTCCGTGCGGTCTAAGAAGCCTAAAAATGTGTTTTTTTCTTCCCATTGTGTCGAGACCTAAATATATCATGTGCTTGTCCACTAGTTGAACTCCCATCCTGATTAGCTAAGTCGTGTGCCAGGTTGTTACGCCTTTGCTAAAAACAATCTCTAATTTTTCAAAGTTTACCATCCGAAGCTTCACAATATGTAGAAATCACAACCTTTGTTTCGGTGATTTCATTTCCATTGGCTCGTCCAAAAATTAGGCTATCGTCTGTGAAAAAAGATGAGAAACCGGTGGTGCTCTTCTGCAAATTTTAGCTCCATGAATATTTTCCATCATCTTGGACCTTCGAATTAAAGCTGAAAAAGCTTTTGCACAAAAAAGAAATAAATAAAGAGAAAGAGGGTCCCCTTGACAAACCCTGAAGGGAAAAAGAGTGTCTAGGTAAACGAGTTAGTGAGCAATTTTAATAAGATACCGAGGAGACACAACGCATAATAAGGAGACAAAAGACGTTGGAATGCCAAACTTAATCATAGTTTTTTCTAAGAAAGACCATTCGACACGATCATAAGCTTTACTCATATCAAGTTTTAGAGCGATAGAGCCTCATTTTCTAGCCTTATTATATTTCATGGCATGGAAAATCTCGAAAGCCAACAAAGCATTATTCGTAATTAAGTGGCCCGATACAAAAAAGCTGATTGACATTGGTGAATGGTATGTGGGAGAATGATTTTAAGCCTATTAGCGATGGTTCGAAAATCATGTTACATAAACTAATGGGTCTAAAATCACTAGGGATTGATGTTGTTTCTTTTTTGGTATAAGCACAATGTAGGTATGCTTAAGAAGAGGGAGGGGTTGACTCCATCATTTAAAATACCAAGAATAACATTAATAATATCATGGCGCACCAAAGGCCAAAAATATTGGTAGAATAACGCAGATACCGGCAGGCCGAGGGCCTTAGATGGGTGCATCCGGGATAGTGCTTCCACAATTTCGGTTCGAAAATGGTGCGCTCGGTTTATTGTTGAGATCATCCGTGAGTCTAGAGTCAATAGTGTCAAGAGTGACGATCCGTTAAGATTAGTTGTGGATTGAAAGAGATCCTGGAAATATTTTTAAGAGTCTCATACTTGCTTTTGGGTCATCGACCATCTGGTGTTGATCATCTCGAATCCATTCGATAAAATTGTTTTTTTCTCCTGCTTGTCACCCTATGAAAAAAAAGTTGTATTTTTGTCTCTGTCGAATCCAATTTGCTCATGATCTTTGATACCACATTATCTCTTCACGTTTCAAAAGAAGCATCCGAATTTTTCTTCCGGTTTCTTTGAAAAAAACATTTTCCGCATGATTGTGGTAGTGATGAATTTTTGTAGTTGTTCTCTTGTAGTATTCATTTGCTGTTAATGCTACCAAAGTGAGATTGTTGCCATGCCAGAGCGACATCCCCATACTATGCATTTTCCTTTTCTAATTGTCTCCGAGGGATGTGTAGTCGTCAGATGGGACCACGAGTTTTGATGAGGCTTACGATTCATCTTCTAGCCACATTTTTTCGAACCGGAAAATGTGTGACTTCTGGTCGTGGAGAAGGGCATCTCTTTCTTCCATGACATAAGGATCGGACAATGATCGGATCCGATTCTTACTAGGTGTTCTACAATATAGTCTAGAAAATGGCTTACCCATTGGATATCAAGCAAGGCAACGACGAGACGCTCTTGAATATTTGCTTCATCCCCTTGGCCATTGGTCCCTGTAAATTTGTAGCCTTGAAAGCCTAGATCATCAAAACGCATGTAGCAATAGTATTGCGGAAATTCTAAAGTTTCACTCATCCTTCCTCTCCCGCCTATTTTCTCATGGTGAAACATGATTTCATTATAATCTCCGATCGCTTAGCCACGATGTTCCAGAATCCGAAAGTGAAGATCGATTAATAATTGCCAAGTATAGATCTTCAAATTTTCCTTCGGATCCGTATATGCACGTGAGGCACCAATTATGCATGAGGTGTTCGCAAATAATAGATCAATCACATGTGAGTCTCCATTTGAATTAGGATATTGAGAGAATCTTTCCACATTAGACACAAGCCTCCGCATCTTTCTCGAGCTTGTGTCACACTCAACAATGAAACAATTTGAAATTCACTTTTTACATATCTCATCCATTTCGCACTTGTCTAACTTGATTTCCATGAGAAAACCACCATGATCTTTTATGTTTGATATCTCATTGAAGCACCAATTGTTTGGGGGTTCGCAAGCCCTCGGCGATTCCAACTATAGTAACTCATTGTTCTCGCGATCGCTCGTTAGCGATCTCCGTCATTATCGAGTAGGTAATGGGTGATTTTACAAAGCTCAAAACAATTTGCTTTTTTAACGGGTGGGTTAGAGTGGGTGGTTCGGTGTAATGAGGATTTCCTTTACTGTTTTTTTTTTGAAGGGTTGAGAATGGTGATTTGGTGACTTTTGTTCCGGTGTTCGATGCAAGTGGATAGGTTTTGGTTTTGGAATATCAAAAGGGTGTCGTTGCTTGTGTTTGGAGGTGGGGGTGGTATGTGTTGGAGGGTTGGTTTTTTATGGATTGTGATGATGTTTGTAGTATTTGTGAAGAGGCATATATGTTTGTGTTATGTTTAATTGGTTTTGGATATTGGGCTGTGTGTTGTAATCGGTTTGGGTGCTAGTGTCTTGGTTGTTGGTAGTGTAGGGGGAGGTGAGCAGGTTGTTCTAGGTGATGATGATATTTTGAGGAGTTCTAGGTTGGGGGTAATGGGTAGGATACGGGCGGAGAGGTGGGCTTGTGGGGTTTGGTTTGTTGGGTGTTTTGGGGTGGTTTAGATTGAGAACAAGCTTTTTAGGGTGAAAGATGGGGTGTTAGAAATTTATTTGTAAGATTTTGATGATACCATGTAAAACTTAGAATATGAAGTTGGCACCCCATTTTTTTGTAATTCTATGTTGTAATAGATAGGGTTGAAAAAGAGTCGAGTGAAGTCAACTATATCAAAGAATGCAAGAAGTCAATCATGCTAGAGTGAAGACTCCATTTGTGTGTCAACCGAGTATGGCCAGCAAGGAAGACAAGGACTCGATTGAAGGAGAGCCAGGAACAATCGTGTGTAAAGTGTAGGAAGTGTTAGTCAAGTCATGAAAGGAGCCAAGTCTAATAGTTGGAGTGATGATTGAGTCATTTTCATGATTGGAGCGGACTCGAGTCAAAAGAGGTAAAGCGTGATCAAGTTAAGACAATCGACATTGATCCGTTGGAAGGAAGTCAAGATATTACTTGATATAATAATAAGTCCAAAGCGCAAAGGTCTTAAAGGGTTTAGCCCACAATATGCAAAAAAGGAATAAACCAATGGAAAAACACTTGGAGCATGTCGGACCAGCAAAACTGCGGAGCCCATTTAATACGAGAAAGGGTCAACATCACAAATCTTTGAACCAAGAAAAGACAAGCCATCGAACAAAAAGTGTCATTTGAAAATAGCTATCTCTTCAACGGGAAAATTTTCAAATGAGCACTATAAAAAACGAGGAAGCATTTGAGATAAGGTTACACAACCAACACGAATGAATCAAGCAATATTCAAGCAAGCATAACCCGCAATATTCTCAAAAACTTATCATAGAATTTCTCAAGCGTAAAACTCGAAGGAACTCGATCCAACACACGCCGTGAAGGAAAGAATACTTCAACCATTTGAAGAGGAAAGTTTAAAGAACAAAGGGTCTACTCTCAGTTGAAGGAGCTATAGAAAAGTTCAAGGTCGAACCAGAGTTTCAAATTTGTTGGAAGGCTATGTGATAAATTCCAAAGACTTGAAGGGAGTCAAGTAGCAAAGCGGTTGTCTTGTGAAGAAGCGAGTCGCGAGAGAGCCAACCGTGTGATCAAGTGCATCTCTAGACGAGAACTACTTTGTAACTTGATCTTACCTAGTGGATTCTCCGGGGAGTTGGAGAAGGTGGATTAGAGGAATTATCCCATCCTCGAACCACTATAAATTTACTTATGTCATTTACTTTCTAGCATATATTTCCATATTTGTTGTTAAGTTATATTGCTATCCATCGATAATAACAATTGCTAAAACAAGAGTTAAAAAATGAGCTTTAAATTAACAAAGGGTGTTATGTCTTAAGATTTGTTAAAAACTAAATCACCTAAAAGTTTTGTGTTAGGGCGACGCATATAAGTTATACTATCAACAAATCGATCGAATATGTTGAGTGGGTAACTTTGCAAGAAAGCCAACATAGTTGTCCCCGAGGACACAACTGACCTTTGAGTCAACTCACTGTTGAAATTCTTAAAAAGACTAAAAGTGAAAATTTGGTGGGTTTATTCAACCCCTTCTAAAACCTTACACCACACCCCTTGGGACCTACAAGTGGTATCGGAGCGATTGGTTCATTGAGCCTTCAAGACCGTTACTAAACTAGATCTCAATCTTTTTCAAAGGTTTAACACTTTGTGTTTTCAAAGTCTTTCATCTTTAAAGCAAAGTTATTATCATGCCTAATGTTTCGTATTCAAATATGTTCTTGGAAGAGTTTGATGATTTGGAAGATTCGTATGCGAGGCTCATCTATCAACTTTACATGATGAAATATGACTCGTGATAGAGGATGGGCCATTGCAAATACTCAAGTCAATCTGCTTGAAGAAGAGCACTTCCTAATTTGAAGGAGAGGATGTTGCGAAAGTGCTGGCTAGACTAGCTGATTGAAAAACCTTTCACTAAATGGACTAATGAAGATAGAAAGAGATATAACCTGGACAATGTGGCCAAGGATATTCTCGCAAGACGATGAACAAGGTAATGTTCAACAAAGTCAAGTCATGCAGATCAACCAAAGAAATCAGGATAAGCTAACCCGATTTATGAAGGACTTAACATATTAAAGAGAATAAATTAACTTGTTGTTCAAAAATTTGAAAAGTTTAAAAATGCTTGGGTAAAAATGCGGATCGGTTGGATGCAAGATTCACAAGATAACAAAAACGAGCTTTCGACTCTTGGGAAAGAGTACACTTAGAAGGAGATGTGCATGAAAATACTAAGAGCCCTCCCACTGAATGGAAATGAAGGTCATGGCCCCGAGACACTCAATGGACCTCTCAAGAACATCTAATCATGAGCTATTGTCGGATCTCAAAGCCTAGAATTTGAGCCGAGAAAAAGAGTGAGAGGAAATAAAGTTATCACCCAAGACAAGCGCATTATTAAGATGAAGGGAAGAAAGTTGAGCCAAAGGAGACCATGGACCGAGAGGAAATTGCCTTTTGGTAAAGAGATTCAACAAGTTCTTTAACAAGAACTATAAAAGGAACAAGGGTGAAACCTCCGGAGACATTCAACACCTTCCAAAGCAAGGGAGACGGACCACCCAACAGAGCGATCATCAAAGAAATGACTATCGAGAAATCGGAGAACCGAGAGTGATCAAAGTAGCAAAACCCCGTGTTGGAATTACGGACAACTAGGACATTTTGCCGTTGACTATTCCTATCCACGGTCAACAAATATAGAAATGAGGAAGAAAGAAGAGTCTTGAGGAAAGAAGACAAGAAATAAGAAGAAAGCCATGTTAAATTTAGAGCCACCAACTAAGTGTAAAGAGCAAAGATATTGTTTGTGGTAACTACTCGGTGATCTTGAGGAAGAGGTTTTGATCTTCCTCATGGCTAAGAACAAGATCAAGAAGATGAGGTACATTCTAACTCATCTCATTTTGATTCAAGTGATAGTAGCACCGTGATACACACACTTCATCACCCACAGATCTTTATGATTCATTAAGAAAATGATGAAAGATTTTGAGCATTAAAACCTCTCACTTTTGAATAAGAGAACAACACTTAAAAGCAAAACTCATCCCGACAAAAGAACAGTACTCTGAGTCACATAGCTAATGAAGAACACTAAATTTGAAGGATGAAAATAAAGATCTTAGCAGAGGTTAATTTCATACTGAAAGAGAAAAAGATCTTTAAAAATGTGATTGCCTCATTTACAAAAAAGCATCGAATCATTAGATGAACTTATTATGAGTCAAAAAGAGTGTGGAGACAAGATAGGCATGATTCATTCCTTTGTGCATATGGTAAGCTCGAGAATGATTTTGGAAAATGATCTTCAAGAAATGAAGGAATCACAAAAGCCAAAAACACCATGTTGCACCCAACATACATACTAAAAACACAATCACAATCATACCCGAGCCTTGCAAAGGGAAAAAGAAAGAAAGGAAAGCCAATAGGTATCTTTGAAAGGACAACTGAGAAGAAATTCGAGGTTCATCAAGAGACTCCCAACAAAAATACTGCAGTAAGAGCCAAACAGAACTACTAAAAGCCCCGAAATTTCATCATAGAAATACATATGATAGGAATGGTAGAAACTATCCAAACCAAGTCGATTGGAATAACCATGTGAAATATCGGCATACCTGGGATACAAGCCAAATGGCAAAGACCACAACCCGACAGTTCATTCCCACGCAAAAGAGCTATTATCATCACACTCATGCACCCAAAGACTACACCCGTGTAAATTCCACAACTACCCTAAGAAAGCGGTTTGCTAATCCTAAAACCCCAAGCAATTCTCTAATGTGCATTATGATTATGGTATTGATAGATGGCAACCTCTTAGTCGATCATCACGGTTATAGGTTGGTTGGAGCATCTTACTGAAGACTAACTCGTGGGTACCTAAAAACCCCGATTTCATTGGATTGCGGGTTCAAAGGAACAAGCTCGAGTGGACAAGGAACCTCGGTACATAGATAGTGGCTTTTCCGAGACATATGATAGGAATAATAGAAATTTGTCAAGATTCAAGGAGATCAAAGGTCTGAAGTCATATTTGGATAAACGGCGCTCGGAGAGACCAAAGACAGGATCCGTCAAGAAGAATGGACTGAGATCAAAGATGTTGCATATGTTGAAGACTCAACTTCAACTTTGTTAGCATCAGCCAACTATGGACAAAGAGCTTATAATGTAGGATTGAACTTATGGGGATATGCGGTCGGGCGGATCTTGAATCCCAATGAAATTGTCTTCTGAGAGGAATGTAAGCAAAAGAATATGTATGTAGTGGATTGGTCCATTGCTTACCAACCACATGTTTGCTAGCAAAGTACAACCAAGATTGAGTTGGATGTGGCATAAGAAGTTTAGGTCACACGAATTTCAAGGCAATCAACAAGCTTGCAGGAGTCATGCTGTGGAAGGATTGCCCGGGACTGAGATACAAGAAAGAAAGTATATGCCGATGCATGCGGATGGGAAACCAAATCAAATCATCATTCAAGGATAAATACACCTTCTTCTCAACCAGGATATCGTGCATCTCATTACATATGGATTTATTTATTCCTATTTGTACCACTCCCATCAAAGGAAAAGAAATACACCTTGTGGTGGTGGATGACTATTCAAGATATACATGACAATTTTCATGTAAAAAGAAAGAAACACTCTGAGAAGTTGCCTCGGTGATGGGAAGAGTTCAAAATGTGAAGAAAGTCGAGCATTATAAAGATAAGATCTAACGGGGAGCTATGTTTATCGATGGGATTATAAGCCGGTATTGTGGTGAAAATGGTGTGCCATGAGTTATATCGGCTGACGAGACTCAGCATTGAGAATGGAGTAGGTGAAAACAAAACTCCAGTACCCAAGAACAATATTAGGCGAAGTTGGAAGCAATACATAACCC